>JANFOE010001293.1:600000-987500 GCA_025667525.1 Glebionis coronaria | reverse complement strand
ATTGTTCAAGTGCTAGCATCAGTACTTAGTCGGCATTCAACTACGTTCACATTCTACTCCATCTTTCCTAAGGACTTCTAATAATCTATTGGATTGTTCCTGGGAAGATCCCTCCGGTTCTGATTGGATCATAGGACTTAAACCTAACCACCCCTTTTGACACCAATAACGTCGTGAATTAAAGATGTTATGGGTATTTGATCGTAACCATGAGTGCTTGAGTCTTTAGATCACATTTCAATCACATTTTCTCCCCTATCTCTAATATATAAAATCTTTTTATATTAAAGATACCAAATTTGATTAAAATATATTGTGAAAATATCTTTGAAAAACTTTCGGGAGAAAAATGTGTCAACCATAACATGAATTTGGAACGCTCCCCCTCAAAAATTGATCCAATAGAATTGTCATTACGAGGATATGATCCACATTAAACTTTTGAGGATAGGAGTTGTTGAACACACAATTTTTGAAAGATTTTGAATATCATTGAGAAATTCTTGAAAAAATTGTGTTCAACGCTTTTTAAAAATTAATTCTTTTTGGCGAAAAGGTTTTTCCAAAGCATAAACTTGAGCTCATAGACTTTGAATGTCTTGACGAATCCACTCAAGTGTAAGAAGATTTAACTTCTTTTGATGAGGGTAAGGGCACGAAAGCGTACACTCCCCCGTGAATTTAGATCCGGGTTGCAATCTGAAATTGATTACAAGCCATAGTGTTGAGCTCAAAACGTTGAATTTTTTGTGACAAGCTCAAGTGATAGATTGCTCTACCCATTTTTGGAAATATTGTCCAAAAGAGACCATTTCCTTTATAAAAGATAGAAATGACATGTTTTGAAAATTATTTACAACTTTCATTCGAGCTTTATGTACACACTCGTGTCATTATTGAGCGACATTTCTAGGCACGTCCATATTACTGATACTGAAAGACATGTCGAGAAGAATATTTTTGGATTTTCATAGATTTTTTTAATTATGTATTTTTCTTTTTCATTAATTTTTACAAGTAGATGTTTGATAGATGAATCAAGCAGGCTTCTTTGCCAGAATCTCCAGTTCTGCTGGAGTCAAACATCTCATACCAATTTGCCTAACTAGATACGCAAACCTCTCTTTCAAAAGAGCTTCTGTAAACAAGTCAGCTAATTGGTAATCAGTTCCTACAAAGTATAGTTCAACAGTACCCTTTTCAACTTGTTCCTTAATGAAGTGATATCTAACATCAATGTGCTTCGTGCGGGAATGCTTTACCGGATTGCAAGAGATGGCTATGGCGGACTTTGAGTCACAATACATAGGTACTTTATCAAGTGGAAGCCATAATCCGTGAGTTGTGTTCTCATCCATAGAACTTGAGCACAACCCGTAGATAGAGACACATACTCCGCTTCTGCCGATGACAATGATGTGCAATCCTGCTTCTTGGAAGACCATCCCACAAGCTTATCTTGACCTAGAAATTGTGCACCACCAGAATTACTTTTTCGTGTATCAAGACACCCTAATTAGAATCTGAATACGTCGTTAGAAAGAAATGGGTTTCCCTCGGATACCAGAGTCCCATGTGAATGGTATTCTTAAGGTACCAAAAGATCCGTTTAACCTCCTTGAGGTGCTTTTCAGTGGGTCGTGCTTAATATCGTGCACAATAACACTTAGCATGTGATATATCTGGTTGGCTTGCTGTTAAGTACATAAGGGAGCCGATCATGGAACGATATCTCGTTTGATCTATGGCATCTCCCTCCAAATCAGCATCTAGGGATGTGGTTGACAATGGTGTCCCAACGGGGTCATATGATGTCATACCATGCTTTTTGATTATCTCTTGACAATACTTTGCTTGGTTAATAAAGATACCACTTGGGGATTGGTGAACTTGAATTCCTAGAATGAATTTTAGTTCGCCCATCATAGACATTTCAAATTTGCTGTGCATTACTTTTTCAAACCATTTTGAAAGTTTTGGGTTTGTAGACCCAAAAATAATGTCATCAACATAAATCTGCACAAGCAAAATGTCATCCCCATGTTTATAAGTGAACAAAGTTAGATCAATGGAACCTTTTGAGAAACCTTTGGAGACCAGAAATTTTGAGAGTTCGTCGTACCACGCCCTTGGAGCTTGCTTGAGTCCATAAAGTGCTTTGTGGAGACGATACACCTTGTCAGGATAATGAGGATTGACGAATCCTTCTGGATGCGTGACATAGACTTCTTCCTTCAAAGGACCGTTAAGAAACGCCGTCTTTAAGTCCATTTGATAGACAACGAATCCCTTATGTGCAGCATAAGCAAGAAAAATCCTGACCGCTTCTATTCGAGCTACTGGTGCAAATGATTCTTAAAAATCAATACCCTCTTTCTGTCCATACCCTTTAGCCACTAGCCTAGATTTATTCTTGATGATCGTGTTCTCTTCATCCATCTTGTTTTTCTAGATCCATCGAAGATTTAATGGTATTACATCGTATGGTCTTTCAACAAGTTCCCAGACTTTAAGTCTTTCAAATTGTTAAATTTCATCCGTCATCGATTCAATCTAAGCATGATCAGCCAGGGCTTCTTTGATGATTTTTGGTTCAGCTGAACTCACAGCGAGTGCGAACATACAAACATCGCCATCGGTGTTAAGCTGTCGTCTTGTGCGAACAGGCTGTGAAGGGTTTCCAATTACTTGAACCAAAGGATGATCTCGGGTCCAAGATGTGTTGAAGGATGTCGTTTGTAGAACGTATGCATATTTGACGGATCAACATGGCGAGTAGAAGACTCTCCAGTTTCGTGTACCGGTGTACCGAATGGGTTGATAAATTCATCTTCGTCAGATAATGCATTGTCTGCTTGATTTGTGTTCTCTGGAGCAATGACAGTAGTTGTGGATGTTGTAGGAGTGGTTGTTGATGTGATATTCTGAGGAGGTAGATTTACAGCAACCCGTGTTGAAGTAGATAAAGTTGTATCCTTTTGTTGACGATGATCGGTATCATCATTCTTATCATGAGTGACAGCGGAAGACTTTGATACAACTTGTTTCTCCCCCGTGAAATATTCATCATACATTGGTTCATATAACATTTCCAACTCTTCAATTGTCGTGTTGACTGTCATATCTGCTCTAGGAACATTTCCTTGAACCAGCGTTGAACTTGACGGTTCATTGCTATGGTTTTGAGTTCCGAGTTCCGTGCGGTTGTGAACGGAAGTCGTTGTCGTTTTGGATCAGGACTTAAACTGTTTTGTTCAAGTGCCATTTCTTGTAAGTCATCAAATCGGATATGAATAGTCTCGACTATCAAGTTTGTTCTCTTGTTGTATACTCTATACCCCTTAGACTGAGTTGCATATCCCACAAGAATACATGCATCACCTTTCTCTTTCATCTTATCCAAATTTTCACCATCTCGTATTATGTAACAAGTACATCAAAAAACGTGAAGGTGTTTGAGTGAAGGTTTTCGATCATGAATTATGTGATATGGTGTCTTTTCGTGTCTTGGGATAATTAAGGAGCGGTTTTGTGTGTAGCATGCGGTTGGCACGACTTCGGCCCAAAAGTATAGTGGAAGTTTGAAGCAGATAATAATGTCCGAGCAGCCTCAACTAAAGTACAGTTTCGTCTTTCAAAAACGTCATTTTTGTCGGGTGTTCGAGCAATAGATGTTTCATGTTCAATTCCTTCGGCTTCAAAATAGTTTCTAAGATTTGAATTCAAGAATTATGTACCTCTGTCAGTACGAACCACTTTAACTTGAGCTTGAAGACCATGTTGTATCAGTTTAAGAAAGCTGATGAGAACTTCGGGTGTTTCATCCTTGGACCTCAAGAAGTGAGTCCATGTGTACCTTGAGTAATCATCGACAATGACCATAACATATTTCTTTCCATTGATACTATGAACACGCATGGGACCACACAAATTGATACTATGAACACGCATGGGACCACACAAATCTATATGTAGAAGATCTAACCGTCCTTTAGAGCTTGGTGTAGTCTTTGTTTTGAAGCTACTTCGTTTAGCTTTACAAAGCTCACAAGAAGAACAAAGATGATCTTTGATGAATTTTAAGCTTGGAAGGCCACTCACAATATCTTTCTTGGAAAGCAAGTTGATGGTATCAAAATTAAGATGAGATAAAGGTTTATGCCATAACCATGCCTGAGTCATTGAAGCTTTTGCCATGAAGCAATATGGGGTTGATGAAGTTGTGTCTTGAAGTGAAATTGTGTAAAGATCAGTACCCCGAGTACCGGTAAGTAAGTCATTCCCATCATAATCACGAACAAAACATGTCTTTTTTCTAAAAGCAACTTCCAAATCCGCATCACAGAATTGACCAACCGAGAAAAGGTTGTGATTGAGCCCTTCGACGTAGTATACCCTTTTGATCGTTATATTCCCTGAACCAAATCTCCATATCCTAGGATCGGTGCAAATTGATCATTTCCGAATCGGACCATACCCAGGAACTTCTCCACGAAGTTAATTAGAAGCTTGAGATTCCCCGTCATGTGCTTCGTGCATCCGGAGTCAAGTATGAATAGAATTATTTGTATCACCTGCAGAAGAGTTAGAACACGATGGAGCAATTGCTAAATTGGATACCACAGTAGTTGTGATAGTAGAATCATTAGTGTCCTTGGCAACATTTAAAGGCATACTAACACTCGTTTTTCAAATTTTCTGTCCTAACTTTAGGCATCCATTTATATCTTGGAGGACATTGATTAGCAAACCACCATTTCCATGACTTGTTATCAGACTCATATAATTCCTTAATTCTTCTTCTAGGGTTCTTGGTGGTGGAGTCTGATGCATTACTTTTCTTAGTGGGGGTTGCACCAAAATGGTTCACTTTGTGTTTGGGTTTACTAGCACTAATAGGCATCGCAACTTGCTTCTTAGTTCTAGTTTCTACGCCTTTGACATTATTCATAGCACACATAGAATGATTGGCATTAGCACACTTTCCACATTTGACACAAACAAATTTCACATTCATAGCATTCAAATCATTCAATACATTCTAATCGTCATTACACGCGATTACAGACTTTTTATTCTTAAAAACATTCAAATTCCTAGAGTGTTCTTCTACTTCCTTCATCTTCCCTTGACTCTTGTGTTTCCAGACCTTATCATTAACTTGATTTCTCTTAAGTTGAGGTCGGCTAACACTAGCAGTGGAAACTACTCCTGTAGTAGAAGACACACGAGTATTAGTGTTTCTAGAAGTCTGAGGCGATTGACTAACTTTGTTTGTGGATTTAGTGGTCATTCTATACATCCCTGGTTTAATCACAGTATTGTGCTTAACGCTTGGTGCTATAGCCTTCCTTATGGGTTGAGTACGTGGTAACCTGTTGTCCCATATATTATGATGATATAACACGAATTAAAGAAAGAAAATAGATGAAGAAGATGAATTATAGAGAGAGAAAGTAGTGAGAGAAAGTAGAGAGAGAGATGATTAACGTGGTGAATATTAGATTAGAATAATGATTGTACTAATGACCATCCACCCTTCCTAACATGCTAGGAAGGGCCTTATATAGCCGGGCTTACATGTAACCATAATGGGCTATATTGTTTTGACCGGGCTTGTCTTTTGGGCTTTAAGTAGCTTAAATCCAAACCCGTGAACCACGACTATTTTACTAACTATTACAACGTTCTAATAAATATTACAATAGAAACCTATGACCGAACATTCTTGTTTGACTCTATATTTTGAGTCTAACAATCTCCCCCAATGTGAGGTCATTCCTCTTCGATATTTAGATTCCAATGGAGATTTATGAATTTCGTCATAAATGAATCTTGAACGTGTAATAGTAGTTTTGTTCCTTCATGTTGTGATCTTTGAGCCTTTGTCATTGTCTTTCGACTTAGTCTTTTATCTTGAGATCTTCAAATCATTCTTGACTTTTCTTTGCCATCTTGCGATCTTGTGTCTTTATCCACATGCTCACACTATTAATTGTTGAATTAGTCTTTGGGCATGAACATGTGGTTTTGAATCTTTGACTTTGCTGAGTACACCGTGACGCTACCTTCTCGAGACAAAACATACACACGGACTGAATGGATTTGACATTCGTCCTAAACCGGTAGCGTGTTACCTCCGGTCGGTGAAGACCGTTATACGATATTAAATACCGTACCTTTGATTAGGTAGATTCAATTAAGAATCTCCTTGATAGGGTTTCGCGGCTGTACTGGTCGTTCTCTTTACTCAAACGTCTCAAAGCAAGACTACGAACATAAAGAGTGAATCAATTGGATAAATATCCGCTTGATTAAAGTCGTGAATTCAAATTCCTGGAACAAGTTTGATTCATTAAGAATATTACCATTGTTGCTTTCCAGTTGACACAAGCTTGATTCATAAGAATCTCGCAAGTTACCTACCGTAGCGCTGTTTGATGTTGACGCTAGAAGGATTTCCATTGGTCAGTGTGGATATTAATAAATATCACTTTGAATGTTCTGGCAAGACCATAAAGATATTACGTAGAAACCTGAAACGAGTTTGAATCAATTCAGAATCAAACCACTGTTGCTTTTTTTTGCACATGTTCAATTCATAAAGAATCTTGCATATGACCTATCGCAGTGCTGTAGAATACTAAGTAGTATCACTCTGAGTGTTCTAGAAATATCACAAGGATATACCGTAGGACTCTCTTGATCTTCATCCGTGTGTCCTAACGAGATTTGATTGATCTCTTGGCTCTAGAATCGATTTGTTCACTTTTAGTGGTCAGAGGCTAGAGCAGATGCCACCTATTTAATATCAACAATCTCGGAGTGAGAAATTCAATAGAAGTCGTGTTGATCTCCGTGACAGTAAAACAAACTTCTTTTGAGAGAAGCCTGAGTAGCTAGGAAAGGGTTGTGCTTCACATCACTGTGTCTATGATGAGTTGTCTTCATGATGTGTTGACCCGGTTTCTGCCTAAGCTGTATGGAGGGCTTCTTTATTTACACCCTTTATCCTTACATTTCTTTTTCATTCTTCAACCCCTTCAATGCTTACCAATACATCATTAATAGCACCTTGTTGTGATTGTTCCAGTGTTATCATCAGTACTTAGTCGGCATTCAGCTTCATTCACATTCTACACCATCTTTCCTAAGGATTACTAATAATCTATTGGATTGTCCCTGGGAAGATCCTTCCGATTCTGGTTGGATCATAGGACTAAAACCTAACCACCCTTTTGACACCAATAACGTCGTGAATTAAAGATGTTGTGGGTATTTGATCATAACCATGAGTGCTTGAGTCTTTAGATCACATTTTAATCACATTTTCTCCCCCTATCTCTAATATTTAAAATCTTTTGATATTAGAGATACCAAATTTGATTAAAATATATTTTGAAAAATAGTCTTGAAAATCTCCAGGAGAAAGATGTGTTAATCTTTTGCATGAAGTTAAAATGCTCCCCCTCAAAATTGATCCAACTGAATTGTCATTGTGAGGATATGATCCACATTTCGCTTTTTGAGGATGGGAGTTGTTGAACACACAACTTTTGAAAGATTTTGAATAAACATTGAGAAATTCTTGAAAAAATTGTGTTCAACGCTTTTTGAAAAATCCTATTTCTTTTTGGCGAAGAGGTTTTTCTAAAGCATAAACTTGAGTTCATAGACTTTGAATGTCTTGACGAATCCACTCAAGTGTAAGAAGATTTAACTTCTTTTGCTAAGGGTAAGAGTACAAAAGCGTACACTCCCCAGTTAATTTAGATCCGGGTTGCAATCTGAAAGTGATTACAAGCCATTGTGTTGAGCTCAAAACGTTGAATGTTTTATGACAAGCTCAACCCGTGATAGATTGCTCTACCCGTTGTTTGGAAATATTGTCCAAAATAGACAATTTCCTTTAGAAAAAATAGAAATGACATGTTTTGAAAGATATTTACAACTTTCATTCGAACTTTATGTACACACCCGTGTCGTTATTGAGCGACATTTCTAGGTACGTCCATATTATCGATACTGAAAGACATGTCGAGAAGAATATTTTTGGATTATCAAAGATTTTTTAATTTTGTATTTTGCTTTTTGATTAATATTTACAGGTAGATGTTTGATAGATGAATCAAGCAGGCTTCTTTGCCAGAACTCTAGTTCTGCTGGAATCAAACAACTCATACCAATTTGCCTAACTAGATACACAAACCTCTCTTTCGAAAGAGCTTTTGTAAACAAGTCAGCCAATTGGTAATCACTTCGAACAAAGTATAATTCAACAATACCCTTTTCAACTTGTTCCTTAATGAAGTGATATCTGACATCAATGTGCTTCGTGCGGGAATGCTTTACCGGATTGCAAGAGATGGCTATGGCCGACTTTGAGTCACAGTACATAAGTACTTTATCAAAGTGGAATCCATAATCCGTGAGTTGTGTTCTCATCCAAAGAACTTGAGCACAACACGCAGATGGAGACACATACTCCGCTTTGGCTGATGAAAGTGACGTGCAATCCTGCTTCTTGGAAGACCATCCCACAAGCTTATCTTGACCTAGAAATTGTGCACCACCAGAAGTACTTTTACGTGTATCAAGACACCTTGCATGATCAGAATCTGAATAGGCCGTTAGAAAGAAACTGGTTTTCCTCGGATACCAGCGTCCCATATGAATGGTATTCTTAAGGTACCGAAAGATCCGTTTAACCTCAGGTGCTTTTCAGTGGGTCGTGCTTGATATCGTGCACAATAGCATGTAACATGATGTATATCAGGTCTGCTTGCTGTCAAGTACATGAGGGACCCGATCATGGAACGATATCCCGTTTGATCTATGGATAATCCCTCCAAATCAGCATCTAGGGATGTGGTTGATAACGGTGTCCCAACGGGGTCACATGATGTCATACCATACTTTGTGATTATCTCTTGGCAATACTTAGCTTGGTTAATGAAGATACCACTTGGGGATTGGTGAACTTGAATTCCTAGAAAGAATTTTACTTCGCCCTTCATAGACATTTCAAATCTGTTGTGCATTACTTTTTCAAACCATTTTGAAAGTTTTGGGTTTGTAGACCCGAAAATAATGTCATCAACATAAATTTGCACAAGCAAAATGTCATCTCCATATTTATAAGTGAACAAAGTTAAATCAATGGAACCTTTTGAGAAACCTTTGGAGACCAGAAATTTCGAGAGCTCGTCGTACCACGCCCTTGGAGCTTGCTTGAGTCCATATAGTGCTTTGTGGAGACGATACACCTTGTCAGGATAATGAGGATTGACGAATCCTTCTGGCTGTGTGACGTAGACTTCTTCCTTCAAGGGACCGTTAAGAAACGCCGTCTTTACGTCCATTTGGTAGACAATGAATCCCTTATGTGCAGCATAAGCAAGAAAAATCCTGACCGCTTCCATTCGAGCTACTGGTGCAAATGATTCTTCAAAATCAATACACTCTTTTTGTCCATACCCTTTAGCCACTAGCCTAAATTTATTCTTGATTATCGTGTTCTCTTCATCCATCTTGTTTTTCAAGATCCATCGAAGATTTAATGCAATTACATCGTATGGTCTGTCAACAAGTTCCCAGACATTAAGTCTTTCAAATTGTTGAAGTTCATCCGTCATCGATTCAATCCAAGCATGATCAGCCATGGCTTCTTTGATGTTTTTTGGTTCAGCTGAACTCACAGCGAGTGCGAACATACAAACATCACCATCGGTGATAAGCTGTCGTCTTGTGCGAACGTGCTGTGAAGGGTTTCCAATTACATGAACCAAAGGATGATCTCGGGTCCAATGATGTGTTGAAGGATGTCGTTGGTAGAATGTATGCATATTTGACGAATCAACATGGAGAGTAGAAGACTCTCCAGTTTCGTGTACCGGTGTACCGAATGGATTGATAAATTCGTCTTCGTCAGATAATGCATTTTCTTCTTGATTTGTGTTCTCTGAAGCAATGACAATAGTTGTGGATGTTGTAGGATCGATTGTTGAAGTTATATTCTGAGGAGGTAAATCTGCAGCAACCGGTGTTGAAGTAGATGAAGTTGTATCCTTTTGTTGACGATGATCGGTATCATCATTCTTATCATGAGTGACAGCGGAAGACTTCGATACAACTTGTTTCTCCCCGTGAAATATGCATCATACATTGGTCCATATAACATTTCCATCTCTTCAATTGTCGTGTCGACTGTCATATCAGCTCTAGGAACATTTTATGGGACCAGCGTTGAACTTGACGGTTCATTGTTGTGATCTTGAGTTCCGAATTCCGTGCGGTTGTGAACGGAAGTCGTTTGTCATTGTGGATCGGGACTTAAACTGTTTTGTTCAAGTGTCATTTCTTGCAATTCATAAAATCTGATATGAATAGTCTCAACTATCAGTTTTGTTCTCTTGTTGTACACTCTGTATCCCTTAGACTGAGTTGCATATCCCACAAGAATACATGCATCACTTTCTCTTTAATCTTATCTAAATTTTCACCATCTCGAATTATGTAACAAGTAGATCCAAAAACATGAAGGTGTTTGAGTGAGGGTTTTCGAGCATGAATTATGTGATATGGTGTCTTTTCGTGTCTTGGGATAATTAAGGAACGGTTTTGTGTGTAGCATGCGGTTGACACGACTTCGGCCCAAAAGTATAGTGGAAGATTTGAAGCGGATAATAATGTTCGAGCAGCCTCAACTAAAGTACGGTTTCGTCTTTCAACAACTCTGTTTTGTTCGGGTGTTCGAGCAATAGATGTTTCATGTTCAATTCCTTCGGCTTCAAAATAGTTTCTCAATTTTGAATTCAAAAATTTTGTACCTCTGTCAGTACGAACCACTTTGACTTGAGCTTGAAGACCATGTTGTATCAGTTTAAGAAAGCTGATGAGAACTTCAGGTGTTTCATCCTTGGACCTTAAGAAGTGAGTCCATGTGTACCTTGAGTAATCATCGACAATTACCAGAATATATTTCTTTCCATTGATACTATGAAAACGCATGGGACCACACAGATCCATGTGAAGAAGATCTAACCCTCCTTTAGAGCTTGGTGTGGTTTTTGTTTTGAAGCTACTTCGTTTAGCTTTACAAAGTTCACAAGAAGAACAAAGATGATCTTTGATGAATTTCAAACTTGGAAGGCCTCTCACAATATCTTTCTTAGAAAGCAGGTTGATGGTATCAAAGTTGAGATGAGAAAGACGTTGATGCCATAACCATGCCTGAGTCGATGAAGCTTTAGCCATGAAGCAAATTAGAGTTGATGAAGTTGTGTCTTGAAGTGAAATTGTGTAAAGATCAGTACCCCGTGTACCGGTAAGTAAGTTATTCCCATCATAATCACGAACAAAACATGTCTTCTTTTTGAAAGCAACCTCCAAATCCGCATCACAGAATTGACCAACCGAGAAAAGATTGTGATTCATCCCTTCGACGTAGTATACCCTTTTGATTGTAATATTCCCCTGAACCAAATCTCCATATCCTAGGATCGGTGCAAATTGATCATTTCCGAATCGGACCGTACCCAGGAACTTATCCACGAAGTTAATTAGAAGCGTGAGATTCCCCGTCATGTGCTTCGTACATCCGGAGTCCAGTATGAAGAGAATTATTTGTATTGCCTGCAGAAGAGTAAGAACACGATGGAGCATTTGCTAAATTGGATACCACAGTAGTTGTGATAGTAGAATCATTAGTGTCCTTATCAACATTTAAAGGCAAATTAACACTTGTTTCACATTTTCTGTCCTAGCTTTCGGCATCCATTTATATCCTGGAGGACATTTAATAGCAAACCACCATTTCCAAGACTTGCTAGCAGACTCATATAATTCCTTAATTTTCCTTCTAGGGTTCTTAGTGGTGGAGTCTGATGTATTACTTTTCTTAGTGGGGGTTGCACCAAAATGGTTCACTTTGCGTTTGGGTTTACTAGCTCTAATAGGCATTGCAACTTGCTTCTTAGTTCTAGTATCTACGCCTTTGACTTTATTCATAGCACACATAGAATGATTAGCATTAGCACACTTTCCACATTTGACACAACAAAATATCACATTCATAGCATTCAAATCATTCACAGCATTCAAATCGTCATTACATGCGATTACAGACTTTTTATTCTTAAAAACATTCAAATTCCTAGGGTGTTCTTCTACTTCCTTCATCTTCCCTTGATTCTTGTGTTTCTAGACCTTATCATTCACTTGAGTGCGCTTAAGCTGAGGCCGACTAACACTAGTAGTGGAAACTATTCCTGTAGTAGAAGACACACGAATATTAGTGTTTCTAGAAGTCTGAGGCGATTGAGGAACTTTGTTTGTGGGCTTAGTGGGCATTCTATACATCCCTGGTTTAATCACATTATTGTGCTTGATAACTGGTTTTTGGCCCGTATAAAAATTATATGTTCGTTGTGTTGGTCGAATCGAATTGATCTAGGTTCTCTATGTGACTCAGTTTTATTTTGGTGAAAACAGAAAGTTTGTCGTTGTATATATGAAAATGTGCAAAACAATTAAAAGTAAAGTGACGTTAATGTAAAGTGGTGTGAAATTAAATCTAAGTCTAACTAAACGTAAAGTGTGATATTTAAAAACGTGACGAAAAGTAAATTAATTAAATGACCAAAAATTAAAGCGTGGCGGAAATTAAAATTACACAAGTATTAAAATGATAACGTAAAAATTAAACAAGTCAAAACGTAAAAACCACTCCAATCGGAATATATTCCGATCAGTCCACAATTACCTTAGATCGGAATGTTGGTCGGAACCAAATCGGAAAGCTGTCACTAATCCAATCGGAATACCACAAACCTACCCTGTCGGAATGTAAACTCACCTTGATCGGAATATGGAAAAGATGCTGGTCGGAATGTAGATCGGAACCCCCTTGATCGGAATACTGTCACTAGTCCCAATCGGAATACCAAACTAACACCTCAATCGGAATGTACAATGTGGTCCCAATCGGAATATGTCACCTTACCTTGATCGGAATGCCTCAAATACCTCAGATCGGAATACCAGGCCACTCCACCAATCGGAATGTATACAAATCCCCCCAATCGGAATACAGATAGGAATGTCAATACCCTTTTCTAATCACGCCAATCGGAAAGATAAACCCTTTTCCGATTTACCCCAATCGGAATACGGCAGAAAAAGTACAAAATAAGCTAGAAAAATAAGCTATGATTCTAATAAGCACAAGACTAAAATCCTAAGGTAAACCGAATAAAAATAAGCTACTAGACTGAAATTTAACAACTTTTAAACACGAAAAGGATAAGCTTTAAGAAAAACAACTTTTTATACGAAAATTAATTTTATAAAAACTTTATAAACTTGAAAATAAACAAAATAAGCTATGAAAGTAAATGATTTAAAACAATCAAAAGCATAAAAATGAAATCTTTAAACAAGTAAACAAGATAAAAAGAATATAAATCAAAGATTTGAGAAAGGTAGAATGAGATCAACAAGATAAAGTAAAGGTGCGAGAATTAAATGAAAACTTACTTGAAATTAAAGGAATTTAATGTGCAAGACAAGGTATTTAAATTGACAAGTATTTAAATGACATGAATTTAAGGTGCAAGGTAAGTAAATGGTGGAAGACTAATTGTCACACTTAGCCAACAACTAAAAATGATTAACAACTAAACTATATATAGGGGAGGATTAGGAAGCTTCCTCCCCTCCTTCATTTCTTCTTAATTGCGAGATTAAGTCCCTCCTTCTTTTAATCTTCATTAATTGCATCATTAGTCCTTTATTCTTCTAATCTTCTTTAAACTTGGACTTTAAGGAATTTTGGTTTGGGATTTCTTTGAACTCGTCTTTAATTTCTTCAATAAATTAGACTTGAGTTTCTCGGCTTTAAGTAAACTTCCGTCTTTTGACTTTTTCTTCGATAAATCTTCAGAATTGGTCTTGGACTTCCGTTCTTTATGCACTCTTGACTTCTTGACTTCGTCTTTCATCTTTTTCTTCAATAAAAGCCCGTAAATGCCTGTGAATATCCGTGTTTTCTCCACTTTTCTCAATTTCGTCCTAAATCACAACAAAAACACAAACCACGCATAATTCCGACATAAAAGACATAAAATACACGTTTTGGCTCGGTTATTATTGTAATTAAGTGGTAGAAAAGATGGGTGTTTTCACACCTATCAAATCCCCTACACTTGATCATTGCAATGTCCTCATGCAATGCATTAGTTACAAAGCACGTTTACATTTTTCATCATAATCAATCCACGTTGGCCTTTATTAAAGAGATAGAAAATAAAAAACATACAAAATAAAAAAAAAGCATACCTTGGGTTTTGAAAATGTCATGAATAATCATCATCCTCAAGTTTTCACTTTCTCCAAACCAAGCTTAAAAACGAGATCATTGTTATTATAAGTTAGTAAACTATCACGAACTCATGTGGGCCAATTACTCACTTAGACTCCCTTATTCCTAGGTGTATCTCTTATATTTTATTATTGTCTTGCATGATCACGAGGATGCATTTTTGACTTATTTCGATAGTTATTAAGTCTGAAAATAAAGTGAACGATTTAATCAATAGTTAGCTAAAGGACAAAATCTTTTAAAACTGCTTCTCGGGACCTCATAAAGTTCATATCTTGGCATAACTCGCTTCGCGATTTGAGACCTTTCTCGGACCGATATTTGGCAGCGACTTCATACTTCAAACCTTGAGAGACGTTCATGAAATTATGGTCTTCTCTTCATAATGGAATTTCTTCACTTGAAGTTTTGAGAGATTCATACTTGGACCATGACTTCTTCATTTTTCTCCAATCTTTATTTTGGACTTTGATATACAACGATCCGCCTCCTTTTATGACTTGGATCTATTTATCCTCATACCTTGTTAGGGTCTTTTCGGATACACTTCTCCATGACTTTTGGGGAGTATTTGCTTTTCGTCGTGTGTCTCGATCCTTCTTATTGATTTTCGATGAATGATTCTTCACATCACTTTTGGATCTTTAGCAACAAAATATAGCCCTCATGCCTTGTTAGGGCCTTTTCGGACTCGCCAATCTTCGCATCCCGCTTCAATAAGTTATGCCTTGGCTATGAACTCTAATCCATACCGAGCAACTTTTAAACGATCTTGGGCTAGAAGCTAAGTAACTTTTCAAATTGTACAACTTTATTTATTAGCAGATAAATTATTTAGCAAGCGATGGGAGAATAGGCTCATAATTAACTCACATAAATTCACGAAAGAATACCGAACTTATAAATGGCTCTATCATCTCTCGTTCTCCACAGTTTAAAATCTCAAGTAATGAGACTCGTGGATACTTAGCCTATTAAATCAAAGTTTTGGGTTTTCGAGTCGCCTATAGGATCTTGCAAATTCTTAGACTTTTTCAAGTTTAGAAATCGCGTTTTAAAGTTCCCTTGATAAACGACTCTCTAGGATCAATTATAGGAACTTGCGAAAAGTTCTTGTTCTTAACCCGTGAGAGTTAAGACTTTCGCGTTTTATAGCTCCCTATATAAAAGCCTAGCAAAACTTGACTTAAACACGTTAAGGATACTAGCTAGAGTAACTTAGATAAGTAACTCGGGTTGAGTCAAAAGATTCACAGCGTTTGAAAATTAAAACCACTTATTAAACATTTATTCTAGCAAAGAAAGAAAATAACTATACAAAGGGAAAAACTAATAGGCCAAAATAGATTAAAAATTTTGAAAAATGTCAAAAAATTGATTTTCCGGTTAAAATGAGGACAAATACAAGGAAAAGATCACTTAACTTCGATAGAAGTCCCCCCTACACTTAACATAAACATTGTCCTCAATGTTTAAGCATGTGGGAGTAAACTCCCCTACACTTAGGACATTGTGCACGTTGTTTAAATCTCGCTAAGGGAAAGGACAACTAAAGAGATTCCTATTTTAATATTGATAAAATATAAAATAGTGAATCGAAAAGAGTTTAGGATAGAACCGGGAAGAAGTAGAACACGGAATCACGGGTCGTCAAGAATCATCAAGAGTGGAACGTTGAGCGCTCGAATCCCTGATTAGTAGAAGAGAGGAGAGAGAAAACACCAACGGGTCTCCCCTACACTTATGATAAAGAAAGCGAAAAGATAGATGCATGGGTTGCCTCCCAATAAGCGCTTGATTTTTGTTAACCGAGTCATTAGACTGACTCGACCTTGATCATCAACGGAAGAAACATGAAACATATCCACTAGGATCAAAGACATAGTTTTCGTCCATCAAATAGCACAAGCTTAAGGCGAACAAGGCAAGCCAAAGAAGAGTAGGCAAGGTTCCCTTAAGCAGCGATGGAGCACGGTGGAAGCAAGGGTGAAGTGGTGAAAGCAGATTTCCATAAGTTCCAAAGATTTTTCCTTTTATTTCATCAGGTGGATACTGAGATGGCTGCAAAATGTCAATACCGGGATCGAACACCTTTTCCTTTAGGAGAAAATTGTGCTTCAAATACAAAGTAGGATCAAGACGATAATCTTCAAAGTCATAAGGAGGAGCATCACTCTCATGAGGGAAGTAAGTGTTTAGAAATTCAGAGAAATCTTCCTCAAATGAGTAATCGTCCAAAGTAGGATCGAGTGATGGCGGAGGATCTTCATCATGTGAAGAATCGCTCGAAAGAGTATCAGCCTCATCGAAATCATCATACGTGGGCAGATCGGGATACTCAGAAGTAAGGTCATCATAATCATCCGAATCTGAGCTAGAATCATCATCATAAGCATCAAAGACCGGTGGAGAATCATAAATGGGAGAAGCGTCCAAAGTGGGGCGAGAATCATCCACGTCATCTTGAAAAAGTGGATTATCAATGCAAGAGTCGAATAGAGGATTGTCGTAGACGGTATAGTCATCGAGCACATTAATCATATTCACTGATTCTCGTCCTCCAAAGGTTGTACTTGTAAACTTCCCCATTTTAAAAACTTGTGCATCATCCCCGACTCTTAAGATTAACTCACCTTCGGCCACATCCACTAAAGCTCGTCCGGTTCTCAAGAATGGCCGACCAAGTATTAAAGGAATACGAGGGTCCATTTCATAATCAACAACGACAAAATCAACCGGGAAAGTAAATGTGTCAACTTTAATAAACACGTCTTCGGCTATACCAACGGGGTAAGCGAGAGTGCGATTTGCAAGTTCAAGAGTCATCTTTGTTGGAGTGAGGTCGGGTAATGATAGTGTTTTCCAAACACTTAATGGCATCAAATTAATACTAGCCCCGAGATCAGCAAGGGCAGTAAATTCTTCAGTTTTGTTGAACACGCATGGAAACACGAAACGACCGGGATCTCCAAGCTTTTCCGGAAGTTCTTTAAGAATAACTGCAGAGCAATTTTCATTTAAGCGTGTGTTGGCGAGTTCAATCAGCTTCTCCTTCTTGTTAAGCAATTCCCTAAATGCTTTAACAAATTTGGGCATGTGGACAAGTGCTTCAAGAAAGCTAATGTTGAAGTTCATTTGAGAAATCATCTTCACATAGCGTGACACTTCGGAGTCCTCCTTGGCTAGCATTTTGGACTTGCCTAAACGAGAGGGATAAGGGATATTGGGTTTGGGTGGTGAAGGGCAAGAAAGTAGCAAGCATATTCTTCAAATCATTGGTTTGACTGCTGAAGGAGGATTGAATATTATCTCGAAGCTCGGATCTTATTTCATTTCCTTGCTTTGTGATGTCTCCTTTTAGATTGATAATTTGGCTCTGCAGGTTCTTGATTTGCTCACCTTGGGTTCTCATGATGGCCTCAACATCCGGATTACTGGGTGGGGTTTGTTGGGCAGGTGGGTGATAAGGATTAGAAGCTCTTGGTGGGATTTGGTTGCTTCTATTGTAGTTGTTGGCGGGGTTTTGAGGAGAAAAACCTGGTGAAAGGTAGTTGTTTGATCGGTAACTCAACAGATTTCTATCCCCTTGAGGTCGAGCTTGGTAATTTTCCGGTGAATAATTACCATAAGCTGCATACACATTTTCCGGATTTCCTTGTGTCGAAGGACAATCGGTGTATGGGTGTGGACCGCCGCATGTTTCACAAGAAGGTGCAACAGCTTTAACTTGTTGTTGTTGGTTTGAAGCCAAGAGTTGCATACTTCTGCTCATTTCAGTCAGCACACGGGTGAGTTCGGTCATATCAGGGTTTGCTGAGGTGGAAGAAACATTGACTCTCGGGTGGTTCCTTGAAGAAGCAGAGGAATCCCAATTTTTGTGGTGAGTAGTCATGTTCTCAATTAATCTCTACACTCCTCGGGTCTCCTTTTCATGAATGTGCCATCGGCGGCTGCATTAATCGTATCACGATCTCGAAAAGTCAAACCGTTGTAGAAAGTATCTATTAAGGTCACAGGTAGCATGTTGTGGTTTGGACATCGATCGATCAAGACATTATATCTCTCCCAAGCATCAAAAAGAGATTCATCAGGGTCTTGCATGAAACCGCTGATTTGATTGCGAAGGCTAGTAACCATGGATGGTGGAAAGTAGCGCGACAAAAAGCGTTGAGTCATGTCATCCCAAGTGTGAATAGAATTCTTCGGGAGACGATCAAACCATTTCTCGGCATGATGTAATAAAGTATGTGGAAAGAGTTGTAGGCGAAGTTCATCCATTGTGGCACCAGCCAACTTCATGCTTTGGGTGATTGTAATGAACTTGTCGAGGTGTTTGTTGGCATCATCATCAGGCAATCCACAGAATGGGTTAGTTTGCACTTGCTGAATCATGTGGTGCTTCAACGAAAACTCAGGAGCGTTGATTTGCATCGGCGCAATCGGTCCTCCTCGTCCAAACATTGTAGGTTGACAAAGCTCCTCCATGGTCCGAAGATCGGGCTGTGGAAGAACATTGTTGTTATTATTAAGGTGCGGTAGATTATTGTTGTTAACACCTGACATAGCTAAATCTTCGTGAGTCTCGGGCTCTTGATAATTATAAGATCTAGTACGCATACACCTGAAAATGCAAAAGAAAAAGAAACCAAACACAAAGACAATATATATACACGATAAAGATAAAATCTTATTGGATTTTTGAAAATTTTGATTTTTATGGATTTTTGAATTTTTGAATTTTTATGGTTTTTTTGAAATTTTTAGGCAAGAAAAATAACGCTCACAAGTGAACGGATTCCAAAAAGCAAGCGTCTCTCACAGAAAATCGTTAATCTTTACGAAAAGAGCCGGCAGCGGCGCCATTTGATAACTGGTTTTTGGCCCGTATAAAAATTATATGTTCGTTGTGTTGGTCTAATCGAATTGATCTAGGTTCTCTATGTGACTCAGCTTTATTTTGGTGGAAACAGAAAGTTTGTCGTTGTAGTATATGAAAATGTGCAAAACAATTAAAAGTAAAGTGACGTTAAAGTAAAGTGGCGTGAAATTAAATATAAGTCTAACTAAACGTAAAGTGCAATATTTAAAAACGTGACGAAAAGTAAATTAATTAAATGACCAAAAATTAAAGCGTGGCGGAAATTAAAATTAGACAAGTATTAAAATGATAACGTAAAAATTAAACAAGTCAAAACGTAAAAACCACTCCAATCGGAATATATTCCGATCAGTCCACAATTACCTTAGATCGGAATGTTGGTCGGAACCAAATCGGAATGCTGTCACTAATCCAATCGGAATACCACAAACCTACCCTGTCGGAATGTAAACTCACCTTGATCGGAATATGGAAAAGATGCTGGTCGGAATGTAGATCGGAACCCCCTAGATCGGAATACTGTCACTAGTCCCAATCGGAATACCAAACTAACACCTCAATCGGAATGTACAATGTGGTACCAATCGGAATATGTCACCTTACCTTGATCGGAATACCTCAAATACCTCATATCGGAATACCAAGCCACTCCACCAATCGGAATGTATACAAATCCCCCCAATCAGAATACAGATAGGAATGTCAAAACCCTTTTCTGATCACGCCAATCGGAAAGATAAACCCTTTTCCGATTTACCCCAATCGGAATACGGAAGAAAAAGTAAAAAATAAGCTAGAAAAATAAGCTATGATTCTAATAAGCACAAGACTAAAATCCTAAGGTAAACCGAATAAAAATAAGCTACTAGACTGAAATTTAACAACTTTTAAAACACACAAAGGATAAGCTTTAAGAAAAACAACTTTTTATACGAAAATAACTTTTATAAAAACTTTATAAACTTGAAAATAAACAAAATAAGCTATGAAAGTAAATGATTTAAAACAATCAAAAGCATAAAAATGAAATCTTTAAACAAGTAAACAAGATAAAAAGCATATAAATCAAAGATTTGAGAAAGGTAGAATGAGATCAACAAGATAAAATAAAGGTGCGAGAATTAAATGAAAACTTACTTGAAATTAAAGGAATTTAATGTGCAAGACAAGGTATTTAAATTGACAAGTATTTAAATGACATGAATTTAAGGTGCAAGGTAAGTAAATGGTGGAAGACTAATTGTCACACTTAACCAACAACTAAAAATGATTAACAACTAAACTATATATAGGGGAGGATTAGGAAGCTTCCTCCCCTCCTTCATTTCTTCTTAATTGCGAGATTAAGTCCCTCCTTCTTTTAATATTCATTAATTGCATCATTAGTCCTTTATTCTTCTAATCTTCTTTAAACTTAGAATTTAAGGACTTTTGGCTTGGGATTTCTTTGAACTCGTCTTTAATTTCTTCAATAAATTAGACTTGAGTTTCTCGGCTTTAAGTAAACTTCCGTCTTTTGACTTTTTCTTCGATAAATCTTCAGAATTGGTCTTGGACTTCCGTTCTTTATGCACTCTTGACTTCTTGACTTCGTCTTTCATCTTTTTCTTCAATAAAAGCCCGTAAATGCCCGTGAATATCCGTGTTTTCTCCACTTTTCTCAATTTCATCCTAAATCACAACAAAAACACAAACCACGCATAATTCCGACATAAAAGACATAAAATACACGTTTTGGCTCGGTTATTATTGTAATTAAGTGGTAGAAAAGATGGGTATTTTCACACCTATCAGTGCTTAACGCTTGGTGCTATAGTATTCCTTATGGGTTGATTTTGTGGTAACCTTTCCTTTCATCCATCTTGGGGGCAAACACAGGTTTTGCAAACGAGGAATTTGATAAAGCAGATGGTTTTCCCAAGATAGAGGATCTATTGACTTTAGAGGCATTGGATTGTCTAACAACAGGTTGCTTAATGCTAGGTTCCACGACTTTCCCACCCATTTTAGCAACGAGTTTCTGCAACTCTGCTATCGCTCTGTCCCTGTCTTGTAACTGAGCTTTCAACCATTTAATTTCCAAATTCTGTTCATTCATTTCTCGAAACGTTTAAGAAATATTTTCTTGCAATTTATTATCATATGGAAAAATACCAACGTCTTTTTGCAAAGCAAGTTCAAGAGAATGACAATGTTTTTGAAGGAAATCAGTTTTGTGTTGAAGTAACTCAAAAGCCTTTTTATCAACATTTTCTTTACGTTTCGAAAGCTCAATTTCAAGACGTTCACATTATTTGATCTTATCAAGATATTTGCATCACATCAGAATATTCATCAATATCAGCACAAGATGTAAAATAAGCACACATAACATCTTTAGAAATGCATTCTTGCAAGAGTAAATCATATTCATCTGAAAAATCAAACTTTTCCATTTGAAGATCATCAATGTGTGTCTCAAGAGATTTAACATATTTTAAATCATCATACATTTCAGTCTGAATGAACTCCTCAAGTTGAAGAACGGTTTCTTTTAATCAACGCCGTGTTTGGAATTAAGAGTTCTTTCACAAGCAAGGTAATATCTTGAGGAATCGGGCGTTGCCACTCAGCATTTTCACGTTTTGCCCAATCTCTTCAACAATAGATTTAACATTATCTATGTGGTGTTTAAGAATACCTCATGTTTTCCTACTCTTACTTTTAGATTCATCTAGAGGGAGGTAGCTTATGTATTTGTAAACATTAGATTTCTTAGGGGCAAATGCTTTCTTCCATTGAATTCGCTTTTGTTTGCATTCTAGAAACACTTCCTCACGAGTTTTCTGAGTTTTTTTTTAAAAGACCATAAAGACTATTCTCATAAGCATAATTATATGGTTTTACAAACTCCTTATTAACAAGAGGTCGACTATCATCATCCCAAAGGGCAGTCTCTTCACTATCCGCACTAACAGGCATGCAATCAAGATTAGTCCTTTCAGTCTCATCAAGATAAAGACACGGGTTCGCAGCTTGAGCTTTGGCAAGGAACTCAGGACTTGCAAAGCTATCTTGACCCTTAAACATCGACGGATGTGATAGCATTCTTACGAATTGAATAGAATCATGCGTTGTATAAACAACTTTCTTCAAAAATTTGACTTGTTCTTCTAGTTTCGTTACTTTTTCGGTTTCTTTATCATATCTACTTTTGAAGTCTTGTTTTAACGCATCTACCTCTTGTTTCTTATCTGTGACAACCGTGGTTTTGGGTTTGTCACTTGGTCTTACTTTTAGGTTATTTTATGTGTGCTTACTTGAATTTTGTGTTTACGTGTTTATTTTGTGTGAACGAGGTTGGTGTGGTTATCGTTTATGAGTATAGAGTACTGATAAGTAAATCGAGGAACGGTTATTTCATGTTCATGAGCTCACAAGTGGTGACTATGAAATGAAAATGGTGATATTGTGGTGTTTACGTATACGTATAAGTATGATAGTAGTAGTATTTTTTTTAGGATTTACGGTTTAGCATTTAGAGGTCTCGGGTGAGGTAATTATCCATATGAATATTTTTCGGGATGGTTTTAAGTCATTTAGGACTTAGTTATAAAGTTTATTTCAAAATTTGAGATTTTTTTAAAAGTGTATATTTTACGTCTTTTACGGTAAAACGCGTAAATCTGACTAGTTTTACGGTTTTGAGGTTTTGGAGGCTTTAGGAGCTGAAATAAATTAAGTAAAATTAAGGTAATATTATTAATACAAATATTAATAATAAAAAGGAAAAAAACGAAATTAAATGGGTATAGGTTGGTTATGTGAAAAAAAGAAAAGAAAAGGGGAAAAAAGGGAAAATGGAAACCGGGCTTTTGTATATGGGCCAAGGACTTGTTAGGAAAGTATAGAAAGCCTTATTTTTATCAAAACACTTCATAAAATCCCTGGAGATCAAGTATGGGTCGACATATATGGAGAAAATTAGGGTTGTTCATCAAAAATCTTGTTTTCCAAAATAATCTAAGGTAAAATCTTCAAACCATTTTTAATTAAATTGTTTTTATGTTTTCTTTAATCATCTTATGATGGATTTAGGTTAGGGTTTATTATAAAAACAGTAAATTAATGTTATATTAATCATAACATGATGATTACATAAATTATGGCTTGTAATTAATGGGGTTATGGGTAATTAATTAGGTTAAATTAAGTAAACCTATTTTTAAAAACTGGGCAGAATTTTGAGTCAATTGTTTTGATCATATCGGGAGTTCTAGAAACATTCAAGATGCGATCCAAGTATCCCTGAAAAGGTAATTTAAGTAGCTTTCCAATGCAAGAAACGAGATCTAAATTGGAGGTCGGGAAGTAGGTCAAAAATAGGTTACAACAGTCGGAGGTCAAAACAGTTTTGAATTCAGCCTGTTTTCTTTTTAAGTTTTGGGTTGTTTGGGGTACTTAGGGTTGCATTGGGACCTTCTCACGAACATGAGAGATGGTTTATATATTTTATTAAGTATCTTCACTTGGGCTAAGGTTCTGGTTTAGGGTAAGACCCCTTAATTGTAACAAACTTTTCATATGTTTAAAATCAGTAAATTCTGGATAGGTAGCAATATATACACATATATCGGGGCCTTAACAGTAGCTTTAAGGTTGGGGCAAGTGGGAGATTTTAGCTAACATGTATAAAAGTGTGAATATTCATTTTACAGAAACCATGGGTATATTTAAGTGGACGTTTGACTTAAAGTTTTGAGACCTAAAACTGGGACTGTTTTGTGTAAAATTATGAACGGGATAGCTATTAAACTTAACCAAGTTAGAGACTTGTTAAGGAAGGGTAATGGGGTGATTAGAGCTTAACAATGAGGTAATTATGCGGGAATAAACTAGATGTCCATCATAGGTTGATGACCCATCTTAGTGATTGGTTCGTGTATTGATTTCGTATTTTTGGTTTGTTAGCTTGTTGCTAGTGCGAGGACTTGTGAAGAAGCTATCAGGTGAGTTTCATAGTCCCATGTTTAATATTGATTTTGACTTCCAGATGGGATGGAAGAGACACTGTGTTGAGTTATTTTCTAAATTGATGCTGTGAATGTGTTTGTGATTTAAGATGGACTTGTATGTACATTATGTGATTAACTGCTATGTGATTTTTGATTGTGTATGATTTGGATCGGGGGACACGTGCCGTCTCAGTTATTGTTGTTTGACAAGGTAGTGGCCTTGTGGTTTGACAAGGTAGTGGCCTTGTGGTTTAACAAGGTAGTGGCCTTGTGGTTTGACAAGGTAGTGGCCTTGTGGTTTGACAAGGTAGTGGCCTTGGGATAGGTACATAGTGTGATCATCTATGGTACCATGTTGTTTGGCAAGGTAGGAGCCTTGGATTTTGGTTTGAAATGATTGATCTTGAATGCTAGTTGTTAATACATAATTGTAGCACATTGTCCATATGTTATTGTGTTGATGGTTGTTATTCATAGCTTGTAACTGATTTAGCGTTGGAGTCTAAACCTATGACTCTCACCAACTTTATGTTGACGTGTTTTAGTGTCTCTTTCAGGTGATACTATGGTTAAGCATGAGAACATAAGTGGCTAGGATTGGAGAAGCTTAGGAATGCATATAGAAGGAGAATCCCCATTTCCTTCTTAGTTTTTATTTGTTCTTTTAATAAGTGATACTGTGGCACACATATATTTGTTTGGTTATGTTATTTGTTTGTCTTGGGTAAGCGGTAGGACAGTTACCTACTTACATAGACTCCTGAGTCTGATGAGATATTGTCATGACTTTGTGTCTCCATTTTATGACATTTCTTATTTCATATAGTTATCTCTATAGACACGCCATGTTGTGATGATATCCATACGTCGCGCCCCATATTTCGCCATGGTGGGGTGTGACAGAATGGTATCAGAGCCAATGGTTATAGAGAATTAGGTTGCCTAGTCGTGTAGCCTAATCTATAGCTTAAGGGTCCCTGCATATAGGCGTCATAGGAGTATGTGTGCATTTTATAGTAATTGATGTGTTTGAATATTATTTTCGCAGTATTTGTTAGGTTGTGAACTACTATGGTTCATACTTAACTACATGTTATTTTCTTTACGAGTTTTGATTAGTGCGGGTGGAACCATGGTCGTATACGCTAGTCAATGTTGGATTTCGCTTAATTATGTTTTCATGTTCTTTATACATTTTGAATTTTGTCTACGCTGGTTCAGCTGGACTACGAGTTTATGTGTTTCGTGCATTGGCTATGTTATTTTAATACATGAGGCTTTGGATCTTATCTTGTGTGGTTATGTGCTTGTGGGTTGTTTGATTATGTGTTATGTGTAGTATTAATTTCTTATAAGTGTCATCATAGGAGGGAGTACATTGGTGAAAGGGAACACGTATAATTATGGAGGCCTACATAATTATATATGTGCCACAACACCACTGGACTTTCAAGTATGATTGCATGAAAGAGAGTTAATACATGCTTGTATAATATATGTTGGATGGATTTGAGTGTATGTACGCTTATGCCTATGTATGTAAAATTATTTTCTACTTACCGGTTGTATTCTTGGGATGGTTGCTAGCTCGTTTCTCTTTGAGATGTTCAACTTCTGTAGTAGCGCATTTCTCGGGTCCTCATTTCACGTGTTTGTTTGTACGGTACTTTTGGCGTGAAGGATTTTGAGATGGTGGAGATTTATTTTTGGGGTAAAGATGTCTTTTGTTTCGATTTATACATGGTAAGAAAAATAGAACTTGCAAATTGAAAAAAAAATAGTTGTTGGTAGTCGATGAAATAAGGAAGTGTCAGGATCATGTTTCAAATAAGGTGGAATATAAATTCTTTAACATATAAGCATGACTCGGTTATTTAAAATATTTTGGTTTTGATCACCTAAAGTTATTATTCTTAAGTTAAAAATTTTGTTCTTATTTAGTGAAATATGTTAAAATCATGTAATTAATAGAGTTTTCATTTTCTAAAATTAAAATAAATTAGGGCTTGGATTTGGTAATTAATAAGAGGTTTTAGGTAAAAATCGTTTTGGTCATAACTTGTTCGTTTTGAAAGCTTTTGGGTGATTCAAAAGCCTAAAATATGTACTCGGAACGTAATTTTCAAATATTCAGAAATTTTGGTAATTGGAAGTCAGTAGCTTGGTCGAATTAATTGTACAAGTTTCGAGTTCAAGGTTAATTTTCGGACAACATGGTTTAAACTTGTGTTTTAGGTATTTTGGGGTAATAAACACTTGGAGGGTTAACACAAAGATGAGTTGGGATGGAATTTGAGATTTCTTTAGAATTTAGAATACGTGGTTATATTTGATGAGTTTTGATTTATGGTATTTATGAATAAGACTGAAATCGGGGTGACAGTTTTAAACCCGTCGAGTTATGTGATGGCTCCTAACTTGATTTCAAGACAGTTCTTGTTTGATGAGTTGCGAGATTTAGTTAGGTTGGTTACATAACATTATGGTTTTAATAAATTTCCTCGCGGATGGTTATGCCTCATGTGTTGTTGGTTGAAATTATTTTAGTATAAACTAAGTTCACGTTTGAACGTGAAGGTTTTATCAGGGATATGCATCCTCGTTTGTTTGTTGAGAATAAGTTTGAGTTTGGGAGTGAATCTCGGTACGAGATTTCTATTAGGAGGGAGTGATGTGACAACCGTGGTTTTGGGTTTGTCACTTGGTCTTACTTTTAGGTTATTTTATGTGTGCTTACTTGAATTTTGTGTTAACGTGTTTATTTTGTGTGAACGAGGTTGGTGTGGTTATCGTTTATGAGTATAGAGTACTCATAAGTAAATCGAGGAACGGTTATTTCATGTTCATGAGCTCACAAGTGGTGACTATGAAATGAAAATGGTGATATTGTGGTGTTTACGTATACGTATAAGTATTATAGTAGTAGTATTTTTTTTAGGATTTACGGTTTAGCATTTAGAGGTCTCGGGTGAGGTATTTATCCATATGAATATTTTTCGGGATGGTTTTAAGTCATTTAGGACTTATTTATAAAGTTTATTTCAAAATTTGAGATTTTTTTTAAAAGTGTATATTTTACGTCTTTTACGGTAAAACGCGTAAATTTGACTAGTTTTACGGTTTTGAGGTTTTGGAGGCTTTAGGAGCTGAAATAAATTAAGGAAAATTAAAGTAATATTATTAATACAAATATTAATAATAAAAAGGAAAAAAAACGAAATTAAATGGGTATAGGTTGGTTATGTGAAAAAAAGAAAAGAAAAGGGGAAAAAAGGGAAAATGGGAACCGGGCTTTTGTATATGGGCCAAGGACTTGTT
Source organism: Glebionis coronaria (assembly GCA_025667525.1). Taxonomy (NCBI): domain Eukaryota; kingdom Viridiplantae; phylum Streptophyta; class Magnoliopsida; order Asterales; family Asteraceae; genus Glebionis; species Glebionis coronaria. The sequence continues at coordinate 959,929 of JANFOE010001293.1, read as the reverse complement.
AGGAAAGTATAGAAAGCCTTATTTTTATCAAAACACTTCATAAAATCCCTGGAGATCAAGTATGGGTCGAAATATATGGAGAAAATTAGGGTTTTTCATCAAAAATCTTGTTTTCCAAAAAAATCTAAGGTAAAATCTTCAAACCATTTTTAATTAAATTATTTTTATGTTTTCTTTAATCATTTTATGATGGATTTAGGTTAAGGTTTATTATAAAAACAGTAAATTAATGTTATATTAATCATAACATGATGATTACATAAATTAGGGCTTGTAATTAATGGGGTTATGGGTAATTAATTAGGTTAAATTAATTAAACCCGTTTTTAAAAACTGGACAGAATTTTGAGTCAATTGTTTTGATCATATCGAGAGTTCTAGGAACATTCAAGATGCGATCCAAGTATCCCTGAAAAGGTAATTGAAGTGGCTTTCCAATGCAAGAAACGAGAACTAAATTGTAGGTATGGAAGTGGGTCAAAAACAGGTTACAACAGTCGGAGGTCAAAACAGTTTTGAATTCAGCCTGTTTTCTTTTTAGGTTTTGGGTTGTTTGGGGTACTTAGGGTTGCATTGGGACCTTCTCACGAACATGAGAGATGGTTTATATATTTTATTAAGTATCTGCACTTGGGCTAAGGTTGTGGTTTAGGGTAATACCCCTTAATTGTAACAAACGTTTCATACGTTTAAAATCAGTAAATTCTGGATAGGTAGCAATATATACACATATATCGGGGCCTTAACAGTAGCTTTAAGGTTGGGGAAAGTGGGAGATTTTAGCTAACATGTATAAAAGTGTGAATATTCATTTTACAGAAACCATGGGTATATTTAAGTGGACGTTTGACTTAAAGTTTTGAGACCTAAAACTGAGACTGTTTTGTGTAAAATTATGAACGGGATAGCTATTAAACTTAACCAAGTTAGGGACTTGTTAAGGAAGGGTAATGGGGTGATTAGAGCTTAACAATGAGGTAATTATGCGGGAATAAACTAGATGTCCATCATAGGTTGATGAGCCATCTTAATGATTGGTTCGTGTATTGATTTCGTATTTTTGGTTTGTTAGCTTGTTGCTAGTGCGAGGATTTGTGAAGAAGCTATCAGGTGAGTTTCATAGTCCCATGTTTAATATTGATTTTGACTTCCAGATGGGATGGAAGAGACACTGTGTTGAGTTATTTTCTAAATTGATGTTGTGAATGTGTTTGTGATTTGAGATGGACTTGTGTGTACATTATGTGATTAACTACTATGTGATATTTGATTGTGTATGATTTGGATCGGGGGATACATGCCGTCTCAGTTATTGTGGTTTGACAAGGTTGTGGCCTTGTGGTTTGACAAGGTAGTTGCCTTGTGGTTTGACAAGGTAGTGGCCTTATCGTTTGACAAGGTAGTGGCCTTGTGGTTTGACAAGGTAGTGGCCTTGGGATAGATACATAGTGTGATCATCTATGGTACCATGTTGTTTGGCAAGGTAGGAGCCTTGGATTTTGGTTTGGAATGATTGATCTTGAATGCTAGTTGTTAATACATAATTGTAGCACATTGTCCATATGTTATTGTGTTGATGGTTGTTATTCACAGCTTGTAACTGATTTAGCGTTGGAGTCTAAACCTATGACTCTCACCAACTTTATGTTGACGTGTTTTAGTGTCTCTTTCAGGTGATACTATGGTTAAGCATGAGAACATAAGTGGCTAGGATTGGAGAAGCTTAGGAATGCATATAGAAGGAGAATCCCCGTTTCCTTCTTAGTTTTTATTTGTTCTTTTAATAAGTGATACTGTGGCACACATATATTTGTTTGGTTATGTTATTTGTTTGTCTTGGGTAAGCGTTAGGACTGTTACCTACTTACCTAGACTCCTGAGTCTGATGAGATATTGTCATGACTTTGTGTCTCCATTTTATGACATTTCTTATTTCATATAGTTATCTCTATAGACACGCCATGTTGTGATGATATCCATACGTCGCGCCTCATATTCCTCCATGGTGGGGTGTGACATTATCCTCGAGAATTTTAACAGAATCGGTAGTGGTCATAGAGAGCTTTTGTTCAAGTTCATTTACTTTGGTATTGGCAAGGTACGTTTTTTTACGTTCATCCATTAAGAAAACATTATATTGACGCTTCTCTTTGGCTAATAACTCAAGAGTTGTATTATATTTGTTTTCAAAATCGTCCTTTTGACTTTTTAACGCACTACCCTTGTACCCCTCAAGCTCTTTGGTTTTTTGAAGGATCTCATCTCTATAGCTTTCAGTCATCTCAGTAGATTTGATAAGAGAAGCTTTGCATTCTTCAAAATTTTGAGTGAGCGTAGCGTTTGCCTTCTTTAATTGCTTTTGACTCTTTTTATTTTCAGTGACAACTTTTTGTAAAGTGGCAAGTAAATTAGCAAGCACAATACGTTCCTCTTCATCATATTCATTTGCATGTTGATCATCCTCAGACTCATTATTGCACATGTCTGATGAATCGGGTGTGGTATTGCTATCAACCGTTTCCATCATACACGTGTCATTAATGGCATTGGGTAGATCACTATGCTCATGAATATCACCAAACACATTATATTCATCAGTATTGTGTACCATATCGATTGGCTCAGTGTCAAAGATAGGGCCATTGTCATCTTCAGTGACTTTGAGAACTTCTTCAACCATTGCCATGTACGAGTAATATGCATCGAGTTCTTGATCAGAATCTTCATCATCAGTGTCATCAAGCATAGCTCCTTCCTCAGCTGACTATTTAACTCCTGCTTCCATCTTCTTGCATAGCAGCATTTTTTCCTTGTGATAGCTGGAGTCTCTAACCCTTTTTGGCTTCCTGCATTCCTTTTCCATATGCCCATAATCTTGGCAGTTAAAACATTGAATCCCACTTTGCTGAACCACTTGACTTCCAACAGTTTCCCTATTCCCAGTAGCAGCAGCAATCCTCTGAGTATCATACTTGGTAGTTTGTCGATCATACCTTGTAGAACCCTCAACATGCGTTGGATTATGTCGATCATACCTAGAAGGACTTTCACCACGTCGACGTGTGTCATACCTTTGAGGACTCTCAACATATTGGTTCTTTGTGTTAGATGATGTTCGAAGATTGTTGTTGGTGGGTTTTTAGATTTTCTTGTAAGTCTTCATTATGAAAGCAATTTGTTGTTTCATATCTCGATTCTTTTGAGCTTGGTCTTCATCACTATCTTCTTCAGATGATGACTCAGATGGTGGTGATGGTGCTCTTGGCACTTTGCCTCGTGATCTTGTGGATGATGAAGACTTAGATGATGTGGAATATCGTGGTGAGGATGATGTAGTGGAATATGGCTTAGGAGGACGAGAGCGATGATCTTGAACATGTTGAGTGGTAGTCACTAAAGCAAGTGGATTAGCCGTCTTTGCAACACGTTCAGCTCGAATCTTATTTGCTTCATTCTGAAATTGCTTCAAGATATCGAAGAGTCGACGATATGAGACCTCGTCTAACTTTTCTTGTTGTTTCACTAAAGTGACGAACCGTGTCCACTCGGGTTGAAGTTGTTGAAGAAATTGAACATTGACTTGCATGGTGGAGACTTGCAGGTTATTTCTTGTCATGTCATTCATCATTTTATAAAACCTGGAGTAGTATGAATCAATTGATTCTCCATCCCTTGAAGTAAACTTGCCAAAATTCCAAAACAAGTTTGTTTTGACATCTTGTTTGTTGAGTGATTCTCCTTGTTGTAAGCGTTCAATAGCAGTCCACATTTCATGTGCTGTCGGGCATGCATCAACCGTGGAGTAAATATCATCTCCAGTCCCACTTAAAACCATATAGATGGCTTCCTTCTCCGCATCATGCCAAGCACAATTTTCAGGTGTAAGATCAGCTCTTGTTTCATCACGTTCACTTGCGGGTATTGGATCAGTAGTATCTGTGGCTGGTCTTGGAGGAATTGGGATCTTCTTTAATATATATGGTCCATGAGTAATACATTTCCTCAAGGCATCACCATTAGGTCTTGTATCAAGGTATCGTATGAAACGTGATTGCCATTGAGCATACCGACCAGACACAAGCATTGGTGGTCTCTCTTTGTTACCCGCCACCATTATGTTGTTGTTCGTCACACGATATTCGACAGTAGAATCCATCACAATATTCTCTGAAAGGATGAAGTGAATATGGATCTTAAGTAGATTTGTTGTTGTGGTTTAAATTCCGAAAATTGCAATTTTTCTTCAGTCCGACAATAAATTCCCCAGTCCGACAAAACGGTAGACAAAAAAATTTTGTAATCGCCAAATTTTGAAATCGAGCTAGAAATGTCCTAAAACTAGTATGGAAAAAATTTGAAACTAGTTTAAATTCCGAAATTTTTTATTTTTTATTTTTAATTTTTTTTAATTTTCGTGTAAACGATATTTCGAAACTAGTCTAGATGGTGGCTGAGGCTAAAAAATAATTGAACAAACTTTAGCAAAACATAGCATCAGAATGTGCCCTAATCTGAATAACCTTGTCAGAATGTCCTAATCGGAATACCCAAATCGGAATGTCCCCTAATCGGAATGTCCTAATCGGAATACCCAAATCGGAATGTCCCCCTTTATCGAAATACAATCTGAATCCCTTCGTCGGAATGATGTCGGAATGTCCTAATCGGAATGAAATCGGAATCCCTTTGTCAGAATACAATCGGAATACCAAATCGGAATGCAATCGAAATATGTTAAGTTCAGTCGGAATGTGATCGGAAAAGCTGGTCGGAATGTGATCGGAAAACTGGTCGGAATGTGATCGGAAAACTGGTCGGAATCTTTAAACCCTTTTCCGATGCAACTGATCAGAATCACTAAACCCTTTTCCGATGACACTGATCGGAATAATAGTACTGTTTCGAGATTTTTAGGTAAAAAGATGAGATTTTCGACAAGAAATCCGTGATTTGAACCAACCAAATGCGACCAAATCCCTACCACAACTATGTAGAAGATTTATATCAAGATTTAGAGCAAGGAGAAAACAAAAAAAAAATCTTAAATTCGAGATGATTATAAGAGAAAATCACACGAACCAAGTAATATCAACAACGAATCACAAAACTACCCCATGGCGATTGATACCAATTGTTGTCCCATATATTATGATGATATAACGCGAATTAAAGAAAGAAAATAGATGAAGAAGATGAATTCTAGAGAGAGAAAGTAGTGAGAGAAAGTAGAGAGAGAGATGATTAACTTGGTGAATATTAGGTTAGAATAATGAGAGTACTAATGACCATCCACCCTTCCTAACATGCTAGGAAGGGCCTTATATAGCCGGGCTTACATGTAACCATAATGGGCTATATTGTTTGGACCGGACTTGTCTTTTAGGCTTTAAGTAGCTTAAATCCAAGCCCGTGAACCACGACTATTTAACTAACTATTACAACGTTCTAATAAATATTACAATAGAAACCTATGACCGAACATTCTTGTTTGACTCTATATTTTGAGGCTAACATAACCTTTCCTTTCCATCCATCTTGGGGGCAAACACAGGTTTTGCAAACGAAGAATTTGAGAAAGCAGATGGTTTTCCCAAGATAGAGGATCTATTCACTCTAGAGGCATTGGGTTGTCTAACAACAGGTTGCATAACGCTAGGTTCCATAACTTTCCCACCCATCTTAGCAACGAGTTTCTTTAACTCGGCTATTGCAATGTCTTTTTCTTGTAATTGAGCTTTCAAATCCGAAATATCAAGACTTTTTCGTTTAATAATCGACATGACTCAGATAATTTTACTTCTAAAGGTGTATCATTTGAAAAGCTGCCAACTTTCTTTTGCAAAGCAAGTTCAAGTGAGTGACAATGTTTTTGAAGATAATCATATCTATGTTGAAGTAACGAAAACTATTTTTGGTCAACTTTATTCGAAATCTCAGTTTCAAGACGTTCACATTCTTTAACTTGATCAAGATATTTGCATGCAACATCAGAATATTCATCAATATCAGCACAAGATATAACATAAGCACACATAATATATTTTGAGAGACATTCATGCAAGAGTAGATCATAACCTGTAGAAAACTCGTCTCTTTCAGGTTGATGGTCGTACACCTCTTGCTCAAGAGATTCCACATATTTCAAATCATCAAACATTTCTTGCTTAATTAGTGTTTCAAATTCCAAAGTATGTTTTTGCGTTCTTTCTGCAAGCGGAATCAAAATACTTTTCACAAGCACAGTTATATCGTGAGGAATTTCTTTGTCATCTTTCGAAAGTTCACGTTTTTTCCAGTCATCATCAACAACCTTTTTGAAATTTTCAATGTTACTCTTGAGAATACTTAATGCTTGCTTACTCTTGCTTACAGAAGCTTTATATGGCAAATAGTCAATAAATTTTGAAACATTAGTTTTCTTAGTGGCAAAAGCTTGTCTCCATTTCATTCTTATTTGTTCACATTCAAAAAATATTTGCTCACGAGTTTTCTGTGTTTGCGGTTTGAAAAGACCATAAAGACTGTTTTCATAAGCATAATTATATGGTTTAACAAATTCTTTATCAACTTTTGGTCTACTCTCTTCTTCCAAGTCGTGTGTCTCTTCACTGTCGGGCCTAACAACAAGACAAACAAGATCGGTCCATTGGGACTCATCAAGATATAAGTGCTGATTCTCAGATTGAGCATGCTCAAGGTACTTAGGATTTGCAAAACTAGGTCTATCCTTGAAGAACGAACGAGGTGCCAACATTCTCATAGTTTGAATTGATTGATTAGTTTTGTAAACAATTTTCTTGTAAAAATCAAGTTGAGTTTCAATTTCCACCATTTTTTCGATGTCCTTCGCTTGTTTAGTTTAGAAATCCTTTTCCATCTTTTCAACTACAGCTTTCTTTTCAGTCATAAGTTTAGTTTTATCCTCTTGAAGAAAACCATTCACTTGAGTTAGCTCATTGACTTTAGTGGTAGCAAGATACGTTTTGTGACGTTTAGTACTCAAAGAGGTGCTATAATTACGTTTCTCTTGTTCAAGAAGCTTAAGAGTTTCATTATATTTCTCTTGAAAATCGTCCTTTTTAACATTAACACCCTTTGTACCCCTCAACCTCATTGGTCTTTTGAAGAAGCTGAGCTCTATAGCTATCAATGGTCTCACTAGATTTAATTAGAGCAGCTTTGCATTCTTCAAAATTTTGAGTGAGCGTAGCGTTTGCCTTCTTTAATTGCTTTTGACTCTTTCTAGTTTCTTTGATATCTTTTTGTAAAGAAGCAATTAAGTTAGCAAGCGCAATACACTCCTCGTCATCATCATACTCATTTGCATGTTGATCATCCTCAGACTCATTATTGCACATGTCTGATGAATCGGGTGTGGTATTTCTATCAACTCTTTCCATCATACATGTGTCATTAATGGCTTTGGGTAGCTCAAAATGCTCATGAGTATTACCAAACACATTATATTCCTCTTCAGTGTGTACCTTATCGATTGGCTCAGTGTCAAAGATAGGACCATTGTCATCTTCAGTGACTTTGAGAACTTCTTCAACATTTTCCATGTACGAGTAATGTGCTTCAAGTTCTTGATCGGAGACTTCATCATCAGTATCATCAAGCATTGCTCCTTCCTCAGCCGAAAGTTTAACCCCAGCTTCCATCTTCTTGCAAAGCAACATCTTTTCCTTATGATAGCCAGAGTCTCTAACCCGTTTCGGCTTCCTACATTCCTTTGCCATATGCCCATAGCCTTGACAATTAAAGCATTGAATCCCACTTTGCTGAACCACTTGAGTACCAACAGTCTCCCTATTCCCAGCAGCAGTAGCAATCCTCTAAGCATCATACTTAGCAGTTTGTCGGTCATACCTTGCAGAACCCTCAATATGTGTTGGATTACGTCGATCATACCTTGGAGTACTTTCATCATGTTGACGTGTATCATACCTTCGAGGACTCTCAACATATTGGTTCCTTGTATTTGATGATGTTCGAAGATTGTTGTTGGTGGGTTTGAAGATTTTCTTATAGGTTTTCATAATGAAAGCAACTTGTTGCTTCATCTCCCTATCCTTTTGAGCTAGTTCTTCATCACTGTCCTCTTCAGATGATGACTCATGTGATGGTGATGGTGCTCTTGGTTCTTTGTCTCGTGATCGTGTGGGAGCAAAATACTTAGATGAAGTGGAGTATCTTGGTGAGGAGGATGTAGTGGAGTACCTTGGTGAGGATGATGTTGTGGAGTATGACTTTGGAGCACGAGAGCGATGATTTTGAGTGTGTTGAGTGGTAGACACCAAAGTAAGTGGATTATCAGTCTTTGCTATCCTTTCAACTCAGAGTTCATTTGCCTCATTCTGAAATTGTTTCAAAATGTCAAAAATCGTGTGATAGTTGACCTCGTCTAACTTACTTTGTTGTTTCACCAAATTTACAAATCGTGTCCACTCAGGTTGAAGTTGCTGTAGAAATTGCACATTGACTTGCATGGTGGAGACTTGTAAATTGTTTCTTGTCATGTCATTCATCATCTTGTAGAACCTTGAGTAATATGAATCAATTGATTCCCATCCAATGAAGTAAACTTACCAAAGTTCCAGAACAAATTAGTTTTGACATCCTGCTTGTTAAGTGATTCACCTTGTTGCAAGCGTTCAATGGCAAACCACATCTCTTTAGCAGTAGAGCATGCATCAATCGTTGAGTAAATATCATCCCCTATTCCACTTGGAATCAAATAGATTGCTTCTTTCTCTGCATCAATCCAAGGGCGGTTCTCTTTCGAAGTGTTCTCATATGTTTCCTTAATTGTTTGCTCATCGGAACCGGTCGTCGAGTCGGTTGCTGGAATTGCAGGAACAGTGATTGTAGTGGGAGTATAAGGTCCTTCTTTTATGCAATGTCGAAGAACATCACCATTGGGTTTGGTGTCAAGATATCTAAGGAATCGTTATTTCTATTGTGCATATCTACCAGTCACAAGCATTGGTGGTCTCTCTTTGTTACCCGCCACCATGATGTTGTTATTAGTAACACGATATTCAGCAGTAGAATCCATCTCAAGAATGAAGTGAAGTGAATAGGATCTTAAGTAGATGTTGTTGTGAGTAGATTGTGGTTGAAACTTCAAGAAATGGTGTGAAAACCCCAAACAATGTCTTCGTAACCAAAAAATTCTTAAGCGAAAAATCACACGATTCCAACCTAATTCGGAATAAATCTTCAAAAAGCAATTCGGAATGTGAATCAAGGAGCTAGTTCGGAATCTTTTAAACCTTGTCCTAATTCGGAATCTGTTAAACCTTGACCTAATTCGGAATCTGTTAAACCTTGACCTAATTTGGAATCTATTAAACCTTGGCCTAATTCGGAATCGATTGAATTCTGACCTAGTTCAGAATCGATAAAGTTCTGACGTAATTCGGAATGGATGGATAATAAGTGTGAAAACACTTATCCTTTTACCACTTATTTCCAATAATAACAAGACCAAAAGGTGTATTTTATGTCGTAAAAGTCGGAATTATGCGTCGTTTGTGTTTTTATTGTGTTTTAGGACCAAAATATGAAAAAGGAAGAAAACACGGGCTTTCACGGGCTTTTATCGAAGAAAACGGGAAAAGACGAAGTCAAAAGATCAAAAGTGCAAAAAGAACGGAAGTCCAAGACCTATTCTGAAGATTTATCGAAGAAAAAGTCTAAAGACGGAAGTTTAATGAAGTCGAAGAACTTAAGTCTAATAGAAGAAGAAAATTAAAAGACAAGTTCAAATCCCGAGACGACATCGAGAAAAGACAAAGAATTAAAGTCGAGTCGAGAAGACGTGAAGAAAGAAAGAAAGAAGATGCAACACATGCACTCCTTCCACTTTTCTTATAAATACCCTCCTAATACACATTAGGAGGGAGTTAGTCTTTGTTTTTAGTTTTAGTTTTTCCATTCTCTCTAGTTTTAGAGAGAGAAAGTTCTAAACTTTCTCTCACTAGTTTTCATCTTTCTTTCTTTCAAGATTAAACCTTTGTATTGCTTTTCATTAATCAAGTTTAAATTCAAGCTTTTAATCTTTAATCTCATTCTACCTTTCTTTGATTTTGATTCACTTTTGGTACGAATTACTTATGATCCGTGTTGTTCATCTATGTTTTCGTGCTTAAAAAGTTAATCTTTTTATGTTTCCTTAAGTTTCTATACGAATAAGCTTTAAGTTCTTTATGTTTATTGGCTTATTTGTAAGTTTAGCTTATTTACTTTTTAAAGTTTTCATATAAAGTTCATCTTTTTATTGTTTGATATAAAAGTTTGCTTAATATAAGTTTAGATAAGTTGTTATTTGTGCTTATTTGATCCGTTTAATATTAGATTCGAGCTAGTTTAGGAATTAGCTTATTGAAATAGTTTATTTCCCTTGCTTATTTTTCGGATCACATTGTAATCGGAAAGGGTAGAACCCTCTCCCGATTGGGTCATTCCGACCAGAGCACCACACCCCTTATTCCGATCGTGTGATCAGAAAAGGGTTTATGTTTATTCCAATTTTGACTTGTTTGCTGAGATTCAGATTAGTGTATTTTTCTAGTTATTCCGATTGGGTATTTTTAGTGTATTCCGATTAGAACCTTTCTCCCATATTCCGATTGCTTCATATTTGATATATTCCGATTGTGGCCTTTAGCATGTTCCGATCAGTGATTGTTTTGAATATTCCGATGGTGTTAGTTCTTGTTTCTTAATAAGTTTCTAAGTGTTAGTTTTATTTAGTATGCTAGTATTTTTCCAATATTGCCTTTAAGTTTCCAAGCACTTATTTTTAACTTGTTATATTTAGTTTAATCTTTAAACTTCTACTTTACTCCACGACACTTACTTATTTGCTATTAGTTTAAAATAGATAACAAACCAAACCATTCTCTTGTTTACCAAAAGATGATTGAGTCGCACTTTTAGACTGGTATTAAATTCGAAAAGACTTGGGACTACGAATTTTGATACGAGGGGTAAACCCATGTATTAAATGGCGTCGCTGTCGGGTCTTTTCGTTAAGATTAACGGTTTTTAGTGAGAGACGCATTGAATTTTGGGATCCGTTCTTTGAATGTTATTTTCCTTGCTTTAAAAATTTTCAAAAATCCTAAAAAAATATAAAATTCTTCAAAAATACAATAACATTGAAAAATTATAAAAAGCAATTCTTTTCCAAAAGGTTTTGCACCAAAAAGATTATATAGATATTCTCTCTGTGTATATTTTTCTTCTGCAGGTGTATGCGTACTAGATCTTCGAACTATTATGAGCCCGAGACTCGTGAAGATTTAGATATGGCTGGTGTTAATAACAACAATAACCCACCTCTACCCAATCTTAATTTGAATAATAACAACAACAACAACAATGTCCCCCTACCTGATTTACGAACAATGGAGGAATTGTGTCAACCCACCATGAACGGACGCGGAGGCCCGATTGCGCCAATGCACGTCACGGCTCAGGAGTTTTCGTTGAAGCATCACATGATCCAACAAGTGCAAACTAACCCATTTCGCAGAATTCCAGATGATGATGCCAACAAACACCTCGACAAATTCATTACCATCACCCAAAGCATGAAGTGCCCCGGTGTTTCTATGGATGACCTTCGCCTTCAACTCTTTCCCCACTCGCTTTCTCACTATGCCGAAAAATGGTTTGACCGTCTCCCGAAGAATTCTATTCATACGTGGAATGACATGACTCAACGCTTTTTGTCGCGCTACTTCCCTCCATCCATGGTCACAAGCCTTCGTAACCAAATCAGTGGATTCATGTAAGACAATGATGAATCGCTTTTCGATGCTTGGGAACGATACAATGATTTGATCGACTGCTGTCCAAATCACAACATGCTCCTCGTCACTCTCATTGATACCTTCTACAATGGTCTCACTTTTCGTGATCGTGACACGATCAATGCCGCCGCCGATGGTACTTTTATGAAAAGGAGACCGGAGGAGTGTAGAGAGTTGATTGAAAACATGACTACTCACCACAAGAATTGGGATTCATCCGCATCCTCAAGATCTAATCAGAGAGTCAATGTTTCTTCTACTACTTCTAATCCCGAGATATCCGAACTTACCCGACAAATCGCGAGTATGCACAAGGATTTCATGTCCATGGCCATAAACCACTTTCAACAAGCTAAAGTCGTTGCTATTTCTTGTGACACATGTGGTGGTCCTCATTCTTACAATGATTGTCCTTCCACTCAAGGAAATTTCTCTGAAAACGTTAACGCAGCTTACGGTACTTATCCCACGGGAGGCTATCAAGCTCGTCCTCAAGGAGACCGTAGCTTGCTAAGTTATCGTTCAAACAATTATCTTGGTCCACCCGGTTTCCCTCCTACAAACCAAAACCAAAAACAAAGCCATAACCGAAACAACCAATCCCAACCTCGTGCTAACAATCAATATCAATCCCAAAGAAACCCATACCCAACTCAAGGAAATTCGTAAGCTTACCAAGCTCCACCTCTCAATCAACCGATGGCAGTGAATCAAGACGTCGAGACGTTCATGATGACTAATCGGGAGCTGGTGACGAATCTTTAGAGTCAAGTCATCAACTTGAAGGGAGAAATGGCGAAACAAGGGAGCGATATTCGAGCCGAGCTAAGGAATGACATGGCAAAACAAAGCAATGAAATTCGTGCAGACATCAGAGACTCTTTCAGCACTCAAGTGCTTAACATTCGTGATATGATTGGTTCGCTCATCCAAGGTAATCAACCCTCTCCTTCGGGTACTCTTCCGAGTAACACCGTTGCGAATCCAAGAGGGGAGATGAAAGCAATCACCACTCGTAGTGGAAAAGGTTATACGGAACCCGAGCTTCCTACACCTCCACCCGTGATTGTGAATAAGGAACAAGAGAAACTTTCCCCACCTCCTTTGCCTTCTACCCCCATTTCCCCACCACCCGTGGTTGTGAGTGATCCTATTCCCCTAAAGCCTTCTTCTTCATCCAATATACCTTATCCTTCAAGGTTGAGGAAAGAGAAGCAAAAGAGCAGGGATGATATTCAAGTTTCAAACTTTCTAAAAATGTTTAAACAATTGAATTTTAACATCTCCTTTGCCGAGGCTCTCGCTCACATGCCTAAATACGCTAAGATGTTTAAAGATCTTCTAAGTGATAAGGAAAAGCTTCTTGACATTGCTCAGACCCAACTTAATGAGAACTACTCCGCAGTGCTCTTAAGGAAATTGCCCACCAAACTTGGTGATCCGGGTCGTTTCTTGATTCCTTGCAACTTCCCGGGAGTAGAGAATTGCATGGCCCTAGCCGATCTAGGTGCCAGTATAAACTTAATGCCTTTAAGTGTTTGGAAGCAATTATCTCTCCCCGAGCTAGTCCCCACCAAAATGACTTTGGAATTAGCCAACCGTACGGTTGCTTATCCAGTGGGGATAGCCGAAGATGTCTTTGTTGGCGTTGAAAAATTCACCTTCCCGGCGGATTTTGTTGTCGTTGACTACGAGATGGATCCTCGTGTTCCATTAATCGTTGGACGTCCATTCCTGAGGACCGGTCGCACTCTCATTGATGTAGCCGCGGGCGAAATAATCATGAGAGTTGGTGACGATAAAATTGTCTTCAACATGGGTAAGATTTCTAAGCAACCTTATTCATATGAGAGTGTTAATGCTATTGATGTTCTCGATGAGGCTTGTGAAGAACATTTTCATGATGCTTGCAAAAGTACTCTCTCTTCTCTACCCAATGTTGAGACCGTTGCCTCAATTGCTCCGGCATTGACTCCTTTTGGAGAAAGTGACTTGGATGATTTCGAAGCTAGCTTGGGTCCTCTCGATATTAAGTATGATAATTCGTCCACCGATTGGGATGAAGACATTCGTACTATTGAGAGACTTCTCAATGAAGGCCCGTTTTCTCCTCCTTCTCCTAAAGAGGTGACTAATGATGATCCATCGTTAGTTTCACCATATATTGAGGATCCTCCCACTCTTGAGCTTAAGGACCTACCTCCTCATCTTGAGTACGTTTTCCTTGAAGACAACGAGAAGTTACCGGTCATCATCGCAAAGGACCTGAAAGAAGAAGAAAAAGCCCGACTTATCGCCGTGTTGAAGAAGCATAAAAGAGCTATCGCTTGGAAAATATCTGACATTCGCGGAATTGATCCTCACTTTTGCACACATAAAATTCTCATGGAGGACGAATTTAAGCCCACAATTCATAGCCAAAGAAGGGTGAATCCTAAAATCCATGAAGTCATCAAAAAATAGGTTATCAAACTTCTTGATGCGGGTATGATTTACCCTATTTTGGATTCACCATGGTTTAGTCCAGCCCATTGTGTGCCTAAGAAAGGCGACATCACCGTTGTGCCCAATCAAAACAACAAGTTGATTCCTACCCGTCTCGTTACTGGGTGGAGAGTTTGTATAGACTACCGCAAACTCAATGATGCCACGAGAAAGGATCATTTGCCTCTAACTTTTATGGACCAAATGCTTGAACGTTTAGCGGGTAATGAATATTACTGCTTTCTTGATGGTTTCTCAGGTTATTTCCAAATACCCATCGATCCCCAAGATCAAGAGAAGACAACATTCACTTGTCCCTAGGGCACATTTGCTTACAAAAGGATGCCTTTTGGCTTATGCAATGCCCCCGGGACTTTCCAAAGGTGCATGTTGGCTATCTTCCATGACATGGTTGAGCAAACCATGGAAGTCTTCATGGACGATTTCTCGGTCTTCGGGGATTCCTTCTCTTCTTGCCTTGCCAATTTGGAACGTATGCTTAAGCGGTGCGAAGACACTCGCCTTGTTCTGAATTAGGAAAAATGCCATTTTATGGTAAAAGAAGGCATTGTGCTAGGACACAAAATCTCTAAAGCCGGTCTTGAAGTCGACCGTGCTAAAGTAGATGTCATAGCCAAATTACCTCCACCTTCAACCGTGAAGGGTGTGAGAAGTTTTCTGGGTTATGCGGGCTTCTATCGTCGATTCATTCAGGATTTCTCTAAAATCGCTCGCCCGATGACCCACCTCTTGGAAAAAGATACTCCTTTTATCTTTTCTAAAGAGTGTATCGAAGTCTTCAATATTCTTAAGGATAAGCTAACTAAGGCACCGGTCTTGGTTACCCCTAATTGGGAGGTGCCTTTTGAATTGATGTGCGATGCTAGCGACTTTGCTATTGGTGCGGTTTTGGGCCAAAGAGTGAATAAACACTTCCAACCAATCCACTATGCTAGCAAAATAATGACAGGGGCTCAATTGCATTATACGACAACCGAAAAAGAGCTTTTAGCTGTTGTCTATGCTTTTGAAAATTTCGCCCCTATCCTGTTTTATCCACCACCATCGTATACACGGACCATTCCGCGTTGAAGTACTTGATGACTAAGCACGACTCTAAGCTAAGACTTCTTCGCTGGGTTTTACTCCTTCAAGAATTCAACATTGAAATTCGCGACAAGAAGGGTGCTGAAAACCTAGCCGCGGATCATCTGAGTAGACTTGAGGATCCATATCAGGGGGATCATCCGAACAAAGAGATCAACGACTCTTTCCCCCTTGAGACCTTAATGTCTATAAATCTCAATCTTGATGACACCCCGTGGTTTGCCGACATTGCAAACTACTTAGCGGGTGGTATTCTCATCAAAGGGTTAACATCCCAATAAAAGAAGAAGTTCTTGAATGATGTTAAGACTTACTTTTGGGATGACCCTTATCTATTCAAACAATGTGTTGATCTGATCATTCGTCGTTGTGTTGATGGACCGGCAGCTTTGCAAATCCTTGATGCTTGCCATAGAGGACCCACTGGTGGTCACTTTGGTCCCAACTACACCGCTAAGAAAGTGTTTGACGCTGGATTCTATTGGCCCACCATTTATCGTGACGCTCACGAAATGGTTAAGCATTGTGATGCTTGCCAACGCCAAGGCAAGATCACACATAAGGATGAGATGCCTCAAAATTTCATACAGGAATGTGAAATCTTTGATGTATGGGGCATCGACTTTATGGGGCCATTTCCAGCCTCCAAAGGGAACAAGTACATCCTCGTCGCAGTTGACTACATTTCTAAATGGGTTGAAGCCAAGGCTCTCCCTACGAATGATGCGAGGGTGGTTGTGAACTTTTTGAAGCAGCTTTTCGCTCGATTCGGCGTTCCTCGTGCTATTATCAGTGACCGCGGGACTCATTTTTGCAATGATCAATTTGCAAGAGTCATGGCTAAGTATGGTGTTAATCATCGTCTTTCCACCGCCTATCATCCCCAAACCAATGGGCAAGCCGAGATATCCAACCGTGGATTGAAGCGAATTTTGGAGCGTACTGTGGGAGAGCATCGCGCCGCGTGGGCCGATAAGTTAGATGATGCTCTGTGGGCTTTCCGTACTGCTTACAAGTCCCCGATCGGTTGTACACCTTATCGTCTTGTGTACGGGAAAGCATGCCACCTCCCCATCGAGCTGGAACATAAGGCGCACTAGGCCTTGAAGTGGGCTAACTTCGACATCAACAAAGTCGGTGATCATCACATGATTCAACTCAACGAGCTCAACGAACTGAGGAATGAAGCTTAGGAGAACTCGCTGATCTACAAGGAGAAGACGAAGATCATTCATGACGCAAAAATCAAGAACCAAGAGTTCCACCTTGGTGATCAAGTCTTACTTTTTAACTCTCAGTTGAAGATCTTCTCTGGCAAGTTGAAGAGCTGCTGGTCTGGTCCATTCACCGTCGCCAAAGTCTTTCCATATGGGACCATTGAGCTCTCTCAGCCAAATGGGCCCAATTTCAAGGTGAATGTCCAGCGTTTGAAGCTGTACTTTGGTGAGGACATCTCTCATGAGATGATTCCATCCCTCACCACGTTCCCCATAAACTAAATTTGGGTCGAGTCAGGCTCGTGACTCGGTTATCAAAAACAAGCGCTTCTCGGGAGGCAACCCGTGATCTATCCTTTACTGCTTTCATAATAAGTGTAATGGGAGCCCCGTATGTGTTTGTTGTCTTGTTTCTTGTGCTGTGAAGGGATTAAAGCTTAAAAGATCCACCTTGATGACTTTTGATGAACCGTGATACCGTGTTCCCATCTTCCCGGTTCTATCCTAAACTCTTGTGATTCAATATTTCATATTTTATATGTTCACATTGAATTCACTTTAGTTGTCCTTTCCTTAGCAAGATTTAAATAAAGTGCACAATGTCCTAAGTGTAGGGGAGTTTACTCCCACATGCTTAAACATTGAAGACAATGTTTATCTCAAGTGTAGGGGGGACTTCTATCGAAGTAAGTGGTCTTTTCCATGAATTTGCCCTCATTTTAACCGGAAAACTTGATTTTTCGACATTTTTCAAAATTTTTAATCTATTTTGGCCTAGTTGTATAGTTGTATTTGCCTTTGTTATGGTTATTTTCTTTCCTTGCTAGAATAAATTTTCAATAAAGTGGTTTTAAATTTTTCTTAGTCGTAAATATTTTGACTCAACCCGAGTTTACTTATCTAAGTTTACTCTAGCTAGTATTCTTAACGTGTTTAAGTCAAGTTTTGCTAGGCTTTTATACAGGGAGCTATAAAACGCGAAGGTCTTAACTCTCACGGGTTGAGTACAAGAACTTTTCGCAAGTTCCTATAATTGATCCTAGAGAGTTGTTTATCAAGGGAACTTTAAAATGCGATTTCTAAAACTTGAAAAAGTCTAAGAATTTGCAAGATCCTATAGATGACTCGAAAACCCAAAACTTTGATTTAATAGGCTAAGCATCCACGAGTCTCATTCCTTGAGATTTTAAACTGTGGAGAACGAGAGATGATAGAGTCAATTATAAGTTTGGTATTCTTTCGTGAATTTATGTGAGTTAATTATAAGCCTATTCTCCCTTCGCTTGTTAATAAATTTATATGCAATAAATAAGGTTGTACGATTTAAAAGGTTACTTAGCTTCTAGCCCAAGATCGTTTAAAAGTTGCTCGGTACGGATTAGAGTTCATAGCCAAGGCATAACCTATTGAAGCGGGATGCGAAGATTGGCGAGTCCGAAAAGGCCCTAACAAGGCATGAGGGCTACATTTTGTTGCTAAAGATCCAAAAGTGATGTGAATAATCATTTATCGAAAATCAATATGAAGGATCGAGACACACGACGAAAAGCAAATACTCCCCCTAAAGATCATGGAGAAGTCTATCCAAAAAGGCCCTAACAAGGTATGAGGATAAATAGATCCAAGTCCTAAAAGGAGGCGGATCGTTGTATATCAAAGTACAAAATAAAGATTGGAGAAAAATGAAGAAGTCTTGGTCCAAAGATGAAGAATCTCTCAAAACTTCAAGTGAAGAAATTCCTATTATGAAGAGAAGACCATAATTTTAAGAACGTCTCTCAAAGATTTGAAGTATGAAGTCGCTGCCAAATATCGGTCCGAGAAAGGTCTCAAATCGTGAAGCGAGTTATGCCAAGATATGAACTTTATGAGGTCCCGAGAAGCAGTTTTAAAAGATTTTGTCCTTTAGCTAACTATTGATTAAATCGTTCACTTTATTTTCGGCCTAAATAACTATCGAAATAAGTCAAACAATGCATCCTCGTGATCATTCAAGACAAAAATAAAATATAAGAGATACACCTAGGAATAAGGGAGTCTAAGTGAATAATTGGCCCACATGATTTCGTGATAGTTTGCTAACTTATAATAACAATGATCTCGTTTTTAAGCTTGGTATGGGGAACGTGAAACTTGAGGATGATAAACGTTCATGGCAGCCAAAACCCAATGTAAGTTTTTTAATTTCTTTACTTGTTTCTATCTTTTAATGTTTAGTATTCAATAAAGGCCAAGGTGGGTTATTTATGATGGAAAATATAAACCGTGCTTTAAAATTAATGCATTGCATGAGGGCATTGAAATGGTCAAGTGTAGGGGATTTAATAAGTGTGAAAACACTTATCCTTTTACCACTTATTTCCAATAATAACAAGACCAAAACGTGTATTTTATGTCATAAAAGTCGGAATTATGTGTGGTTTGTGTTTTTATTGTGTTTTAGGACCAAAATATGAAAAAGGAAGAAAACACGGGCTTTCACGGGCTTTTATCGAAGAAAACGGGGAAAGACGAAGTCAAAAGATCAAGAGTGCAAAAAGAACTGAAGTCCAAGACCTATTCTGAAGATTTATCGAAGAAAAAGTCTAAAGACGGAAGTTTAATGAAGTCGAAGAACTTAAGTCTAATAGAAGAAGAAAATTAAAAGACAAGTTCAAATCCCGAGACGACATCGAGAAAAGACAAAGAATTAAAGTCGAGTCGAGAGGACGTGAAGAAAGAAAGAAAGAAGATGCAACACATGCACTCCTTCCACTTTTCCTATAAATACCCTCCTAATACACATTAGGAGGGAGTTAGTCTTTGTTTTTAGTTTTAGTTTTTCAATCTCTCTAGTTTTAGAGAGAGAAAGTTCTAAACTTTCTCTCACTAGTTTTCATCTTTCTTTTTTCAAGATTAAACCTTTATATTGCTTTTCATTAATCAAGTTTAAATTCAAGCTTTTAATCTTTAATCTCATTCTACCTTTCTTTGATTTTGATTCACTATTTGGTACGAATTACTTATGATCCGTGTTGTTCATCTATGTTTTCGTGCTTAAAAAGTTAATCTTTTTATGTTTCCTTAAGTTTCTATACGAATAAGCTTTAAGTTCTTTATGCTTATTGGCTTATTTGTAAGTTTAGTTTATTTACTTTTTAAAGTTTTCATATAAAGTTCATCTTTTTATTGTTTGATATAAAAGTTTGCTTAATATAAGTTTAGATAAGTTGTTATTTGTGCTTATTTGATCCGTTTAATATTAGATTTGAGCTAGTTTGGGAATTAGCTTATTGAAATAGCTTATTTCCCTTGCTTATTTTTCGGATCACATTGGGTCATTCCGACCAGAGAACCACACCCCTTATTCCGATCGTGTGATCGGAAAAGGGTTTATGTTTATTCCGATTTTGACTTGTTTGCTGAGATTCCGATTAGTGCATTTTCTAGTTATTCCGATTGGGTATTTTTAGTGTATTCCGATTAGAACCTTTATCCTATATTCCGATTGCTTCATATTTGATATTCCGATTGTGGCCTTTAGCATGTTCCGATCAGTGATTGTTTTGAATATTCCGATGGTGTTAGTTCTTGTTTCTTATATAGTTTATAAGTGTTAGTTTTATTTAGTATGCTAGTACTTTTCCAATATTGCCTTTAAGTTTCCAAGCACTTATTTTAACTTGTTATATTTAGTTTAATCTTTAAACTTCTACTTTACTCCACGACACTTACTTATTTGCTATTAGTTTAAAATAGATAACAAACCAAACCATTCTCTTGTTTACCAAAAGACGATTAAGTCGCACTTTTATCCAATAGTCAATTCGAAAGGATTCGGACGATAAGATTTTATACTTGGTTGCAAACATCCTGTATTAATGGAATTCTGATCTAATTCGGAATGTGATGGAATTCTGATCTAATTCGGAATGTGATGGAATTCTGATCTAGTTCGGAATGTGATGGAATTCTGATCTAGTTCGGAATGATGTAATTCTGATCTAATTCGGAATGATGGAATTCTGAGCTAGTTCAGAATGATGTAATTCTGATCTAATTCGGAATGATGGAATTAGGAACTAATTCAGAATCGTTGAAGCACTGACCTAATTCGGAATAACTCCTTTCTCACCTAGTTCGGAATAACTTCTTTCCACCTAGTTCAGAATACACTGCTTTTCCCACCTAGTTCGGAATACCCCTTTGTCACTTAGTACAGAATACACTGCTTTTACCACCTAGTTCGGAATACCCCTTTGTCACTTAGTTCGGAATAAACTGCTTTTCCCACCTAATTCAGAATAATCCTAAACCCTTGTTTCCCGAGTTATAAAATCCAGTAATTCCGAATAACAAAAATTTTTTACCTTTTGATTTTACCTAAAAATCAAGCCAAAAATTCCAACTTTTTATGAAAAATCACCAAAATGAAGAACACAAATTCCTACCACAACTTTGTAGGCAATTTGTATGAAGATTTTGAGCTCAAAAGCACAAAATTTTTTTATACGAGATGATTTTAAGATGAAAATCACACAAAATCAAAAATGATAACCACAAACTAAACACGAATCTACCCCATGGCGATTGATACCAATTGTTGTCCCTAATAATATGGTGATAGATTAAAGAAATGAGATGGAAAAGATATGAATTTTAGAGAGAGAAAGTAGTGAGAGAAAGTAGAGAGATAGAGATGATTAACTTGTGAAATTAGATTAAGAATAATGAGATCATCCACCCTCATAACATGCTAGGAGGGTACTTATATAGTCCACCCACATGCGGGCTCTCTAATAGACTATATTGTTTTGGGGCGGGCTTGAATAAATGCTTAGTACCTTGAAAGAGGCCTTTTAAGCTAACCATCAAGCCCGTAATGTAACGACTATTATAACTAACTGTTACAACGTTCTAATAAATATTACAATATAAACCTATGACCGAACATTCTTGTTTGACTCAATTTTTTGAGGCTAACACACATACACACACACACACACACACACACACACACACACATATATATATATATATATATATATATATATATATATATATATATATATATATATATATATATATATATATATATATATATATATATATATATATATATACATATATATATATATATATATATATATACATATATATATATATATATACATATATATATATATATATACATACATATATATATATATATATATATACATATATATATATATATATATATATATATATATATATATATATATATATATATATATATATATATATATATATATATATATATATATATATATATATATATATATATATATATATATATATATATATATATATATATATATATATATATATATATATATATATATATATATATATATATATATATATATGTATATATATATATATATATATATATATATATATATATATATATATATATATATATATACAAGCACGGACTCGCACAATGCGGCGACGAGTACTCATAATCATTTTTGAGACTAACAAACATTAATCTCTTATCCATTTGGTTTAAATTATTAAAGTTGTAAAAAAATCGAACAAAAACCTCTAAATTTAAAAAAAACTTAATAGTTAATAAGAATATAGCAAAATGGATATCGAATTAAAGAGTATAAAATTTTAGAAAATATGGTGAAATTAGATTATAAAAATAATAAATAAATAAAAAGATTTTTTAATTTAAAAGAAAAAATGTCATTTAAGTAGGTTGTTACAAAAGTTTGTTACAAAAGGTTGTTAGAAAGGGTTATGATATATAATTTTGATGAAGATATCAATAACTTGCTTTATTTAGTAAGAAAAAAAGTCTTAATTTTCAGCCTTGCTATTTTAAAAAGGTCACAAATGCTTTATAAAGTAGTATAGACTAGCGTCGGAACCGCCCAACAGGCGGGGTCGTTTTTTATTGTTGTTCCTGAGGGTTTATTGTTTGTGCGTTTTTAGTTTATTGTTTTTTAATTTAACACTTAGTACATTTTAGTTATAATTTACGCTTAAGTAACGTTAAATTTATAACATTAGTTAATTATATTTGTTTACAGAATTGTTTTTGTTAAAAGAAATTTAAACAAAACTAACTTTTTCTTTTTATATTTTTAGTGGTTGACCCACTCAACGGACTTGTTTTGTCCTATGTCAATCTATCGGTGTACTAATATCCTTTGTTTAACCTTTTGTCAAAGTTTCATTTCAATGTTCACCCTTTTAGTTTATTACTATGTTCACTTGTGTAGTTTTTGTAAAAAAAAACGTCACAAATGTCTATAAAACTATATTACAATACTATTTTGACACTTTGCGGTACTTTTACATACCATTTTGTTGGAAACGTAAAAGTTTGCTAATTGGCAATCATTACATTGTAAAAGTTTGAAGACATGTTAAAACATAAGTTTTAAATGACATACTCGTTCTAACGCCAAATTAATGTTAAAAAAGACTTTTAACACCAATTAAATGCATAGTAATTTAACTGTAACATCTCATAGATACATGTATTTGATGTTATAAAACAATTGTTTAGATTTGACTTGACTCGATTTGACTCGACATGTTAACCATGTAATTAATTCATGCGTCAATATTTTCCGCTTGTCAGACTTTTACTTTGGACAAGTGCAAGCTAAAAATGACCCCTTTCATTAACGCATAATTAACCAAGTGCCGGATAATCCTTCTTTGCTAGCTTAACTCGATGGTTGTTTAAGCATAAAGCCTTTCTTAGTAAAGCTTACAATAAACTTAACTCCAAAGATCATCTAAGCTCGTTTTATGCAGAAAAAGTAGAGAAATATTACAATACCGGATGAGTATTTTAAGTTTTTAAGCTCACTTTTCTTAAAGTACAAGGAGCGGTAGAGCCATAGAGTTGGTGTTATGGCCAAAAAGTAGAGTCACGTCAGCAAAGTGAGCTATGACACCAGAATTGCTATGACACCAGTTTTCAGTGGGAATGACGTGCTATAGCTTTTCTAGTGTCATATGAATTTATTTTTTTAATTAAATACATATTATAAAATCTGAATTACAAATAATACTTAAAAATAAAATTTACACTCGAAAAATATTAAAACAAATAACAAACATTAAAAAAACACCTGAAAAAATAAAATTTTGTATCTAAAAGTTTTAAGAAAAAAAACACTTAAAAAATATAGAGCTTATAAATATTGAGAAAAAAAATAGACACCTCCCATAAAAACCCTAGCCCACTTGTGCTCTATCCCTCACCACCTTTTACCTTCTTTCTCAGCTATCCCTTCAACTCACTAAAAAAATCTAATCGTGTGGGTTAGTACTGACGGCACAACCTTGGCGTCAAACCCCGAAGTCCTGCGCCGTTGGTATTTTTCACGCCAAAAATTGGCGCCAGAGAAAAACGCCACGGCTCTAACCCCTCTTAATTACATTTTCAAAAAATTAATATACATCTTCAAGTTGATTTACTTTACACAATAGTCCTCGAGCTTGTATTTGGACCCGATTACATAAATGAAATGTTTCGATTTAAGTAGTTTCAAGGCTTACGAGTTTCTATCCTCAACTTGTAAAATTAAACACCTTTTTGGTTTGATCATGATCAAAATGATTGAAAAAACAGTACGTGAACTTTGAGCTTGTGTGGAAATGTTCTAGTCGGCGTGCGTCGTGTGTAGAACCCTATCGCGTGTTATGAGCTTGATGAGCGTCTCTCTCTTTCAGAAAGAGCTATATAACCCAACATTCTTTTTTTCTTCTTATTCGTGGTTCCTAAAGTTTTAGTTTAGATCGACATAGAATATCCTGAGTAAAGTTATTTTGTATACCATATTTATCATGGATACCAAGCGACTCATCCCCACCATCCATCCTCACCATATCCAAAGGATTAGATTAAAAGTATTTAATTATTTCAATTATTTTTAAAATTTAAATATCTTTTAAACCGTTAAGTGTTAAACGAAAAAAATATACCATCACGACGAGCATTTAACTAGCTTTCTACAGATATGCAATATGATATACTTTTGAAGCAAATTTTTTTTTATTTTTTTTTGTAAATTTGCGTAAAATATCATATATCATAATAGTGTTTTATCATATATGATATTAGTGTTAAGTTACAAATTATTACAGAATCATATATGATATTGGTTTATATCATATATGATAAGTATATCATATATGATACTAGTGTTACTATGATATATGATAGTTAGTATCATATATGATAGTTTTCGGCAAACGAAAAGAAACGGAAAAAAAAAATTTTGTCGAAATTATATCATATAGCATATCTGTAGAAAGATAATTAAATGAACGTCGTAATGATATATTTTTTTTGCATAATGATTAACGGTTTAAAAGATATTGATGTTTGAAAAAAAGATAGAAAATTAGTTTTTGTTTTAATCTTATCCATTTGATTTAAATGGAGATGAGGGATGGAGATTAGTCCTTTGGTATCCAAAATAAAGTTTGATATCCAAATAAACTTAAATCATATATTCTAAGAAAAGAGTTATTTTGTATACCATATTTTTCCTTGGATATGATGGGACTTATCCCCACCGTCCATCTCATTTTCATATAATGGATAATTTTAAGTATATTTTATTTTTCACCTATTTTTTATAATTAAATATCTCTTAAACCGTTAAGTATTAAACGAAAATAATTATATCATCACGACGAGAGTTTAGTTATCTTTCTACCGATATGCAATATAATATACTTTCGAAGAAAAAAAGTTTTTCGTTTCTTTTCTTCTTGTTAAAATTTACGTGAAATATCATATATGATAATATTGTTTCATCGTATATGATAACAGTGGTAAATCATATATGATATGGGTTTCTATCATATATGGTAGGTTATATCATATATAATACTGGTCATACATCATATATGATAATTTTCGAAACGTGAAAAGAAAATGAATTTTTTTGTCAAAAGTATATCATATAGCATATCTATAGAAAGATAATTAAATGCTCTTCGTAACGGTATGTTTTTTCGCATAACGATTAACGTTTTAAGAGATATTAATTTCTGAAAAAAAGGATGAAAATATATTTTGTGCTTAATATTATCCATTTGATTAAAATAAGATGGATGGTGAAGATGAGTCCCCTCATATTCAAGGAAAAGTATGATATAATGAACTTAAATCATATTCTAATTCTAAACTATGTACGTCATTAAAGCTTATTCATCTTCCATTTCCATATATAACACAGAGTTAAGATTTATGTTGACCCTTAAATTAGCATAAACCTATACAACCAATTATAATCACGCATTTTTTTATAAACCCACTTCCCACTACTTTTTAAAAAATTAAATATCTCACAAACGGTAAATCGTCAAACGAAAAAAAAATACATCGTTGCAACGAGAATTAAATCATCTTTCTATCGAGGGGCACATGTATATACTTTCGATGAACTTTTTTTCGATTTTTTTTCTTAAGTTACGTCTGAGAGAATCATATATGATTCGTGATATGAATCATATATGATTTTCTGAAAATCATATATGTTTCGTGACGAATCATATATGATTCTCTCAGACGTGACTTAAAAAAAAGTCAAAAAAAAGTTCGTCAAAAGTATATACATGTGCCCCTCGATAGATAGATGATTTTAATTCTCGTCGCGATGATATGTTCTGTTTTACGTAACGATAAATGGTTTGTGAGATATTTAATTTTTAAAATATGAGTTTTTTGTTACATGATAAAAATGGGTGGTTGTGATTGGTTGATTGAGTTTATGCTAAACTAAGGGTTTATGATGAACTTTTTTCTACAAACACATGCTTAGTCATTTTCCGTAGAATAAAAAATATTTATAGAAAATACATAAAGCTATTAACTTGAAAATAAATAATTAAAGAGTAAGTTACACAAGACGTCTTCGGTGCAGTGAAAGGAATGACTAAAATGGTTAGATCAAGAGGTTAAGATGCTAAAGTCATATTTAAAGTTGCGACTTTGAATTCCAAGCAACCCCTAGTACACTTTCATTAAGAAATCTATATACCCTATAAAGAGTGTATAGAGATTGTTGAAAAGTTGAAAAGTTTCTAACATTTTCATTTCAAGAAATAAGACATATAACGAAATTTTGAATGTTGTATCTTTGAAAATGAATTGTTGAAAAGTAATTATGGAATGTCAAAATGAATTGTTGGAAGGCATAAAATGTTTATCTTATTTATGGAATGGTTGATAACAGTAAAAAATTTCAATGTTGAAAGCTCTAGAAAAAACCTTACACGCTAATAATATTCACCCTATTTTTAGAAAAGTAATTATGGAATGTCAAAATGAATTGTTGGAAGGCATAGAATGTTTATCTTATTTATGAAATGGTTGATAACAGTAACAATTTTCAATGTTGAAAGCTGTAGAAAAAAACCTTACACGCTAATAATATTAACCCTATTTTTGGAAAAGTAATTATGAAATGTCAAAATAAATTGTTGAAAGGCATAAAATGTTTATCTTATGCGGAAATTATGAAGCTGTTAAAGATATTCACCCTATTGTTGGAATCTTTGTAACCAAACGCTTGAAAACAAAACATTATAATTTGTCAACAAGAGTTAAGATATATATAGACACTTAAATTAACATAGACCAATCCAACCAATCATATTCACCCATTTAAAAAAACCCACTTCCGACCACTTTTTTAAAAATTAAATATCTCACAAACGGTAAATCGTCACACGAAAAAAAATACATAATTGTGACGAGAATTAAATAATCTATCTATCGAGGGGCACATGTATATACTTTCGACGAACTTTTTTTCGACTTTTTTTTCTTAAGTCACGTCTGGAGAGAATCATATATGATTCGTCACGAATCATATATGCTCTGTCATGAATCATATATGATTCGTCACGAATCATATATGATTTTCAGAAAATCATATATGATTCGTGATATGAATCATATATGATTTTCTGAGAATCATATATGTTTCGTGACGAATCATATATGATTCTCTCCAGACGTGACTTAAGAAAAAAAGCCGAAAAAAAGTTCTTCGAAAGTATATACATGTGCCCCTCGATAGATAGATGATTTAATTCCCGTCGCGATGATATGTTTTGTGTTACGTAACGATGAACGGTTTGTGAGATATTTAATTTTTAAAAAATGAGTTTTTTTGTTACATGATAAAAATGGATGGTTGTGATTAATTGGTTGAGTCTATGCTAAACTAAGGGTCTATGGGGATCTTTTTCCTTGTCAACAAACATTTAGGTGTGAGTTAATATAGGAAACTAATTAACATATTGATACGAGTTTTTTCAAAATGCAATATTATCCATACCTAAAATTAGAAGTGCTTAAACTTTAAGCCATTAACCTTAACTAGTCGAGTACCCGCGCAATACGGCGGTTGGTACTCGATAGCTAATTTTGTGACAAACATATATTATAAAATCGAAACATCAACCACCATAAAACCAATGGTTACCAAACTTTATTTCTTTAACAAAAACCACCAGATTTACCACCAAAACCAGCAAATCACATCAAACCTTTAATGTTTGTGGTGATGGTGGCGGTGGCTGAATTAGTGGCATCGACGAAAGTGGTGAAGGTTGTGGTTGTTGAGAAGGCTCTTGTATTGTATTTTTTAACAAAGAGAAAGAGAAAGAGACGTAAATATGTGTATGTGTGGGTGGTTTATGATAACTTATATATGATTTGATAACTGTAACTTATCTTGCATATTTAAACAACTGTTATTTTTTGTTTATTAAAATTATGAATCCAATAATGAAGGGGATGTTACTATAATAAATTGTGGCATACGTTTTGCTAGGGTAATAAAATTCCTGGTTGATTAATATTGACTCAATTGTTAATATTTCTTTTTTTGGTAATGTTGAAGGCTTAATATTTTAAGACTTTCGATAATAGAAAATGGTCTAAACCTTTTAAAAGTAGTAAGATATATTGGCCAATATATTGTACGTATATGTTAGGGTATTCACAAATCAGAAACAAGTATACGCGTATTATTGTTACATATGCAGGGAGAAGTCCTATGTAGTATTTTCTTTGACGGAGAGAAAAGCACGGTACTAATCCCGAGTAGGTATTTGGTTATAGTCTTCATGTGGGGAGGTCAGGGGTTCGACTCCTGTCATTCCTCATGTGGGGGGATTTTCTCAGAATTGGCAGCCGGGTTTGGATCCCATTGCAATGCCTTGAAGCCCCTTAATGGGAAACTGGATGGCTAGCATGGGGGTTGATATTATCTTCGTGAGATGATTCAAACTCGGGTCAAGAGACTTGGTGCTTCGGTGGCACGCAAGATGATTCAAACTCGGGTCAAGAGACTTAAATAAAGTTAAAACTACTTTTGAAAATTTTAAAATTAATAAAAACTATTTAAAAACAATTAAAAACTATTAAAAACTATTTAAACTTAAAATAATTATAAAAATTAATCTAATGACAATAAAAATATTCTAAAAATTATAAAATTCCTAAGTTAATGTATTTAACCTAAGAAAAATATAAAAACTTGAAAAATCTAAATTTTAATTTTTAATAATAAAATAATAATAAAATAATATTAAAAATCCAAAATTAATAAAAAATTCTAAAAAGTTGTAAACTAGCTTATTTTAACCTAATAAACACCGAAATGAAGTTGAAATTACAAAATACCCCTATTGGGCCTAGAAATGGGCTAAAAGACAAAGCAGTCCCTTAATGGGCTTTATTTGGGCCCAATAAGAAAAAGTCAAACAAATAAGCCCAAAACTTCCTATCTGACTCAAAATTTGATTTTAAAGACAAAACTCTGAAGGCCCAAAAGCTGAAAATGAGTATAAGCTAGCTTATTTTAAAGCAGCTTATTCTTAATGGGCTTTTTGGCCCACTAAGCTATAAGCTGATGTCATAAGCTCAAATTAGACACACAAGCTTCTTTTGAGTTACTTAAGAGATCTGTAAAAAGAAAATTGGAAAAAGCATAAGGAATAAGCCTGAATAAGCAATAAGCTATCTTCACAAAACGACAAAATAGTCGTTTTCGAGTTCTAGGCCACCCCAAGAGCTGATTCAAGTTTCAAAAGCCTTTAAATGACTTAACTAAGCTTAATAAACAAAAAGTTTTTCAATAAGCACACTCAATAAGCTGGAATAAGCAGATAAGCACTTAATTAAAAGTCAACTTTAAGAGTTTTCTAGCAAAAAGTCAAAGCCAAGGTCTAATAAGCTCCAGTTCAAACAAATGGGTCAAATGATGAAGATTGATCACAAAAAATAAGTTGTTGCAGGTCTGGATAAGCCAACATGGCTTATTAATAAGCTGGATCAAAATTAACACTAGTAGGGGCTAGTTTTGGGTGTTGAGCAGTGGAAACTTTTTCCACTACTTGACTTTCTTGACTATTTGTCTTTAGTGACTTTTTGTTGGAATCAAGTTACAAACAAGGCACCCTTGTGATCAGTGAATCACAAGGAGTCAGAAACAACAAAGAAATCACAATCACAATCACCCAAGGAGTGTAGTTAATTCAATTAAGCACCATACATCTCACAGACATGAACAATAAGCAGTTATGAACTTATAAGCTGTTTAAGCAAATTTCAGCCAACCAAATTGCACCAAAAGCATACACAAGCTATAATAAACTCAAATGAACAAGTTTACACAGGTTACATGAAATGGTTCAAGGCCTAAATCAAGATTCAAGCACAATAAGGTTACTGATGAACACTAACAAGCAGATTTTCACTTTTGCTGATATACTTGACCAACAAGCCAAATTCAAACACTCAAATCTCTTAGATAGGTTATGAAAATTTTGATTTAACAGCTTTTATCCCTAAAAACGCATATACTCTAAGTATTACCAAAATTTTAGGTCAAAAACAGTCAAAACCAATGAGATATAGCACAATCTTTGATTTGAGGATATAAGACTGAAAACTTGCAGGTTTTAGCACTCAACCAAGTCAATAATAGATACAAAGCACAAACAACACTTTCTAACAACACAATAGCAACCTATGATCTTAAACACATAATCCCAAACACCCCTTATCATTTTCAAATGAATTTTAAACACGTATAAGTGTATTTCAAGACTACCCAAGCCTAATCAAACACATAAACAGATGTAATATGCAGTATTGAACAAGATTAGACCATAAATTCCACAAGAACACAAGTAACACACAAAATCACCAAAAATTAAGATTTTAAACAGATTTTGAGTAGAAAGGTTCAAACCTCATGGATGTACATCCACACCCACGAATTTTGAGCTTATGTGCTAGCTAGAACATGCACAAGCTTCCACAAACAACCCTGCTAAGATTCAACAAGGTTAGAAGCAAAAATTCATAAACAGAAAGTGACCACTTGGAAAATAAACTTGATTAATGCAAATCTTGTACCCCACACTTGATTATCCCCAAGTTATAAGCCTCACAACACCTTGATATCACAATATCAGGGTGCTATGATTAGCTTATAGCCCAAAAATTCCAAGGTATACCAAGAAACTTAGCAAAATATCAAGATTATAGGAAAATATGCAAACTTTTGCACACTCCTTGTGAAAACGTTTTGAGATTCAGGTTTTAGCAAACAATAAACATAAACAACAGAATACGAAATTGGCACTTGGTCTTTCTTCACAAAATTCAAACACTTTTCATTCAAAAATGACAAAGGATTTACATAAATGTGAACTAAGGAAAAATCAAGAGCAGGGATCAAAGTGAAACCCTAAGGCCTTTATATAGGCTACAAACAAATGCTAAGAAGCTAAAAAACGTGAACCCTAAAGCTGTGAAGTCCCTAATTTTCCCTTTGAAAGTTTGAATATCTTGAAGATCATGTGACTTGTTCTTGGCTGGTAGTGTGAGTTGGCAAAGGTGAATTGCATCCAATGGCTTATAACAAGCTTAAAATGTAAGCTAGTATTTAGATGGTTGGATTGATGTCCAAGTTTTGGCGTTTTGTTCATCCTTGGTGCAGGGGAATCTCATGTGGGTCTTTTGAGTGATGTGGGACATGTTTTTAAGGTTGGGATGTGATTAAGGCATGCTTAATCATAAATCTGGAGGTTTGGGTGGCTTAATTACAACACAATTAAGAAAACCCAATTGTGTTCTTATGATGAATAGTGGAGGTTTTGATCCGGTTTTGGGTTTAAATGTTATGTTTAGCGCCATATTTATTAAACTAATCATATTAGTTTAATTAGTTATGAGTGGGAAATGAGGTGGCGCCAAGGTGAGTTTTGATTGGTTGTAAGGGGTGAGTGGGACACGTGTAAAGGGATGCTTGGTCTATGTTTCTTTTGTTGTCTGCCACATTTAACCCTCCATCTTTCAAACTTCTTTCATTTGAAATTTAAATAGCCAAAAGATGAATCCCTTTGTATTTGATGTTTTGGTTTTCACACTTTTGCCCCAAATACTTTTCTAAAGTATTTTCAGGGGTATTTCTTGCCAATTCTTGATTCTTGAAGGGTTGTTTTGGCATTTTCTTCATTGATAATGGTCTTGACTTGTCTTGTTGACTTCTTGGGGGTCTGATTTTGACAAATCATGATTTATGAGGGACCATTTTTGCCATTTCTTCAAAGTCAAGGGTCCTTTTGGTAATTTGACATTTTTAAAGGACCAAACTTGTAATTTCTTGTAACTTGAAGCCTTCATGGTATGTTTGACTTTGAGGAGGACTAATATTGACAATTTAGTTTTGTTGAGGGACTAAAATTGCAAATTCTTCAAAGTGGAGGGCCCTTTTGTAATATTGACAAACTTTAGGGACCAATCTTGTAATTATGAAGATACAAGGGTTTAAAGTGTCAATTCTTCAATATTGAGGACCCTTCTTGCATAATCTTCAAATCTTCAAGGGTTTGTCTTGGAAAATCCTCATTAGGGCTTGGTTCATTGTGTGGCTTCGTTTCCCGTGTTCGTTTTTGCATGATTCTTATGATCTTTTGTAATTTTCTCAATATCCGTACCTAAAATACACAAGCAACAAACACAAGAATATATTTGGCCATTTTTATGATATTTAATGCATTTAAAGCCCTTTTGGGCGATGAGACTATGTGTAAAAGCAGTCTCATCACTCCCCCATACTAAACCATTGTCGTGCCCTAACGCAATGCTAGAATAAAGTATCGTGGCACCTTCAAAATTCATTTTTGTTCACATTTATTGAATTATAAACTAGCTACACTACTACTATTACTACTACTTGCGGTTTAGACATAATGTATGATTTTCATCGCAAAATAGGACGTTTAGGTTCATAGAATAAGAACACGTGAATGCTTCGTTAGAAATAATTTCATCGTCCTCGATTTTCACCCCAATTCCATGCTAAGCGTGCAACGAGATCATGGTCATTATAAGTTAGTAATGCTAACATTACTCATATGCCCTAATCACGTACTTATCCTCCCATTTTCCTAAGTTGTATCTCTTATATTTTATTTTGTCTTGAATGTTTCACGAGGATATATTGTTTGACTTATGCGATGATAGAGATTTAGGTCTAAAAACAGAGTCTTAACGGTGTAACCAAGACCATCGAATTAAGAACCCCTCCTAATAGACAACGATGTCAAAAAATTAAGTCAACAAGAAGTATCGATAAACGCGGTTTTATAACGGTTTTGAACATTAGACTTATTACCAAGACTTTTATACGCCCCTAACGGAAGGGACTTATTATCATAGGTTTACCTCCATCTTTTATTCAACTTCGCCGTGAAGCTTTTATTATGACTTCGGTCTTGCCTTGCCTTTTATTATCCGCCTCATCGGTGGTTTTATTGGCCAAAGACGTATATCCTCACGCTAAGGCAAATTTTAGATCTTTAAAGCTTCAAAGATTAAGGCTTGATTCACTTTCAATTTTGCATAGATTTTTCGGCCTTATGAGCTTCAAATTGTTTTCTTGATTTAGGTGAGCACTTGAAATCTTATTATTGGGTGAAGCTTTCGATTATTCTGGTTGCCAATACTTCAAAACGTGACGCTAGCGATACCTTAATGTCTTCCCAATTTAATTACATGGAAGCTACTAGAAAATACTAGAAACCAACAATCAAGACTAAACCGCTAAGTCAATATTTATTAAGCAAAAAATATTTACAAGCGAAGGGAGAATAAGCAAATAACGAGAACACATGAGTTTTTGAAAGAATACGAGTACTCTACGTTTAGCATAGTAGCTTATAATTAACTCTATCATTTCTTGTCCTCATTTAAGAGACTTAGCCTAATGTAAAGTTAAGGAATCGAAGCTAAGTGCTCAACAAGCACGGTCGAGTAAAAAATTACTCTTATTCTCGCCATCGGAAAACCTACATTCGTGTCTTCAAACACTTATAAAACATGAGAAAAATTTAAAATTTGGCCATTTTTAGCCTTATTTTGCAAGAAAACTATAAACAAAAAGATAAACTTTGGAAAGCGTGAAGGTTTAGCAAGGCAAGTATCTATTCACCTCCCCATACTAAAGTTAAACATTGTCCTCAATGTTTCGAGTCTAGGGGTGCAAACATCCCCATACTAGAGACGTAGTCGAATGCCTAATCTAGAATGGAAAGGGTGTAACCATTAAATATAAAGCCGTTTATGAAGTGTGCTATAAACCTAAGGTTAGAACATCAAAGGATATATCATGGATATTGAGAAAGTATTCAAAGCAAACGATAGAGTGCTCCCATAAAACGAACACGAGAGGCTCCAATCGTGAAGATAATGATCATCTAAAATCCACAATTCACAAACAACCACGGAACAAAGGTTGGAAGGGCATAATTCCCCACACGTAAGCTACATTAGAAAGCGATAATATGTACATAGGATAAGCATGGGACTCCCCCACGAGGCACCTCGTTTTTAATTACCGAGTCATGAGCTCGACTCGATCCCCTCAATACTAATTATCATTGGGGAAGGTGATTTGGTCGAGGTAGTTCAAGGATAGAACTTCCCCGCCAAAGAAGTGCTTCAACCTATGTCCATTCACCTTGAAATTCGGGCCATCATTTTGAGCTAGCTCGATGGTCCCATATAGAAAAACTTGAGTCACGGTAAATGGACCGGACCAACGGGATTTCAGCTTACCGGAAAAGATTTTCAAACGAGAGTTAAAAAGCAAAACTTGATCTCTAATGTTAAAAACCCGGTTTTTAATTTTTGAATCATGAAACTTTTTAGTCTTTTCTTTATAAATCAATGAATTTTCATAAGCAATATCCCTTAATTCATCTAGTTCATTTAATTGCATTTTCTGGTGTTTTCTCGCGGTCTCCATATCATCATTACAATGCTTTAGGGCCCAATAAGCTTTATGTTCGAGTTCAATTGGCAAGTGACAATTCTTCCCATACACGAGCTTATAAGGAGTGCACCCGATGGGCGTCTTGTGAGCGGTCCTAAAGGCCCATAAAGCATCGTCCAACTTATCCGACCAAGATTGTCGGTTTTTCCCATAGATCTCTCCAAGATCCTCTTCAACGCTCGATTTGAAACCTCGACTTTCCCACTCGTTTGTGGGTGATAAGCCGTAGAAAGACGATGTGTAACCCCATATTTCCTTAGGACCCTTTCGAATTGGTCGTTACAAAAATAGGTTCCATGATCGTTTATGATCGCACGAGGGGTTCCAAACCAAGAAAACAAGCTTCTCAAAAACTTGACTACCGCACGAGCATCATTGGTGGGAAAACCCTTAGCTTCCACCCACTTAGATAGGTAGTCAACGACGACAAGGATGTACTTATTACCACGAGATGATGGGAACGGCCCCATAAAGTCGATGCCCCAAACGTCAAAGATCTCACACACTTGGATGATATTTTGTGGCATTTCATCTTTTTGTGAGGCTTTTCCTTGTCGTTGGCATGAGTCACACGACTTCACAAGCTCATGTGCATCTCGGTAAATAGTAGGCCAAAAGAAACCGACATCAAAGACCTTCTTAGCCGTGAGATTAACACCATGGTGACCACTCGTGGGTCCCTCGTGACAAGCTCTAAGGATGTTAGAAGCTTCGGTACCAAAGAAACAACGTCGAATAATTTGATCCGCACAAGTTCGAAACAAGTAAGGGTCGTTCCAAAAGTAGAACTTGACGTCACGAAAGAATTTTCGTTTTTCTTGAGTCGTCATACCCTTGATGATGAAGTTGCCCGCATGGTAATTTGCGATGTCCGCAAACCATGGGGTGGAAGAATCAAGCTTAGAATTCACTACACCAAGTGTCTCGAGCGGAAATGTTTCGGTGATTTTGTCACACCCCACCATGGCGGAATATGTGGCGCGACGTATGGATACCATCACAACAAACGGTGTCTCTATAGAGAAAACTAAAATGCAACTATAATGTCATAAATGGCGACACAAAGGTCATGAAAATATCTCAACATAGCAGGAGTCTAGGTAAGTAGGTAACAGTCCTACCACTTACCCAAGACAAACAATTAACAAAATCAAAACAACATATAGGTGCCAACAGTATCACTTATTCACAACGCAAAAAAAAAGATAAACTAAGAAGGAACGGGGATCTCCTTCTATATGCAATCCTAAGGCATCCAAGTCTAGCCACTTCTATCCTCAAGCTTAACCACATTCACACCTGAAAGAGACACTAAAACACGTCAACATAAAGTTGGTGAGAGCTATAGGTTTAGACTCAAACGCCATAATCATACCATAAGCTGTGAGTAACAACCAAAAGTTAAAAACATATGGACAGTGTGATACTAATATGCATTAACAGACTAACATTCAAGATTAAACAACCAAACCAAATCCAAAACATAGTCTCCCAGCCTTACCAAACACCATACTCCCATAGGCGTCCAAACACCTATGAACCAATCCCAAGGCCCCGCCTTGCAAATATCCCCTTGGTACCAAGTCAAAACATAAACAATCAAGAATCAACTAGCAGTTAATCATATAAGTATGCACACATAAGTCCATTACCAACGCCAAACCATTCATAGCATAATTTATAAATAACAACCAAAACAGTGTCTCTTCCATCCCATCTGGAAGTCATAAACATTAGGAAACATGGGACTATGAAACTCACCTGATAGAGCTTCCCCAAACATCCGCGCACTAGCAAAAAGCTAACAACCAAAAACACATAATCAAAACATGAAACAAACACTAAAATGGCTCATCAACCTATGATGGACATCTAACCTTCTCCCATATATATACCTCATATATATGCTCTAAGCATCTCATTACACCCCTCTATAAAGCCCTTAACTCGTTTTACTTCATAACACATCCTGTTAACATTTTATCAAAAACAGTCCCAGTTTTAGGTCTCTAAACTATAAGCCAAACACCCACCTAAACACACCCATGATCTCTGTAAAGGGAATATTTATTCCCTTACATATGTTAGCTAACACCTCCCACTTGCCCCAACCTTAAAGCTACTGTTAAGGCCCCGATATATATATATATATATATATATATATATATATATATATATATATATATATATATATATATATATATATATATATATATATATATATATATATATATATATATATATATATATATATATATATATATATATATATATATATATATATATATATATATATATATATATATATATATATATATATATATATATATATA
This sequence comes from Glebionis coronaria, assembly GCA_025667525.1. Classification (NCBI taxonomy): domain Eukaryota; kingdom Viridiplantae; phylum Streptophyta; class Magnoliopsida; order Asterales; family Asteraceae; genus Glebionis; species Glebionis coronaria. The sequence continues at coordinate 922,601 of JANFOE010001293.1, read as the reverse complement.
TATATATATATATATATATATATATATATATATATATATATATATATATATATATATATATATATATATATATATATATATATATATATATAAATATATATATATATATACTTTTGTCATTCCAGATTTACTGATTTTAAACATACAAAAAGTTTGTTATGATTAGGGGGTCTTACCCTAAACCACAACCTTAGACCAAGTGCAGATACTTACTACAATATATAAACCATCTCTCATGTTCGTTAGAAGATCCCAATGCAACCCTAAGTACCCCAAACAACCCAAAACTTAAAACGAAAACAGGCTGACTTCAAAACTGTTTTGCCCTCCGACTATTGTAACCTGTTTTTGTCCCACTTCCCTACGTTTAATTTAGTTCTAGTTTCTTGAAATGGAAAGCCACTTCAATTACCTTTTCAGGGATACTTGGATCGCAAAATAAGAGTTTGTAGAACTCCCAATATGATCAAAACAATTGACTCAAAATTCTGCCCAGTTTTTAAAAACGGGTTTAATCAACCTAATTAACTAACCCTAACCCCACTAATTACAAGCCCTAACTTATGTAATCATTATAACCTTATTATTATAACATTAATTTACTGTTTTTAAATTAAACCCTAACCTAATTCCATCATAAGATGATTAAGACTTCATTAAAATAATTAAATTGAAAAGGGATTAAAGACTTTACCTTTGATTTATGAAAACCCCAAAAACATTTATGAAGAACCCTAACTTTGGTGAAACCCATGACTTTCTTGTCTCCAGGAGAAAATAATGAACTTTTTGATTTAGATTAAAACAGTATATAGGGTATGGGTGAATCCTAGTCCAACCCAAAGCCCACTTTCCTTTTTCTCTTTTTTTTCCTTTTTCCCTTTCTTTTCTTGCGTCTACCAAACCGACCCTACCCCTTAATTTTCGTTTTTTTTTTGTATTTATTATTAATATATGTATTAATAATATTACCTTAATTTTCCTTAGTTTGTTTCAGCTCCTAAAGCCTCCAAAACCTCAAAACCGTAAAACTAGTCAAATTTACGCGTTTTATCGTAAAAGACGTAAAATATACCCTTTTATAAAAAATCTCAAATTTTGAAATAAACTTTATAACTAAGTCCTAAATGACTTAAAACCATCCCGAAAAATATCCATATGACTAATTACCTCATCCGAGACCTCTAAATGCTAAACCGTAAATCGTAAAAATACGATTTTCAATAATACATATACGTATACGTAAAACCACTAAATAACACCATTTCACTTCATAGTCACTACCATGTGAGCTCATGAACATGAAATCATCACACATCGTTTCACTCACAAGGTACCCCGTATCGGAAACGATATCCAAACCACAATCTATACACACCAATTAGCACATAAACACGTAAAGACACGTAACTAGCACAAAATAAAACTAAGTGACGAACCTCAAAACCACGGTTGTCACATCACTCCCTCCTAATAGAAATCTCGTCCCGAGATTTACTGCTTAGGATCAAAACATACCATTAGCAAACAACTGAGGATACTTGTTCTAAATGAACTCCTCTCATTTCCACGTGAACTTTAGTTGAAGTTTCAAAATACCACATATAGAAACAAAAAATAATTAAACTCGTTGTCAAACTCTTGACCTCACAGTCAATAAATCTCACAAATGACTCTTTGATAAAACAAAGACTCTTATTAACACAAGTCCCGAATAACTGTACATGTAAAATGCATTCTCAAACAACCTTTACCAATCTCAATACATGAAATGTATCATGTATACAACTCATTTCCCCCAGGAAATTCTATACTCTTAAACTACTGGTCCAATCTTTCCAAAGATCATAAATGGACCTACAAAACTCTACATCAACTCTTCCATAAAAACATACCACCCGTTACTATGGGTGAAACCTTTAGCATAACTCTATCTCAAATCCCAACGGCTTACGCCTCTTGTCCGCATAGCTCTCTTGTCGGTTCCTTGCTATTTTCAACCTCTACTTAGTCACTGCCACCACCTCCATAGCTTTCCGATCCACCTCCGGTCCAATACGTTGGCCACTTCTAACTTATCCCACTGTAACGGTGATCCACCTCATCTCCTGTGAATTAACTCCAGCAGTTCCTACTACCATTCCCATCACCATTCCTAACGGCAACTATCCTCTACGGATTTTCCATCATTCGGAAGTTCTCCCAACCTTAATCACATCCAATGGTATATGCAGGATTGCATAACCAAAAGCTTCCCATAACATTTACATGAAACATGTCATAACCACCACCTCATCCTTGCTTTCCCATGCTAGGCACCAAGTAACTAACCATCCTTCACACAAACATATGTTACACCTTTTTTCTTGGTGAACGGTCCATTGTTCGTAACCACCAACCTCTTTCTCTAACGGATTTCCCTTCCTTACCACTTCACTATCTTGACAACCTCTTGCTCCCTCTAATCATTCTTCTTCCATACTACTCTTCGCTTGTCTTTCCACAATCTTAATTTCCATACCATCTTATATCCCTTCTTCAGCCTATAATTTAGGCGTTTCCTCCTTTATTCCCTACATCCTCATCAGTGGGGAATATGCCCCTCTCACCGATGACTCTATCTTTGTAAGAAAATTCTTCCTAATATAATGCGTTCTCCAACTATTTCCATATCTCGCGCCAATAATCTAGACGTCTTTCTCAACTACCCTTATAGTATACTCATAACAACCATTAGTCTATCAATGGTATACTATGCTTACTTACCTTCGTTTATTCCCTTGCCATAATCCTTCATTAAGCATCTCATACATATTAAGCTAACTTTTACACAAAACCTTCTATTCCATCGCATTTGTACGCAATCCTTCCAACTTCTCAACTATGTGACTTCTCTTTCCTCTTGAAATATGTGATGAATTAGTCAGTCTATCGACTATCACCCAACTCTCATCGTACTTAATCCTCCACCGCATTATGTATCCCTTTCACCAACTTCGTCCTTACATCGCCCTTTCTAAGCTACTCCTATCTATGTAGGAAGTATAGTCTACGTCCCATTTCTCCATATGATTGTCCAAGCCACGAAACATACATGTTGACGCGTTCTCTGCTTTAGACAACTCAACTCGTGCAACCTACATCCTTCGTCCCAAACCACCCTAATACGTCATCCATATAGTTCAAGTTCGTCTCAGCTTCACTTCATTCTTCTTATTCCATGTCTCATCAACCATGCTTGCCTTTCCCAGATGGTACTTGGCCTTGAAATTTTCTTTCATCAATCAACTCCACCCATCTCCTTTGCCAAATGTTTAATCAAGATGATTGAATATGTGTTGGAGACGTTCATGATCCGTATAGATCATTCTCCACGTCTCGTACACCAAATGCCTCTAGCATTCTAGGCAGATATATCAGTCCAGCTCCACTAACTAAGTCTATCAAGTTCTTCCAAATCTTCAGTTCCTGTAACGTATAAGCGATCGCATTTCTTTGTCGTCCTCGTACGCGTCCAAATCCTTGCTCCATGTATGGTCATGCTTCGCGAATTCATCCAGTCCTTCCGATTACGAAGATCGGCTCATTATCCAATCCACTTCTTCAGCCTCCAAAATGCTTGCTCATCCTTCTTCACTTCGCCCCTTGCTGGTTCCATGATATGTCATCATCTCTAACTACTCATCATGGTAAACTTAATACTAAAACTCACACTCGAAAATCTCACGTATAACTCCACTCCAAAACCAACACATAATTCGCCTCACTCTCCTTCTCAGATTTGAGTAGATCAAGTTGTCGTCGATGTTCCCGATGACAACTCGTTTATACACGTTCATGCACACTTGGTACATTGACACCGTGAAAACCGCTAGTGCTTTGGCGAAGCCAAATGCATAACCATAAACCCAAAGTGTTCATACAACATCCTTAGCAGTTTCAACTATGTCCTCCTTGCACCCTCTCTTAGCGGCAATACGAATAAATTCCTACCTCGTTCTACTTGCAAAATTCTACACGCATTTTAAAAGACCAATGCTTCCTCTCATCAGACCACTCAACCGCTTTCCACATCCAATCTACTACTAAGCAACTCAACTTTTACCTTGCATCCGTTGCAATTTCCATTGTTGGAAATACGTTTTTCCCAATAAAGTCTCGGTCACATCTTAGTTAGCATAGATCACGAGATATAGAATATTTAGAACTTTGTAACTTGGAGCGACCTCCCTTAGGGGGAGATTGTTGGAAATACGTTTTTACGTATTTATGAAGGATCGGTCGCTCTAACGATATATTAATGTATTAGGCTCGTGATCCAGTTGTAAACAGTATAGCCCATATAGCCCACATGTAGGGTGGGCTATATATACCCCCTCCTAGCATGTTAGGAGGGGTTGCTCATTTCATTTTATATTTTTCATTTTAATAAATCACTTTCTCTCTCTATCTTTCTTTCCTCTCCTCTTTGTATCTCTAGTTCATCATCTTCTTCCTCCTACTCCTCCATTCAATTATTAGATAAATCAAAGATTGCATAATCCTAAGAAATCGTAGACCTTCAATTGGTATCAGAGCCATGGTTAAATCTTAGGATTAACATATTTTTTATCAATTGATTTGATGATAAAAATCATTTCTTTCTAAAATCTTTTGTCTATTTTTTTTGGTGTCACGTATTTTTGGATCAACTTTTTTAAAGCATCAAATTTTTTAAACAATCAGTTTTATTGTTTTAACAAGTCATCAGGTTTTTTTAATCATCCGTTTGTTGATATCCATTTTTTAAAAACAATCATCAGTTTTTTCAATATCTACTTTTTTATCAATTTTTTTGTCTCTTTGTGTATTTGGTCCAGCCACGTAATAGGCAACTCATCCAACAAATATCAGATTTTTTGTTTTATTTTTATTTTATTTTATTTTTATTTTTTATTTTATTTTAGTCAAGTAAATTTTTTTTATTTTATGTTTATTTTGTATTTTTGTCAATCGATATATTTGGTACCTCGTGTTGAGGCGGGTATTTCAAAAGAACTAAAAGGGTAAAATATTTGACGGGTTAAAAGTTTTTGTGGCCGGATTTGAAGACAAAAGTGACGAGTCAAAGTGACGGGCTTTATTTTTAGTGGCTACGGATTCTTGATCGGGTTTGTTTTATCTACGTCTGAGCCGACAAGAAACTTACGGATTTTTCGTTGGTTTTGTCATATTCCGTGATTTCTGTTTCTAAATTTATTCACGAACTACAAAATCACGAAAACAACCACAAAATTCAATGGATTTTTGAAGTCGACGTCGAACGAGGGAGAATCGCATAATTTGCAAGACAAAGTTAGAGAAAGTGTCATCACTTCATTTCGAATGCTTCGGTATCATCTAGTTACTCTTTCACGGATTCAAGGAGGGAACGACTTTGTGACAGTCTTTGGTCAAGATCGTCATATATTCATGGAATCGATGTTCACCACTTTGACCCACCTCTCCGAGCAACTCAACCATGAAAACTTTAATCACTCTGCATCGGCACTTGCATATCAGACTCTTATGACACATCTCACGCCTTTCCACCAATTCAATATCATCAAGTCTGAAAGTTCAGTGATTTGCCAATCATTTCTTCGAGATACACATACCGAGCTTCGAGATTTCCGTGGTACAATATTTAAACTCATGACATCGGTCTCGTCTTCGATTTATGAAAGATCACGACTTCAGCAAGCGTATGATAATGAAGTGCAAGAATCAATGACGCAGATGCAAGAGGAGAATGGTCATACGGTTGACAACTTGGAGCCTAACGATGGCAAGAGCACGGAATCAGGAGGACAACATGATACCAGTGGCACGTCAAGGAACTCTCACGCGATTTCTTGTGTTGACACCTTACCCGTTTATGACGAAGAGCCTGCAAACATGGTACAATGTAATGTTGTTTATGATGTATATGCTGATGACATGCCGCATATTGAGCATTCCGAACTTAATTATGACAAACATGGGATGGAGAAGAGTGATAGCAATACCACTTCTGATTCATCCGATGTGAGTCATGATGGGGGAGAAAGTGTTCAAAATACTAAACATCATGATATTGTCTTATAAATGCTTCACTGACTGCTTCTGATTCCAAGATTAGAGAGCTCGAAACGATTGTAGCTCAACAATCAAAAGAACTTGAGGATGCCAAACTTGAATTTTCTAAGAAAACGGACAAATTTGAAACATACTTTGAAAAACTTGAAAAGTCAAACATTGTTCTTGAAAGAAAATTGGATCAAAAAGTTTTAGATTCTAAAGATGAAAAGGATGATCATTTGAAACAAATTCAGTTACTAGAGTCTAAATTGGCATCCCAAGATAAATTGCTCAAAGAAAATGAAACGTTAAAGGCTCAAGTTCAGGAAAAGGTCTTTGCTATAGCTGCGTTGAAAAACGAATTAAGTAAAGCTAAAGGGACTAGTGCGGACACTAAGCTTGAAAAACCATCAATCTTGGGGAAACCGCCTACAAATCAGTTCGTCAGACAACCGCCTGTCAAACAACCTACTACATTTAGATCCGAGCGACCACAATCCTCGAGACCACGGTTTGCCTCCCAAGTTGATTTGGTTCATTTTCCTAGACCAGTCACTCCAGCGACTAGGCCCAATGTGATCAAAACAGCGTTAGCAAGATCTAATCAGACGATTGCCTCTAGTTTCCCTAAACTACCAAGACCACGTCTAGAACTAGTTCAAATGACGTTCACCATAAATCTGGTCTAAAGGAAGCTATTCAAAAGACACAAGTAAGAGATAAGAATTTCAAACCTAGTCAGATGCCTTCTAGATTACCCGACACTGCTAACCGTAGCATGTCATCTCCTAGGAGCATCGATCAATCATCTAGGAATTACTCAGACATTAAATATGCTACTTGTAAAACATGTAGAAAATGTGTCTTTACGGCAAATCATGACTCTTGTGTCAAGAAATTACTTGATGAGGTGAACTCCCGTGCTAGAATTAAAACCCAGTGGATAGCTAAAATCAAACCCTTTGGTAAAGTTTGGCGCCCCACTGGTAGAACTTTCACTCTTGTAGGAAATGAGTGCCCTTTAACTAGGATAGTCTCCGATTCTACTAAGACTACTAGGGAGGAAATTGATAAAGATGATACTTAACTTAAGGCTAAACTTAAGGTTTTCTATAAAAGGAAACGTTTGCCAGCTAAGATAAGTGAATCATCTACTCATGTCGCCTGTGACACAAGTAAAGCCAACTGTGAACCCCCATGTGCTTCTATAATTGATATCGCTAACCCATGTCAAAGCATGCAAATTCCTAATGAGAATGCAGGTCCCAAAGTTGATGTTCCAAAAGAACAAAGCGGTCCAGTCGTTGCATACCGTTCAACTAAGGACACTCTTAGAGTTTGGTTGCTGAAGAAGCAGATATCGAAGAAACAAGTGTCTCAGGGGACTCATGGTTAAGCTTAATATCAAGGACTTACAGTCACATAACAGACTGTAACTCGCTCTCAAAAGACAGGAAAGTTCATCCCGGTGATGAGTTATCCTCAAAACGAGAAATTAAATTTTCTCGGACACGAGCTTACATTTAACACTATTCAACGGTTTTAAGCTCGTGTATAAAAGCTCACATTCAAATCACAGTCTGTGCCCCGTGCTTCAAATAAAGGAAAGTTTATCGCCGATGATAAACTTAACCTTACAATGAGAAATTAATTTTTCTCGGGCATGAGCTTATATTAAAAACATTCAAAGTTTTTTAAGCTCATGCACAAAGGCGTATAATCACATTACAGTTTATGCCCCGTTCTTCAAAGGCAGGAAGGTTTATCGCCGATGATAAACTTATCCTAACAACACGAAATCAAGTTTTCTCAGGCATGAGCTTATATCAAAAACATTCTAAGTTTTTAAGCTCATGCACTATGACTTACAGTTAAATGTCATAATGTAACTCGAACTTAAAACAAAGGAAAGATTATCTTTTATGATAACTTATCCTCTTAACGAGAAATTCACCTTTCTCGGTCATGAGCTTGTATTAAAAGATTCGAAGTTTTAAGCTCAGAAAGGAAAGTGTGTCTTTAAAATAAGAAAACTTTTACTCATAACGAGAAATTAACCTTTCTCGGTCATGAGCTTTCCGTTAAAACAGTCAAAGTTTTCCAGCTCATGAAAACGACTTCTAAGTAAATGCCAGCTTAGGATTCGTCCATCAGATAAAAGGAAAGTTTATCGCCGATGGTAACTTATCCTTAACAACGGGAAGTTTATAACTTCTCGGACTTGAGCTCGTTTTGTAAGATATTCAACATCTTAAGCTCAAGTAACTGTTTTTCAAAACGTTGAACACAATTTTTCAAGAATTTTTCAAAAGTTTTTTCTAAATTTTTGAAAATCTTGTGTTCAAAATGTTTTGATAAAAAGAGCATGTCTTCTAGAATCGATAATATTTACGAACCTAGAAATTTCATTCAATAATGACACGGGGTTGTAAATAAAGTTCGAGCAGAAGTTTAAAAGATTTAAAACATGCTCAAAATGGTTTTCTATGATTTCAGATAGTAACCCGCTTTTCACTTTGAAGTCAAGCATTTCACCGGAAAGCTTTGACTTCAGAATCCGAAGTTATCAACTCCACAATACGAAGTTCGGTAAAATTGTTATCTACATACTAGACGATGCGACTACTCAAACGACGACTACAGCTCTTTAAGTAGAACACGAGTCAACAATTGAGGGGGAGCAATTGTCAAGCGTTCAGACTATTCGATGCTGAAAGTGCCAATGTTCACAAGTTGGTGTCAAGACAACGATATCAAATTGACCATGTGGTGTAAAGGAGAAGATAATTTCAGAAGTTACGAGGAAGACCAATATTCGTGAACAAGAACCATGTGATTCTATCATATGATGTTCTCCATCATTAAGGTCTAACCTCGTAAATTGCTAATCTTGGGAATACATTATCATATATGATCTTTGCACGTGATAAATACCTTACACTTGTGTTTAAAAGGTATATAATTTACGTTTCAATTATACCCTCATTAATTTTAGGGGGAGCTTGTAAAAATCATGAAGATAAATGGATTTAATCGGATTTGCATTTTTCTTCCCAAAATTTCTTAAAATCTCATTAAATCAATCGATATTAAAAACATCGATTGAGTTAATATTTTTAATATGGGGGAGAAAATGTGATTTAATATGAGATCAATTAATTCAATGGTTTGACTTAATTTGCTGGCTCATCCCAACATGTACAAAATGTTTTCGAATATCGTGGCATATGTTAAGGGGGATCAAAATGGATTTGGATATTAAAATGGATTTCATGGTGACGTATACTTACCCACAATATCTTAATTCACGACGGTGATGATTGTGGTGACATAAGGATGGTAGGATAGGTTAAAGTCCAATGATTCCACTAGAACCGGAGGAATCTTCCCAAGGACATTCCATAGCTAGAAATAGTAGTCCTTAGGAAAGATGGAGAAAGATTGTGAACGCAGCTGAATGCCGAACAAGTACTTAAGTTTGCACTGGAACAATCACAACAAGGTGCTAGTTATGACGTATTGGTAAGCATTGAAGGGGTTGAAGAATGAAAAAGAATTGTAAAGATAAAGGGTGTAAAGAAAGTAGCCCTCCTTGTAACTTAGGCAGAAACCGGGTCAATTCATATGCTATTGAGATCATTTATGATTCTCGATATTGAAGATAGACATCATGGACCCAGTGATGCAAGGCACAACCCATCCCAGCTATCTCAGATATCTCTCAAAAGATATTTGTTTTAACCACACGGAGACAACACATTATCTATTGATTTATTCACTCCGAATAAATTGGTATTGAAAAGGTGGCACTCCTCTCCAGCCTCCAATCACTAAAATCCAAAATGCACGGTCGAGTCTAGAGCCATTTGAGATCATCATATATCTCATTAGTAGACACTTTCATAATTCCTTGCTTCTTCACACACTGTGAAAAGAAAGAAAGTTCTTAAGAGTCCTACGCAACATCTTCATGATCTTGCCTGAACATCCGAGTAATACGAAAGTATTTACAATGAAGATGGAAATCCTTCGTGAGCGAACATCAAAAATCTCATGGTAGGAAACGTGTGTGATTCTTTATGAATCAAACTTGTGATAACTGGAAAGCAACAATTGTTTAATTCTTAATTGAATTTAAACACGTTCCAGGCCTCTACGCAATATCTAAGTGATCTTGCCAGAACATTCAGAGTAATACTATTAAGTATTACAGTGACGAATGGAAATCCTTCTAGTGTTAACTTCAAACAGCACTTGGTAGGTAACTTGCAAGATTCTATATGAATCAAGCTCGTGACAACTGGAAAGCAACGATGGTTCGGTTCTTAATTGAACTTCACTTGTTCCAGGAACATGAATTGATGGCTTCAAATCATGCGGATAATATTATCCAAATGATTCACTCTTTACGTTCACAGTCAGCTTTGGACGGTCGAGTAAAGAGAACGGGTTTACCCGCGAAATCTTGTCAAGGAGGTTCTTTATTGAAACTACCTGCCACAAGTACGATATTTAATATCGTCCAACGGTCTTCACCGACCGGAGGTAAAATGCTACCGAATTAGAATGAAATGTTCAAGGCCATTTCATCCGTGTATATGGTTTGTTGCTAACTGTCTTATGCAGCATAACAAGAAGGTGGCATTGCGGTGTACAATCAAGGAGAAGTCGTCACCACATGATTATACTACATACACTTAGTACTTCAACAAATTCAAGAAAGTCTGAAGGTTAAGTCTTCCGCTGTATCAAACTCTGAAGCTTTCAAGAATTTAAAGGTATAAGTATATGGAACATGAAGTCACGAAGAGGCGAATATCACACGTGACGAATGCACAAGGTTAAGGCAAGAAAACATGCTCAAGACTAAAGTCAAAGATCACTTGAAGCATATTCACAAGAACAAGATCGAAGACTCAAGCATAGATGCTAGCTTTAAGATTCTGTAAAAAGATGTGACCTCCCTTAGGGGGAGATTGTTGTAAATACGTTTTTCCCAATAAAGTCTCGGTCACATCTTAGTTAGCATAGATCACGAGATATAGAATATTTAGAACTTTGTAACTTGGAGCGACCTCCCTTAGGGGGAGATTGTTGGAAATACGTTTTTACGTATTTATGAAGGATCGGTCGCTCCAACGATATATTAATGTATTAGGCTCATGATCCAGTTGTAAACAATATAGCCCATATAGCCCACATGTAGGGTGGGCTATATAAACCCCCTCCTAGCATGTTAGGAGGGGTTGCTCATTTCATTTTACATTTTTCATTTTAATAAATCACTTTCTATCTCTATATTTCTTTCCTCTCCTCTTTCTCTCTCTAGTTCATCATCTTCTTCCTCCTCCTCCTCCATTCAATTAATAGATAAATCAAAGATTGCATAATCCTAAGAAATCGTAGACCTTCATCCATCAACTCTTGTTCATGAAATCATTCCATCAACAATTTCCTTGGAAAGGCACTAACTCCAACTCCTCTCACTTCTCCTACTTGTTCTATTCATGGTTCTATCTCAAAATAATAGGCAAACCTACTAAATTTCAGGAAATTTTCAGAAAACATACATGCCTTACGAACAATATCCCCTTCCAACACTCTCTATGGCATGTTACTTGTGCCAATATCCATACATTACACATATAACTATTCATCTCCCTTGGCACTCCTACGAGACCTCATGACCACATTAGTTCGTCTACGAACTTTTAACTCTTTCATCCCCACTAAGGGCATTCCGACCATTCTCCCAGGGCCACCTACTTAATCGCGTAGGCGCGACCAAGTCTTTCATATTACCACTTCGATGCTCTCAATCAATACTAAACCAAAACTACATCCTGAATCCACTAGATACGATCAACGAATCAAACCAACAAATAACTAACGGCATTTCACGTGCACCAATTAAAACAAGTCAAAAACCATGAGACTCAAAAGAAAACTCAAACCCAAAACGTGTATCAATTCAAAATGACCCATGACAACGAAAAATAATCCAAGAAACACCCAATGGAAACAAACATATTACGCCCCGCGACATATTATTTAAACCGTGCAAAAGATCGACTTTTCCAAAAGAATATATATCTTTTTTTTTACCTCCCCGCATCTATGTGACTCAAACCATCTACAAACAACCTTCTAGGCGATCTCAAAACTCAACCCAAAGACTAGGTATCCCGTGCACCCCAAATAAAAATAAACTACTATTCAAAACTCAACCTTGAACCCGACACTTGTACAAAAATTTCGACCAGGATACTGACCTCCCATGACTATACATTCTGAATATTTGAAAAGTACGTTCCGAGTACATATATTTTGGCTTTTGAATCACTCAAAAAGCTCTAAAAACGAACAAGTTATGACCAAATCAGTTTTATACTAGTTGTTTTAAAAAAGAATTAGAGAATAAACTTAGTGATTAATGTAATCCTTTTAAATGAAAGATATAATTGTATGTAAAATATTCATAAACTCAATTTAACCTTGTATAAATAATTATAAATGACATAAATCGGTCAAACTCAATTATATAAACTACGTAGGTAGAAAGAAATATTTACTTCGCTTTATTTCAAAGAAAGTCTTTTAGAATTTGAAATATATATAAGTGTTGATTAAAAAGAAATCTTATGTTACATCTTGTTTCAAACACGACTCCAACACCTTACCCTTATTTTACCGAATACAACCAACTATCAAACCCTATAATAGATTTCCAAGTCCCCCTTTTTCTCAATATATACCGACCAAAAGAAATGTAAGACCCAACACAAAAGATTTCATTATCTCAAAAGAAATCCCAAGTTATTTCAATATACTTAAAACCAAGAACATCATTTTAAAACATACATGTGAAAACGTCATTGAAACTCCACCAAACTCGAGCTCTAATAAATTGTTTAAACAAAAGAGAGCACTAGGTAGGTTCAAGTTATAATAACTACTGAACGACCGTAAATCATAACATAACATCTATTAGTATATATACATCCGCATATGTATACCTATCAAATCTCCCAAACATACTCGTTATCATACACGTAAGTCAATCAATCGCTTTATACGCTCGTTTTTTCCATACGAGTAATCACCATCTCACCGTGCCACAACAAGGCATAAAACCCACCTCTAAAACCAAACCATATCGTGTGACCCCATAATCACACAACACAACTATAACCCAAAACATATAGCACAAAAAGAACAATAGCCATCTCATAGGCAGCCATTACATAAACCCATATATTATACGTATACCCCAAAATCCACATCTCTTCGTATACAAGCATGTACTAACCCTCTTTCATGCAATCATACTTAGGAACCCATTGAAGTTGTGGTACTTGTATAACTATGTTGGCCACCATACTTATACAATTACTCTTTCCTCAATGCACTCCCTCCTATGATGACACTTATAAGAATTAATACAACATATAACACATAAATCCATCAACTCACTTAAGCACATAACCACATAAACAGTAAAGGTCTAAAACTCCAACTATTTAAATAACATAGTCAAACTTCCTGAAATACATAAATCCATAGTCTAGCTAAAACAGCATAGACTAAATCCAAATCCAAAACGAAAACATAATCAGTTATAAGTCATGTCGCCCATAAGAGTGGAAACAACTTAAAATCCTTCCTACCCATGTACTCCTAGTAACTCGAACCACCACACGATTCTTAGGGAACATGACTTAAACATCAAAAGAAAAATAACACACCTCAGGTATGTAAAATAACTCGACAAAAGATAGAAACTACCTTGTACCAAATTATGTACTATAATGTACAATTTAAGCAAAATACAACAATGACTAGCGTGGACGATTATGATTCAACCCACACTAGTCACAACCCGAAAAGAAAATAACATGTGGCTAAGTATGAACATACTATGGTTCAGTTCATACTAGTCAAAACATCGCAATAAATAACATCCAAACACATCAATATTTATAAAATGCACACATACTCCTATGACGCCTATATGCAGGGACCCTTAAGCTATAGACTAGGCTACGTGATATGTGTGAAAACACACATCTTTTCTACCACTTTATTACAATAATAACCGGACCAAAACGTGTATTTTATGTCTTTTATGTCGGAATTATGCGTGGTTTGTGTTTTTGTTATGATTTAGGACGAAAAGGTGAAAAGTGGAGAAAACACGGGAATTCACGGGCATTTACGGACTTTTATTGAAGAAAAGGGTGAAAGACGAAGTCAAGAAGTCAAGAGTGCAACAAGAATGGAAGTCCAAGACCAATTCTGAAGATTTATCGAAGAAAAAGTCAAAAGACGGAAGTTTACTTAAAGCCGAGGAACTCAAGTCTTATTTATTGAAGATTTAAAAGACGAGTCCGAAGAAATCCCGAGACAAAAGTCATCAAAGTCCAAGATTAACAAAAAGATTAAGAAGGAAGGACTTGATGGTGCAATTAACAAGAAAGGAAGGAGAGGAGGAAGCTTCCTCCAACCTCTCCCCTAATCACCTATAAATACTCTCATTTTCATTTCATTTAGTGTTGCTGGATAGCTTGACAAACTATCTCTTCCACTTTTAATTACTTGCACCTTTAATTACTTGCACATTTAAATACATGTTTTGCACCTTATTTACCTTTTAATTTCAAGTAAGTGTTTCTTTAATTTCTTGCACCTTTACTTTATCTTGTTAATCTTCTTCTACCTTTCTTTAATCTTTGATTTACACGTTTTTATCTTGTTAAGTTGTTTAAAGATTTCATTTTTATGCTTTTTGATTGTTTTAAATCTCTTATTTTCATAGCTTATTTGATTTATTTTCAAGTTTATATAGTTTTTGCAAAAGTTATTTTTATATAAAAAGTTGTTTTTCTTAAAAGTTAATCTTTTTCGTGTCTTAAAAGTTGTTAACTTTCAGTCTAGTAGCTTATTTTCAGTCGGTTTGCCATAGGTTTTTAGTCTTGTGCTTATTAGAATTATAGCTTATCTTTGTAGCTTATTTTGTGTACTTTTCCCTGTTTTCCGATCGTGACAATCGGAAAGGGGTTATATATTTCGACCAGCGTTACTTGCTTGGTCGGAAAAGGGTTTACATATTCCGATTGGTAGTGTATCTTGGTATTCCGATTGGGTTAAGGTAGTGGTATTTTGATCTGATAAGTGTGACAGCATTCCGATTTGGGGACCAGTACTCATTCCGATTGAGGTGTTATTTTGGGTATTCCGATCGTGGGTAAGGTGACAGCTATTTCGATCATTGATTCCGATTAACATTCCGACCAGGTCCATCCATATTTCGATCAAGGTAAGGCAAACATTCCGATCTGAAGGTGTTGGTTATTCCGATTGGGTGAGTGACAGCATTCCGATTTGGGGCCGGCCATCATTCCAATCTGAGGTGAGCCTGATCGGAATATATTCCGATTGGGGTATTTTTCTTATTTTATCTTGTTTAATTTTTATCCTATGTTTTTATACTTTGTCCATTTTTAATTCTCGTCACGCTTTAATTTTTAGTCATTTAAATTAATTTACTTTCCGTCACGTTTTTAAATATCGCACCTTTCTTTTTAATTAGTTTTAGATTTAATTTCACGCTCTTTTAATACTTGCCCTTTACTTTAACGCCATTTACTTTTAAGTCTTGCACATTTAAATTAAAAACCAACCAAAAATATTTCTTTTTCACCAAAATAAAACTGAGTCACACATTAAACACAAGTTTTTCAATTCGAAGAGATTGGTTCAACGATATTTTTAACTGGGAAAATCTTAGTTATTAAATGGCGCCGCTGCCGGCTCTTTTCGTAAAGATTAACGGTTTTCTGTGAGAGACGCGTTGCTTTTTGGGATCCATTCACTTGTGAGCGTTATTTTCTTGCACAAAAAAATTAAAAAAAAAAATTAAAAAAAAATCATAAAAATTAAAAATTGATAAAAATCCATAAAAATTAAAAATTTTCAAAAATCCAAAAAGATTTTATCTTTATTGTGTATATATATTGTCTTTGTGTTTGGTTTCTTTTTATTTTTCATTTTCAGGTGTATGCGTACTAGATCTTCTAATTATCAAGAGCCCGAGCCTCAAGAAGATTTAAGTATGGCAGGTGTTAACAACAACAACCTTCCACCGCACCTCAATAATAATAATAATAATAACAACAATGTTCTCCCACAACCCGATCTGCGGACCATGGAGGAACTTTGTCAACCAACAATGTTTGGACGAGGAGGACCGATTGCGCCGATGCAAATCAACGCTCCTGAGTTTTCGTTGAAGCACCACATGATTCAGCAAGTGCAAACAAACCCATTCCGTGGATTGCCTGATGATGATGCCAACAAACACCTCGACAAGTTCATTACAATAACCCAAAGCATGAAGTTGGCCGGTGCCACAATGGATGAACTTCGCCTACAACTCTTTCCACACACTTTATTACATCATGCCGAGAAATGGTTTGATCGTCTCCTGAAGAATTCAATTCACACTTGGGATGACATGACTCAACGCTTTTTGTCGCGCTACTTTCAACCATCCATGGTCACAAGCCTTCGCAATCAGATCAGCGGTTTCATACAAGATCCCGATGAATCTCTTTTTGATGCTTGGGAGAGATATAATGTCTTGATCGATAGATGTCCAAACCACAACATGCTCCCTGTGACCTTAATAGATACTTTCTACAACGGTTTGACTTTTCGAGATCGTGATACGATAAATGCAGCCGCCGGTGGCACATTCATGAAAAGGAGACCCGAGGAGTGTAGAGAGCTAATTGAGAACATGACTACTCACCACAAAAACTGGGATTCCTCTGCATCTTCTAGGAACAACCCGAGAGTCAATGTTTTCTCTACCTCAGCAAACCCTGAGATGACCGAACTCACCCGCATGATGACTGAAATGAGCAAAAGTATTGCGCTTCTCGCTTCAAACCAACAACAACAACAAGTTAAAGCGGTTGCTAATCCTTGTGAAACATGTGGCGGTCCTCACTCATACACCGATTGTCCTTCAACTCAAGGAAATCCAGAAAATGTGTATGCAGCTTATGGTAATTATTCACCGGAAAATTACCAAGCTAGACAACAAGGGGATAGAAATCTGCTGAGTTACCGATCTAATAACTACCTTTCCCCCGGTTTTTTTCCTCAAAACCAAAACCCCACCAACAACTACAATAGAAGCAACCAAATCCCACCTCGTGCTTCTAATCCTTATCACCCACCCGCTCAACAAACCCCACCCATTAACTCCGATGTTGAGGCCATCATGAGAACCCAAGGTGAGCAAATAAAGAACCTGCAGAGCCAAATTATCAATCTGAAAGGAGATATTACCAAGCAAGGAAATGATATTAGATCCGAGCTTCGAGATAACATTCAATCCTCCTACAGCAGTCAAACCAATGATTTGAAGAATATGCTTGCTAGTTTCTTGCCCCTTGCTCAACCTTCTACTTCAAGTTCTCTACCTTCAAACACCGTCACTAATCCGCGAGCCAATGTGAGTGCTATTACTACTCGTAGTGGAGTCACCATTGTAGGACCACCAATCCCACCTTCATCATCTACACCTCCTCCACCAACATTTATCCCTACTCCTCCTACACCTAGTATTAGTGCACCATTACCGTCTCCACCTCGACGTGATGAAGTTCCCACGAATGATCCTTCAACATCTCAACCTTTACCTACACCTGCACCTTCACCACCCAAACCCAATATCCCATATCCTTCTCGTTTAGGCAAGTCCAAAATGCTAACCAAGGAGGACGCCGACGTGACACGCTATGTGAAGATGATTTCTCAAATGAACTTCAACATTAGCTTTCTTGAAGCACTTGTCCACATGCCCAAATTTTTTAAAGCATTTAGGGAATTGCTTAACAAGAAGGAGAAGCTGATTGAACTCGCCAACACTCGATTAAACGAAAACTGCTCTGCAGTTATTCTTAAAGAACTTCCAGAAAAGCTTGGAGATCCCGGTCGTTTCGTGTTGCCTTGCGTGTTCAACAAAACTGAAGAATTTACTGCCCTTGCTGATCTCGGGGCTAGTATTAATTTGATGCCTTTGAGTGTTTGGAAAACACTATCATTGCCCGACCTCACTCCAACAAAGATGACTCTTGAACTTGCAAATCGCACTCTCGCTTACCCCGTTGGTATAGCCGAAGACGTGTTCATTAAAGTTGGCGCATTTACTTTCCCGGTCGATTTTGTCGTAGTTGATTATGAAATGGACCCTCGTATTCCTTTAATACTTGGTCGGCCATTCTTGAGAACCGGACGAGCTTTAGTGGATGTTGCCGAAGGTGAGTTAATCTTAAGAGTCTGGGATGATGCACAAGTTTTTAAGATGGGGAAGCTTACAGGCAAATCTTTTGGAGGCCGAGAATAAGTGAATATGATTAATGTGCTTGATGACTTTGTCGTCTACGACAATCCTCTATTCGATTCTTCCACTGATAATCCACTCTTTGAAGATAATGTGGATGATTCTCTCCCTACTTCGGACGCTTCTACCATTTATGATTCTCCACCGGTCTTTGATGCTTATGATGATGATGATTCTAGCTCAGATTCGGATGATTTTGATGATTGTACTTCTGAGTATCCCGAGCTGCCCACTTTCGATGATTTTGACGAGGCTGATACTCTCTCGAGCGATTCTTCACATGATGAAGATCCTCCGCCATCACTCGATCCTACTTTGGACGATTATTCATTTGAGGAAGATTTCTCTGAATTTCTCAACACTTACTTCCCTCATGAGAGTGATGCTCCTCCTTATGACTTTGAAGATTATCGTCTTGATCCTACTTTGGATTTGAAGCACATTCTTTCTAAGGAGAAGAAACCGGTCGACACCGAAATACGTTGCACATATGATTTGACACCTCTTTGTCCCCCTTCTGAGGACGAGGTTGTGCTTCTTTGCGGATCTTCTTCACACTCGGCTGAGCCTGAGTGCTATTTTCCCCTAAAGGAAAACGTGTTCGACCCTGGTATTGAAATTCTGCAGCCATCTTAGTATCCACCTGATGAAATAAAAGGAAATATCTTTGGAACTTATGGAAGTCTACTTGCACCACTTCAACCTTGCTTCCAACGCGCTCCATTGCTGCTTAAGAGAACCTTGCCTACTCTTCTTTGGCTTGCATTGTTCGCCTTAAGCCTATGCTATTTGCTCGATGAAAACTATGTCTTTGATCCTGGTGGATATGTTTCATGCTTCTTCCGTTGATGATCAAGGTCGAGTCAGGCTCACGACTCGGTTAACAAAAACCAAGCGCTTCTTGGGAGGCAACCCATGCATCTATCTTTTCGCTTTCTTTATCATAAGTGTAGGGGAGACCCTTTGGTTTGCTTTCCTCTCCTCACTTCTTAATCAGGGATTCGAGCTTCAATGATCCACTCTTCATGATTCTTGACGACCCGTGACTCCGTGTTCTACTTCTTCCCGGTTCTATCCTAAACTCTTTTCGATTCACTATTTTATATTTTCTCAATATTAAAATAGGAATCTCTTTAGTTGACCTTTCCTTAGCTAGATTTAAACAACGTGCACAATGTCCTAAGTGTAGGGGAGTTTACTCCCACATGCTTAAACATTGAGGACAATGTTTATCTTAAGTGTAGGGGGGACTTCTATCGAAGTTAAGTGGTCTTTTCCTTGTTTTTGTCCTCATTTTAACCGGAAAATCAATTTTTCGACATTTTTCAAAATTTTTGATCTATTCTGGCCTATTAGTTTTTCCCTTTGTATAGTTATTTTATTCCTCTGCTATAATAAATGTTTAATAAGTGGTTTTAATTTTCAAACGTTGTGAATCTTTTGAATCAACCCGAGTTTACTCTATCTAGTATCCTTAACGTGTTTAAGTCAAGTTTTTCTAGGCTTTTATATAGGGAGCTATATAACGCGAAAGTCTTAACTCTCACGGGTTAAGAACAAGAACTTTTCGCAAGTTCCTATAATTGATCCTAGAGAGTCGTTTATCAAGGGAACTTTAAAATGCGATTTCTAAACTTGAAAGAGTCTAAGAATTTGCAAGATCCTATAGGCGACTCGAAAACCCAAAACTTTGATTTAATAGGCTAAGCATCTACGAGTCTCATTACTTGAGATTTTAAACTGTGGAGAACGAGAGATGATAGAGCCAATTATAAGTCCGGTACTCTTTCGTGAATTTATGTGAGTTAATTATGAGCCTATTCTCCCATCGCTTGCTAATAATTTATCTGCTAATAAATAAGGTTGTACGATTTGAAAAGTTACTTAGCTTCTAGCCCTAGATCGTTTAAAAGTTGCTCGGTATGGATTAGAGTTTATAGCCAAGGCATAACTTATTGAAGCGGGACGCGAAGATTGGCGAGTCCGAAAAGGCCCTAACAAGGCATGGGGGCTATGTTTTGTTGCTAAAGATCCAAAGTGATGTGAAGAATCATTTATCGAAAATCAATATGAAGGATCGAGACACACGACGAAAAGCAAAAACTCCCCAAAAGTCATGGAGAAGTGTATCCGAAAAGACCCTAACAAGGTATGAGGATGAATAGATCCAAGTCATAAAAGGAGGCGGATCGTTGTATATCAAAGTCCAAAATAAATATTGGAGAAAAATGAAGAAGTCGTGATCCAAGTATGAATCTCTCAAAAAGTTCAAGTGAAGAAATTCCAATTATGAAGACAAGACCATTATTTCATGAACGTCTCTCAAGATTTGAAGTATGAAGTCGCTGCCAAATATCGGTCCGAGAAAGGTCTCAAATCGTGAAGCGAGTTATGCCAAGATATGAACTTTATGAGGTCCCGAGAAGCAGTTTTAAAAGATTTGGTCCTTTAGCTATCTATTGATTAAATCGTTCACTTTATTTTCAGACTAAATAACTATCCAAATAAGTCAAACAATGCATCCTCGTGATCATTCAAGACAACAATAAAATATAAGAGATACCCCTAGGAATCAGGGAGTCTAAGTGAATAATTGGCCCACATGAGTTCGTGTTAGTTTACTAACTTATAATAACAATGATCTCGTTTTTAAGCTTGGTTTGGAGAAAGTGAAAAGTTGAGGATGATGATTATTCATGACATTTCCAAAACCCAAGGTATGCTTTTTAATTTCTTTGCTTTGAATTTTTGTAATTTTCTATCTCTTTAATAAAGGCCAACATGGATTAATTATGATGAAAAATGTAAACGTGCTTTGTAACTAATGCATTGCATGAGGACATTGCAATGGTCAAGTGTAGGGGATTTGATATGTGTGAAAACACACATCTTTTCTACCACTTTATTACAATAATAACCGGACCAAAACGTGTATTTTATGTCTTTTATGTCGGAATTATGCGTGGTTTGTGTTTTTGTTATGATTTAGGACGAAAAGGTGAAAAGTGGAGAAAACACGGGAATTCACGGGCATTTACGGACTTTTATTGAAGAAAAGGGTGAAAGACGAAGTCAAGAAGTCAAGAGTGCAACAAGAATGGAAGTCCAAGACCAATTCTGAAGATTTATCGAAGAAAAAGTCAAAAGACGGAAGTTTACTTAAAGCCGAGGAACTCAAGTCTTATTTATTGAAGATTTAAAAGACGAGTCCGAAGAAATCCCGAGACAAAAGTCATCAAAGTCCAAGATTAACAAAAAGATTAAGAAGGAAGGACTTGATGGTGCAATTAACAAGAAAGGAAGGAGAGGAGGAAGCTTCCTCCAACCTCTCCCCTAATCACCTATAAATACTCTCATTTTCATTTCATTTAGTGTTGCTGGATAGCTTGACAAACTATCTCTTCCACTTTTAATTACTTGCACCTTTAATTACTTGCACATTTAAATACATGTTTTGCACCTTATTTACCTTTTAATTTCAAGTAAGTGTTTCTTTAATTTCTTGCACCTTTACTTTATCTTGTTAATCTTCTTCTACCTTTCTTTAATCTTTGATTTACACGTTTTTATCTTGTTAAGTTGTTTAAAGATTTCATTTTTATGCTTTTTGATTGTTTTAAATCTCTTATTTTCATAGCTTATTTGATTTATTTTCAAGTTTATATAGTTTTTGCAAAAGTTATTTTTATATAAAAAGTTGTTTTTCTTAAAAGTTAATCTTTTTCGTGTCTTAAAAGTTGTTAACTTTCAGTCTAGTAGCTTATTTTCAGTCGGTTTGCCATAGGTTTTTAGTCTTGTGCTTATTAGAATTATAGCTTATCTTTGTAGCTTATTTTGTGTACTTTTCCCTGTTTTCCGATCGTGACAATCGGAAAGGGGTTATATATTTCGACCAGCGTTACTTGCTTGGTCGGAAAAGGGTTTACATATTCCGATTGGTAGTGTATCTTGGTATTCCGATTGGGTTAAGGTAGTGGTATTTTGATCTGATAAGTGTGACAGCATTCCGATTTGGGGACCAGTACTCATTCCGATTGAGGTGTTATTTTGGGTATTCCGATCGTGGGTAAGGTGACAGCTATTTCGATCATTGATTCCGATTAACATTCCGACCAGGTCCATCCATATTTCGATCAAGGTAAGGCAAACATTCCGATCTGAAGGTGTTGGTTATTCCGATTGGGTGAGTGACAGCATTCCGATTTGGGGCCGGCCATCATTCCAATCTGAGGTGAGCCTGATCGGAATATATTCCGATTGGGGTATTTTTCTTATTTTATCTTGTTTAATTTTTATCCTATGTTTTTATACTTTGTCCATTTTTAATTCTCGTCACGCTTTAATTTTTAGTCATTTAAATTAATTTACTTTCCGTCACGTTTTTAAATATCGCACCTTTCTTTTTAATTAG
The DNA here is from genome assembly GCA_025667525.1 of Glebionis coronaria. Classification (NCBI taxonomy): domain Eukaryota; kingdom Viridiplantae; phylum Streptophyta; class Magnoliopsida; order Asterales; family Asteraceae; genus Glebionis; species Glebionis coronaria. The sequence continues at coordinate 899,700 of JANFOE010001293.1, read as the reverse complement.
TTTTAGATTTAATTTCACGCTCTTTTAATACTTGCCCTTTACTTTAACGCCATTTACTTTTAAGTCTTGCACATTTAAATTAAAAACCAACCAAAAATATTTCTTTTTCACCAAAATAAAACTGAGTCACACATCAAACACAAGTTTTTCAATTCGAAGAGATTGGTTCAACGATATTTTTAACTGGGAAAATCTTAGTTATTAAATGGCGCCGCTGCCGGCTCTTTTCGTAAAGATTAACGGTTTTCTGTGAGAGACGCGTTGCTTTTTGGGATCCATTCACTTGTGAGCGTTATTTTCTTGCACAAAAAAAATAAAAAAAAAAAATTAAAAAAAAATCATAAAAATTAAAAATTGATAAAAATCCATAAAAATTAAAAATTTTCAAAAATCCAAAAAGATTTTATCTTTATTGTGTATATATATTGTCTTTGTGTTTGGTTTCTTTTTATTTTTCATTTTCAGGTGTATGCGTACTAGATCTTCTAATTATCAAGAGCCCGAGCCTCAAGAAGATTTAAGTATGGCAGGTGTTAACAACAACAACCTTCCACCGCACCTCAATAATAATAATAATAATAACAACAATGTTCTCCCACAACCCGATCTGCGGACCATGGAGGAACTTTGTCAACCAACAATGTTTGGACGAGGAGGACCGATTGCGCCGATGCAAATCAACGCTCCTGAGTTTTCGTTGAAGCACCACATGATTCAGCAAGTGCAAACAAACCCATTCCGTGGATTGCCTGATGATGATGCCAACAAACACCTCGACAGGTTCATTACAATAACCCAAAGCATGAAGTTGGCCGGTGCCACAATGGATGAACTTCGCCTACAACTCTTTCCACACACTTTATTACATCATGCCGAGAAATGGTTTGATCGTCTCCTGAAGAATTCAATTCACACTTGGGATGACATGACTCAACGCTTTTTGTCGCGCTACTTTCAACCATCCATGGTCACAAGCCTTCGCAATCAGATCAGCGGTTTCATACAAGATCCCGATGAATCTCTTTTTGATGCTTGGGAGAGATATAATGTCTTGATCGATAGATGTCCAAACCACAACATGCTCCCTGTGACCTTAATAGATACTTTCTACAACGGTTTGACTTTTCGAGATCGTGATACGATAAATGCAGCCGCCGGTGGCACATTCATGAAAAGGAGACCCGAGGAGTGTAGAGAGCTAATTGAGAACATGACTACTCACCACAAAAACTGGGATTCCTCTGCATCTTCTAGGAACAACCCGAGAGTCAATGTTTTCTCTACCTCAGCAAACCCTGAGATGACCGAACTCACCCGCATGATGACTGAAATGAGCAAAAGTATTGCGCTTCTCGCTTCAAACCAACAACAACAACAAGTTAAAGCGGTTGCTAATCCTTGTGAAACATGTGGCGGTCCTCACTCATACACCGATTGTCCTTCAACTCAAGGAAATCCGGAAAATGTGTATGCAGCTTATGGTAATTATTCACCGGAAAATTACCAAGCTAGACAACAAGGGGATAGAAATCTGCTGAGTTACCGATCTAATAACTACCTTTCCCCCGGTTTTTTTCCTCAAAACCAAAACCCCACCAACAACTACAATAGAAGCAACCAAATCCCACCTCGTGCTTCTAATCCTTATCACCCACCCGCTCAACAAACCCCACCCATTAACTCCGATGTTGAGGCCATCATGAGAACCCAAGGTGAGCAAATAAAGAACCTGCAGAGCCAAATTATCAATCTGAAAGGAGATATTACCAAGCAAGGAAATGATATTAGATCCGAGCTTCGAGATAACATTCAATCCTCCTACAGCAGTCAAACCAATGATTTGAAGAATATGCTTGCTAGTTTCTTGCCCCTTGCTCAACCTTCTACTTCAAGTTCTCTACCTTCAAACACCGTCACTAATCCGCGAGCCAATGTGAGTGCTATTACTACTCGTAGTGGAGTCACCATTGTAGGACCACCAATCCCACCTTCATCATCTACACCTCCTCCACCAACATTTATCCCTACTCCTCCTACACCTAGTATTAGTGCACCATTACCGTCTCCACCTCGACGTGATGAAGTTCCCACGAATGATCCTTCAACATCTCAACCTTTACCTACACCTGCACCTTCACCACCCAAACCCAATATCCCATATCCTTCTCGTTTAGGCAAGTCCAAAATGCTAACCAAGGAGGACGCCGACGTGACACGCTATGTGAAGATGATTTCTCAAATGAACTTCAACATTAGCTTTCTTGAAGCACTTGTCCACATGCCCAAATTTTTTAAAGCATTTAGGGAATTGCTTAACAAGAAGGAGAAGCTGATTGAACTCGCCAACACTCGATTAAACGAAAACTGCTCTGCAGTTATTCTTAAAGAACTTCCAGAAAAGCTTGGAGATCCCGGTCGTTTCGTGTTGCCTTGCGTGTTCAACAAAACTGAAGAATTTACTGCCCTTGCTGATCTCGGGGCTAGTATTAATTTGATGCCTTTGAGTGTTTGGAAAACACTATCATTGCCCGACCTCACTCCAACAAAGATGACTCTTGAACTTGCAAATCGCACTCTCGCTTACCCCGTTGGTATAGCCGAAGACGTGTTCATTAAAGTTGGCGCATTTACTTTCCCGGTCGATTTTGTCGTAGTTGATTATGAAATGGACCCTCGTATTCCTTTAATACTTGGTCGGCCATTCTTGAGAACCGGACGAGCTTTAGTGGATGTTGCCGAAGGTGAGTTAATCTTAAGAGTCTGGGATGATGCACAAGTTTTTAAGATGGGGAAGCTTACAGGCAAATCTTTTGGAGGCCGAGAATAAGTGAATATGATTAATGTGCTTGATGACTTTGTCGTCTACGACAATCCTCTATTCGATTCTTCCACTGATAATCCACTCTTTGAAGATAATGTGGATGATTCTCTCCCTACTTCGGACGCTTCTACCATTTATGATTCTCCACCGGTCTTTGATGCTTATGATGATGATGATTCTAGCTCAGATTCGGATGATTTTGATGATTGTACTTCTGAGTATCCCGAGCTGCCCACTTTCGATGATTTTGACGAGGCTGATACTCTCTCGAGCGATTCTTCACATGATGAAGATCCTCCGCCATCACTCGATCCTACTTTGGACGATTATTCATTTGAGGAAGATTTCTCTGAATTTCTCAACACTTACTTCCCTCATGAGAGTGATGCTCCTCCTTATGACTTTGAAGATTATCGTCTTGATCCTACTTTGGATTTGAAGCACATTCTTTCTAAGGAGAAGAAACCGGTCGACACCGAAATACGTTGCACATATGATTTGACACCTCTTTGTCCCCCTTCTGAGGACGAGGTTGTGCTTCTTTGCGGATCTTCTTCACACTCGGCTGAGCCTGAGTGCTATTTTCCCCTAAAGGAAAACGTGTTCGACCCTGGTATTGAAATTCTGCAGCCATCTTAGTATCCACCTGATGAAATAAAAGGAAATATCTTTGGAACTTATGGAAGTCTACTTGCACCACTTCAACCTTGCTTCCAACGCGCTCCATTGCTGCTTAAGAGAACCTTGCCTACTCTTCTTTGGCTTGCATTGTTCGCCTTAAGCCTATGCTATTTGCTCGATGAAAACTATGTCTTTGATCCTGGTGGATATGTTTCATGCTTCTTCCGTTGATGATCAAGGTCGAGTCAGGCTCACGACTCGGTTAACAAAAACCAAGCGCTTCTTGGGAGGCAACCCATGCATCTATCTTTTCGCTTTCTTTATCATAAGTGTAGGGGAGACCCTTTGGTTTGCTTTCCTCTCCTCACTTCTTAATCAGGGATTCGAGCTTCAATGATCCACTCTTCATGATTCTTGACGACCCGTGACTCCGTGTTCTACTTCTTCCCGGTTCTATCCTAAACTCTTTTCGATTCACTATTTTATATTTTCTCAATATTAAAATAGGAATCTCTTTAGTTGACCTTTCCTTAGCTAGATTTAAACAACGTGCACAATGTCCTAAGTGTAGGGGAGTTTACTCCCACATGCTTAAACATTGAGGACAATGTTTATCTTAAGTGTAGGGGGGACTTCTATCGAAGTTAAGTGGTCTTTTCCTTGTTTTTGTCCTCATTTTAACCGGAAAATCAATTTTTCGACATTTTTCAAAATTTTTGATCTATTCTGGCCTATTAGTTTTTCCCTTTGTATAGTTATTTTATTCCTCTGCTATAATAAATGTTTAATAAGTGGTTTTAATTTTCAAACGTTGTGAATCTTTTGAATCAACCCGAGTTTACTCTATCTAGTATCCTTAACGTGTTTAAGTCAAGTTTTTCTAGGCTTTTATATAGGGAGCTATATAACGCGAAAGTCTTAACTCTCACGGGTTAAGAACAAGAACTTTTCGCAAGTTCCTATAATTGATCCTAGAGAGTCGTTTATCAAGGGAACTTTAAAATGCGATTTCTAAACTTGAAAGAGTCTAAGAATTTGCAAGATCCTATAGGCGACTCGAAAACCCAAAACTTTGATTTAATAGGCTAAGCATCTACGAGTCTCATTACTTGAGATTTTAAACTGTGGAGAACGAGAGATGATAGAGCCAATTATAAGTCCGATACTCTTTCGTGAATTTATGTGAGTTAATTATGAGCCTATTCTCCCATCGCTTGCTAATAATTTATCTGCTAATAAATAAGGTTGTACGATTTGAAAAGTTACTTAGCTTCTAGCCCTAGATCGTTTAAAAGTTGCTCGGTATGGATTAGAGTTTATAGCCAAGGCATAACTTATTGAAGCGGGACGCGAAGATTGGCGAGTCCGAAAAGGCCCTAACAAGGCATGGGGGCTATGTTTTGTTGCTAAATATCCAAAGTGATGTGAAGAATCATTTATCGAAAATCAATATGAAGGATCGAGACACACGACGAAAAGCAAAAACTCCCCAAAAGTCATGGAGAAGTGTATCCGAAAAGACCCTAACAAGGTATGAGGATGAATAGATCCAAGTCATAAAAGGAGGCGGATCGTTGTATATCAAAGTCCAAAATAAATATTGGAGAAAAATGAAGAAGTCGTGATCCAAGTATGAATCTCTCAAAAAGTTCAAGTGAAGAAATTCCAATTATGAAGACAAGACCATTATTTCATGAACGTCTCTCAAGATTTGAAGTATGAAGTCGCTGCCAAATATCGGTCCGAGAAAGGTCTCAAATCGTGAAGCGAGTTATGCCAAGATATGAACTTTATGAGGTCCCGAGAAGCAGTTTTAAAAGATTTGGTCCTTTAGCTATCTATTGATTAAATCGTTCACTTTATTTTCAGACTAAATAACTATCCAAATAAGTCAAACAATGCATCCTCGTGATCATTCAAGACAACAATAAAATATAAGAGATACCCCTAGGAATCAGGGAGTCTAAGTGAATAATTGGCCCACATGAGTTCGTGTTAGTTTACTAACTTATAATAACAATGATCTCGTTTTTAAGCTTGGTTTGGAGAAAGTGAAAAGTTGAGGATGATGATTATTCATGACATTTCCAAAACCCAAGGTATGCTTTTTAATTTCTTTGCTTTGAATTTTTGTAATTTTCTATCTCTTTAATAAAGGCCAACATGGATTAATTATGATGAAAAATGTAAACGTGCTTTGTAACTAATGCATTGCATGAGGACATTGCAATGGTCAAGTGTAGGGGATTTGATATGTGTGAAAACACACATCTTTTCTACCACTTTATTACAATAATAACCGGACCAAAACGTGTATTTTATGTCTTTTATGTCGGAATTATGCGTGGTTTGTGTTTTTGTTATGATTTAGGACGAAAAGGTGAAAAGTGGAGAAAACACGGTAATTCACGGGCATTTACGGACTTTTATTGAAGAAAATGGTGAAAGACGAAGTCAAGAAGTCAAGAGTGCAAAAAGAACGGAAGTCCAAGACCAATTCTGAAGATTTATCGAAGAAAAAGTCAAAAGACGGAAGTTTACTTAAAGCCGAGGAACTCAAGTCTTATTTATTGAAGATTTAAAAGACGAGTCCGAAGAAATCCCGAGACAAAAGTCATCAAAGTCCAAGATTAATAAAAAGATTAAGAAGGAAGGACTTGATGGTGCAATTAACAAGAAAGGAAGGAGAGGAGGAAACTTCCTCCAACCTCTCCCCTAATCACCTATAAATACTCTCATTTTCATTTCATTTAGTGTTGTTGGATAGCTTGACAAACTATCTCTTCCACTTTAATTACTTGCACCTTTAATTACTTGCACATTTAAATACATGTTTTGCACCTTATTTACCTTTTAATTTCAAGTAAGTGTTTCTTTAATTTCTTGCACCTTTACTTTATCTTGTTAATCTTCTTCTACCTTTCTTTAATCTTTGATTTACACGTTTTTATCTTGTTAAGTTGTTTAAAGATTTCATTTTTATGCTTTTGATTGTTTTAAATCTCTTATTTTCATAGCTTATTTGATTTATTTTCAAGTTTATATAGTTTTTGCAAAAGTTATTTTTATATAAAAAGTTGTTTTTCTTAAAAGTTAATCTTTTTCGTGTCTTAAAAGTTGTTAACTTTCAGTCTAGTAGCTTATTTTCAGTCGGTTTGCCATAGGTTTTTAGTCTTGTGCTTATTAGAATTATAGCTTATCTTTGTAGCTTATTCTGTGTACTTTTCCTTGTTTTCCGATCGTGACAATCGGAAAGGGGTTATATATTCCGACCAGCGTTACTTGCTTGGTCGGAAAAGGGTTTACATATTCCGATTGGTAGTGTATCTTGGTATTCCGATTGGGTTAAGGTAGTGGTATTCCGATCTGATAAGTGTGACAGCATTCCGATTGGGGGACCAGTACTCATTCCGATTGAGGTGTTATTTTGGGTATTTCGATCGTGGGTAAGGTGACAGCTATTCCGATTAACATTCCGACCAGGTCCATCCATATTCCGATCAAGGTAAGGCAAACATTCAGATCTGAAGGTGTTGGTTATTCCGATTGGGTGAGTGACAACATTCCGATTTGGGGCCGGCCATCATTCCGATCTGAGGTGAGCCTGATCGGAATATATTCCGATTGGGGTATTTTTCTTATTTTGTCTTGTTTAATTTTTATCCTATGTTTTTATACTTTGTCCATTTTTAATTCTCGTCACGCTTTAATTTTTAGTCATTTAAATTAATTTACTTTCTGTCACGTTTTTAAATATCGCACCTTTCTTTTTAATTAGTTTTAGATTTAATTTCACGCTCTTTTAATACTTGCCCTTTACATTAACGACATTTACTTTTAAGTCTTGCACATTTAAATTAAAAACCAACCAAAAATATTTCTTTTTCACCAAAATAAAACTGAGTCACACATTAAACACAAGTTTTTCAATTCGAAGAGATTGGTTCAACGATATTTTTAACTGGGAAAATCTTAGTTATTACTACACGACTAGGCAACCTAATTCTCTATAACCATTGTCTCTAATACCATTCTGTCACACCCTAACATGGCGGAATATGGGGCGCGATGTATGGATACCATCACAACAAACGGTGTCTCTATAGAGAAAACTAAAATGAAACTATAATGTCATAAATGGCGACACAAAGGTCATGACAATATCTCAACATAGCAGGAGTCTAGGTAAGTAGTTAACAGTCCTACCACTTACCCAAGACAAACAATTAACAAAATCAAAACAACATATAGGTGCCAACAGTATCACTTATTCACAACGCAAAAAAAAAACTAAGAAGGAACGGGGATCTCCTTCTATATGCAATCCTAAGGCATCCAAGTCTAGCCACTTCTATCCTCAAGCTTAACCACATTCACACCTGAAAGAGACACTAAAACACGTCAACATAAAGTTGGTGAGAGTCATAGGTTTAGACTCAAACGCCAAAATCATACCATAAGCTGTAAGTAACAACCAAAAGTTAAAAACATATGGACAATGTGATACTAATATGCATTAACAGACTAACATTTAAGATTAAACAACCAAACCAAATCCAAAACCAAGGCTCTCAGCCTTAACAAACACCATACTCCCATAGGCGTCCAAACACCTATGAAACAATCCCAAGGCTCCGCCTTGCCAATATCCCCTTGGTACCAAGTCAAATCATAAACATTCAAGAATCAACTAGCAGTTAATCATATAAGTATGCACACATAAGTCTATTACCAACGCCAAACCATTCACAGCATAATTTATAAATAACAACCAAAACAGTGTCTCTTCCATCCCATCTGGAAGTCATAAACATTGGTAAACATGGGACTATGAAACTCACCTGATAGAGCTTCCCCAAACATCCGCGCACTAGCAAAAAGCTAACAACCAAAAACACATAATCAAAACATGAACCAAACACTAAAATGGCTCATCAACCTATGATGGACATCTAACCTTCTCCCATATATATACCTCATATATATGCTCTAAGCATCTCATTACACCCCACTATAAAGCCCTTAACTCGTTTTACTTCATAACACATCCCGTTAACATTTTATCAAAAATAGTCCCAGTTTTAGGTCTCCAAACTATAAGCCAAACACCCACCTAAACACACCCATGATCTCTGTAAAGGGAATTTTTATGCCCTTACATATGTTAGCTAACACCTCCCACTTGCCCCAACCTTAAAGCTACTGTTAAGGCCCCGATATATATATATATATATATATATATATATATATATATATATATATATATATATATATATATATATATATATATATATATATATATATATATATATATATATATATATATATATACTTTTGTCATTCCAGATTTACTGATTTTAAACATACAAAACGTTTGTTATGATTAGGGGGTCTTACCCTAAACCACAACCTTAGCCCAAGTGCAGATACTTACTAAAATATATAAACCATATCTCATGTTCGTTAGAAGATCCCAATGCAACCCTAAGTACCCCAAACAACCCAAAACATAAAAAGAAAACAGGCTGACATCAAAACTGTTTTGACCTCCGACTGTTGTAACCTGTTTTTAACCCACTTCCCGACCTCCAATTTAGTTCTCGTTTCTTGCATTGGAAATACACTTCAATTACCTTTTCAGGGATACTTGGATCGCAAAATACGAGTTTGTATAACTCCCAATATGATCAAAACAATTGACTCAAAATTCTGCCCAGTTTTTAAAAACGGGTTTAATCAAATTAACCTAATTAATTAACCCTAACCCCACTAATTACAAGCCCTAACTTATGTAATCATTATAACCTCATTATTATAACATTAATTTATTGTTTTTAAATTAAACCCTAACCTAATTCCATCATAAGATGATTAAGACATCATTAAAATAATTAAATTGAAAAGGGATTAAAGACTTTACCTTTGATTTATGAAAACCCAAAAAAAATTTATGAAGAACCCTAACTTTGGTGAAACCCACGACTTTCTTGTCTCCAGGAGAAAATAATGAACTTTTTGATTTAGATTAAAACAATATATAGGGTATGGGTGAATCCTAGTCCAACCCAAAGCCCACTTTCCTTTTTCTCTTTTTTTTCCTTTTTCCCTTTCTTTTCTTGCGTCTACCAAACCGACCCTACCCCCTTAATTTTCGTTTTTTTTTCTTTTTATTATTAATATATGTATTAATAATATTACCTTGATTTTACTTAATTTATTTCAGCTCCTAAAGCCTCCAAAACCTCAAAACCGTAAAACTAGTCAAATTTACGCGTTTTATCATAAAAGACGTAAAATATACACTTTTATAAAAAATCTCAAACTTTGAAATAATAACTAAGTCCTAAATGACTTAAAACCATCCCGAAAAATATCCATATGACTAATTACCTCATCCGCGACCTCTAAATGCTAAACCGTAAATCATAAAAATACGATTTTCAATAATACATATACGTATACGTAAAACCACTAAATAACACCTTCACTTCATAGTCACTACCATGTGAGCTCATGAACATGAAATCATCACACATCGTTTCACTCACAAGGTACCCCGTACCGGAAACGATATCCAAACCACAATCTATACACACCAATTAGCACATAAACACGTAAAGACACGTAACTAGCACAAAATAAAACTAAGTGACGAACCTCAAAACCACGGTTGTCACAGATTTCCTTGGGATCGTAGACACTTTGGTGAGGACCTTCCAAACGAGAAAGATGATCGGCCGCTAGATTCTCGACTCCTTTTTTGTCAACAATTTTGTGATCAAATTCTTGAAGGAGGAGAATCCAACGAAGTAATCTCGGCTTTGCATCTTTTTTAGCCATAAGATACTTGATAGCCGAATGATCCGTATACACTATGCATTTAGTCAAGACGAGAGTCGAAATTTCTCAAATGTATACACCACGGCAAGGAACTCCTTTTCCTTTGTAGTGTATTTTAGTTGAGCCTCGGTCATCGTCTTGCTAGCATAATGAATAAGCAAGAAGTGTTTTTCATGACGTTGCCCCAATACGGCCCCAATGGCGTAGTCACTAGCATCACACATGAGCTCAAAGGGGAGGTTACAATTGGGAGCAACAAGAATGGGAGCTTCGGTAAGTTTCCTCTTATGGATTTCAAAGGCTCGTACACAATCTTCGTCAAAGACAAAACGTGCATCTTTTTCAAGGAGATGTGTAATAGGTCGAGAGATCTTTGAAAAATCCTTGATGAATCGACGATAAAAGACCGCGTGGCCTAGGAAACTACTAACTCCCTTAACGGTTTTGGGATGAGGTAATTTGGAGATGACGTCTACCTTAGCTTGATCTACCTCAATCCCCGCTTTCAAAACCTTGTGCCCTAAGATGATTCCACTTTTAACCATAAAATGACATTTTTCCCAATTAAGCACAAGGTTGGTTTCCTCAGAAAGCTTCAACATTCTCTCAAGATTCGACAAACACGAAGTGAACGAACTACCAAACACGAAAAAGTCATCCATGAAGACTTCCATCGTCTTCTCGATCATATCATGAAAAATAGCCATCATGCATCTTTGAAAGGTTCCCGGTGCATTGTAAAGTCCGAATGGAATTATACGATAGGCAAACGTTCCATATGGACACGTAAACGTAGTTTTTTCTTGATCACGAGGATCGATGGAGATTTGGAAGTAACCGGAAAAACCATCTAAAAAGCAATAGAAATCGTTTCCCGCAAGACGCTCCAACATTTGGTCCATTAAGGCAAGGGAAAATGGTCTTTTCGAGTGGCTTCATTCAACTTACGATAGTCAATGCACACTCTCCATCCGGTCACGAGTCTAGTGGGAATTAACTCGTTGGCATCGTTTGGCACAACGGTCATTCCTCCCTTCTTAGGGACACAATGAATAGGACTCACCCAAGGGCTATCGGAAATAGGGTAAATCATTCCCGCGTCAAGGAGTTTTAGGACCTCCTTTTTGATGACGTCGTGAATTTTGGGGTTCACCCTCCTTTGACATTGGATTACGGGCTTTTAGTCTTCCTCCATTAAGATTTTGTGGGTACAAAATTTGGGATCGATCCCCCTAATGTCTGATAACTTCCACGCAATTGCCCCTTTGTGATCCTTTAGAACATCGACAAGTGCGGTTTTTTCATCATCCGAAAGTTCTTTCGCAATAATAACCGGACACTTGTCGCCCTCCTCTAAAAAGACATATTCGAGATGAGGAGGTAAATCTTTCAACTCGAGGATAGGCGGTTCCTTAATTGAAGATTTGGGCTCGATACTCATAACCTCCTCGGGTGGAGGGAATGGGAAATCGTTAAGAAAATCCTTGATAATCGAGAAGTCCTCATCATTGTCGAGGTCTTCGTCACAAGTACGTGGAACATCGAATTCTTCCAACGTAAAACCACCACCTTCAAATGGAGTGAAGGTTGGTGTCGAGTTATCAAGAATGGGATCTAACATAGTGGGATTGCCACTATTTTCATCATCACCAAAACCTAGAATTTCTTGTGAAAATTCATCGTAAACAACGTCGATCATATCAACGAGGTTTATGGTTGCAACAGAATAAACATGAGAAATTTTAGAATTTTGAGTTGCGTTTATAACAAGTTCCTCGTTGTTGAAACGTAAGGTGATCTTTCTAGCATGCACATCGATTAAAGCCATAGACGTATCTAAAAACGAATGACCTAAAATGAGAGGAACTTGAGGATCCGTGGGAATATCGACAACGATAAAGTCTACCGGATAATAGAACTTTCCCACTTTCACAAAAACGTATTCCGCCAATCCACATGCGGGAATCGTGGAATGGTCGGCCAACTCGATAGACATTAGTGAAGTAGTAAGATTAGGAAGATTGAGCGACTTGAAGATTGCAAGTGGATCAAGTTAATACTAGCACCAAGATCGGCCAAGGCATAGCATTCTTCCATATCTTGGATTGCACAAGGAATCAAGAATTTACCGGGATCACCGACTTTTTGAGGTATGCGATTAAGATAAACCGATGAACAACTAGACAATTGTTGCAATTTCTCCTTGTTGTTCAACATACTCTTAAAGTTAGCGGCAAATGGAGGCATCATGACCAAAGCATCGGCGAAACTCACATTAAAATGAACGTCACGAAACATTTTCATAAAAAGCTCAAATTTGTAATTATCGCGCTCTTGACGTTTCTCCTTTCTAAGTCTCGATGGATAGGGCAAATGTGGTGTGGGTTGAGGCATAGGCATAGCCTTTGGAATCTCGGGTTCCAAATGTGGTAATGGGTCAACCGTAGGTGTGGCATGAGCGGTACTTCTTGGTATTTGGACATGCTCCTTTTCGACCACCACCTCGGGTTATTCCTCAATTGCATCCTCCGTAGGAGAAATTGGTTAAGGAGTCAGTTCCTTGAGTGTCTTACCACTACGTGTGGTAATCACTTTCATCTCTCCCTTAGTGTTCGATATGGTGTTACTAGGAAGACTACTCGAAGACGGTTTGCACATAATAGCCTCAAACATAGATGAAATTTTGTCCTCAAACATGGATTGCCTCTTCTCGGCCTTAATCATCTCTTGTTTTATCTCATGTTGCCCTTGTTACATTTTTTGTTGGTTTTGTTGTAACCTAGTTACATTTCCTTCCATTTTGTTTGTATGGATTTTAAGCTCATTTGCTAACTCATTTTTCAACTCCTTCTTCAAGTCGTTCTTTAACTCGGATCTTAGGCTATTGATTTCTCTTTGAATGTTGTCAAACCTAGCATCGTTTCCATTATCGTATTCAACAAATTCATTTGGAAGATCTTTCAAAGTATGCAAACTCTTGTTGTTGTTTTGAAAATCATTAATTTGATTTTTGTTTGAAACTTGATTATTAGCCCCTTGATTCCCATAGTTTCCTTTGTAATTGCTTTTAAAACCAACTTGATTGTTTCGATAGTTGTTGTTAGCATTTTGATTGGGAGCAAAACCCGGTGGAGTCAATTGATTGGAGCGGGTAACTTGACTGTTTTGGTTGTAAGTTCCCGTGGCCGCGTAGGCACTCGAAGTGTTACCACCGTTGGTAATGCACTCGGAGAAATCATGACCTCTACCACAATACATACAAGAAACCTCAACCGCTTTAGCCGTAGCGGGAGCACTTTGTTCTCCAACTTTGAATTCATTTAAAAGTCCTTTAAGCTTATCAAAGATTTTGTTTTCCATGTTCGCCTCAATTTGGCAAGCATCGATGGTATTAGACAAAGAAGGTGAAGCCGAAGACGAAGCCTTACGAACACTCGACGTGCTACGAGGACTATACACCTTAGATATATTCTCAATTATCACCAAAGCTTCCTCAACCATTTTACACAAAAAATTACCACCCGAGGCGGCATTTAGATAATCCCTTTCATGATCATTAAGTCTATTGTAAAACGTGTCAATTTGATGCAAGTCGAAACAACCGTGATGAGGACACTCATGTAACATTTCCTTAAACTTATTCCAAGCCGTTGAAAAACTCTCATTAAATTCTTGTGAAAATTTTGAAATCTCGTTTTTCAAATGCCTAGTCTTAGAGGGCGGGAAAATTGGTTCACAAACTTAGAAACGAGATCCTTCCACGTCAATATAGAATTGGGTGGCTCTTTCTCTAACCAAATTTTAGCGGGCCCCGCTAAGGAATACGGAAAAAGCATCATCTTAATCGAGTCATTATTAACATCCTTAAATTTACAAGTGGCGGTAAGACGATTGAATTGGCGGATATGGTTGTGCGGGTTATCCTTTTCATCACCACGGAATTTGTTGTTTTGGATCATCGACAACAAACCCGTTTTCACTTCAAAATTCTCCGCAAGGATAGCGGGAATCACAATAGCCTCTCCATAACCCTCGGTGGGTGCTTGATGTAACTCCATCATAGTTCGATTCGCCATGGTTGGTTCCTCTCTTACGATAGGTTCGTCAATAGGAGACTCCTCACTAGAAAGATTGGGAGTAGGTGTTGACTCCTTTCGGGTTTCTACGTTTACGTGCACGTCTTGCTTGGTTGCGGGTTTGCATAAACGTCACGTACAACGAGGGGATGAGCAAAGAAGATTCTTTTTGGTGTTTTGTATTTTTCCAATTTTTTTGTGGTTTTTGATTATTTTTACTTTTTTTTGGATTTTTGTGATTGTATTAAGTAGACAAAAATCTACAAATCTCCTCCTTAATCAAATCTCTTGATTAAAGAAGCCTCAAGGGATGAAAACGATCACGTGAAGTAAACGCCTTCGATGACTTTAGAACGTTGGTGGAACACCAAAACGCTCAAGAGGGTTTAATCAAATGAAACCAAGAAAGTATATATGATACTTAATAATACTTTGGGCGGCAAAACCCTCGATTAGCTTTCAATCTCAAAATACTCACAAGCAAGCGGGGAAACGAGGAGGCGCGAAGCACTTAAGAGCCTTTTTCCTTAGGGTATATTTTATAATACCCGCCTTATACCCACCTTATAGTTTGTATTTTTCAAAATCGAGCTTCACGAAAGTATTTATCTATTTTTGCCTTTTCTTTCTTGTTTGAGATTCGAAGACAATGATTGGGTAATGACCTCCCAAGTCAAGGTTGTGTTTTCAGACTTTTGGAGTACTTGTGAATTTATTGTTCTACGTATACAATATATTAATAATATTCACACAAAAAAAACGAAAACCGATAATACGTATTAGTAGAGTGCTACTAATACAAATAGATATTATGGCTAGTATATAAAAACAACAATTGCTAAATCAAAACACAACACGCCTCCCCGGCAGCGGTGCCAAAATTGATGTAGTTTTTTTACTACCCTTTAGGAAAAGAGAGAAAAATAGGGAAAGTATTAAGTGTCGGTTTAGGAAAACCAAGCACTAATGACCAATGTAGTTCAAAATTCGTTTCCCAAGGAGGCTAGTGTGTTGTGTAGAGAGATGATTAACTTTGTGATTATATTTATGAGAAAAGAAAATAGAAATGAGATTAGAAGAGAATGACGGTTACGATGACGAATTAAACTAAGACGATTAGGCGTACACGTAAAACCGTAAAAAGTAGCAAAATTAAAAATTTACCCTAAAAATTCCTAGAAAATTGCAGTAAATCCTAAATAATGTAATTAGAGTTTATAAAAAATCAAATATCACTCAAACCTTTTATTTAATTAAATAATAATTTTTTAATGCTAATTAAAGCCCAAAAAATCAATTTAATTAAAAAAAGCCCAAAATGAGATTTTCTTAATTGTAAACTTCTCAAATGACTTAACTAAATTTAAAACTATTTTTGAAAATTTTAAAATTAAGAAAAACTATTTATAAACAATTAAAAACTATTTAAACTTAATATAATTATAAAAATAATCTATTGACAATAAAAATATTCAAAAAATTGTAAAATTCCTAACTTAATGGGTATTTTGTGACACCCTAGAACCGAGGTCATTAACGTTACCCTAAATTACGCTAATTTTTGAAATTTTTAATAAATTTTAATTTCTATATTTATAAGTATTTTGGTTAAAGCCGATGTTCGAGGTTATAATTTTTACGATTGACGATTCAAGAAGGACGATGACGATTACGATCCCGATGGATGCCCAATTTTATATAATTATTGACGATTTATCGATAATGTAATTTTTCGAGAATTTTATTTACGGTTCGTGTTAAGTAGAGTCGGGTGAGTTTTATAGCCTTCCGAGTACATTTAAAGTATCCCAAAAAATATTTTGGAGTGTTCGGGATGATTTCTGACTCCCGTAAAATTTTCAAAATTGACAAATAAGTCGAAACCGCAAAGTTTTGAGGACGTTTTCAACTTAAGGCCAAAAGAAACCAAAAGTTGCAAATTGGTCCCTCCCAATGTACCAAAAAGCCCCAAAATAACACAAACACAAACACATAGTTTCATTTCACCAAAAATAATCAACTCTCTCCCTCTCTTGCTCCTATAGCCGACGGACACCCCCAACCCACCAAGAACACCATCAAAAACTTTTTTTCACTTGATTTTCATTAAAATTAAGGTTAGACCACATCTAATCCTTACATTCCCTACATTTCTATGTACTTAAATCCCACATGCATTCAAGTAAATTTTCCAAAAATTTTCAAGATGATCCAAATTCGTTTTTGAGGCTAATTGTTGTAATGCATGTTAAATTCATGTGTTATGGAAGCATAATCACCAATGAAAACCCACCAAAATCAATTTGGTTGTGGTGATTAGGTCACCCAAACCCCACGGCACAAGGGGTGTTTGGGGAGCCATGGTGGTTGATGGATTTTGAGCATTTCCTTGTGTTTGGTTATGTGTTTAAGGATGTTTTACATAGGTTTAGGTGATTGCATGTTTGATTTCTTTGATTTTTGATTTTGAGATTGGTTGATCAATAGGGGTAGGACTGAATTTTTGTGTTTGGATATGTTTAGGGAGGCTTAGGATGATGCCTAGTGGTGGTTAGAAGGTTTGAAATCGAGTCTAAGCATGTTTTTGGAGTAGCCAAATTTAGGCAGAAACTTTGAGCTCATTTTATAAAAATTATTTTTTTTCCAGGTCTTGAAAACTAAATGTAGTTATAGAGGGTCTTTTTGTCTTTAATTTGGTATAAGGTAGAGCCCGTGACTCAAAACGAGCTAAAAGTTATGAGGTTTTAAAGATCGAGTACCGGGAGACGAGGACTTTCATAATCCGAATTTATGTAAAGTTTTAGTCAAATCCCGGAGGTCACAAGTATGAATTGGTAAATGGTCAAGGGTCAAAATTTGGTTACAAACCTGTAAAAATGGGTCTATAAGTTGACTTAGGAGTCAAAGAAGTCAAAGGTACATTTCATATAGGTCAAAGAGGTCAAAATTGGTCGAAGTACAATTTCAGCCCGTAAAATGTAGTTTTGGAAAAGCGTCGAGTAACGAGTCGTAAAAGTAAAAACTTTTATTGGGCTTAAAAACATGTTATCTACAGGTCTTATAGGATTTTTGAGAATTTTGTCAAATTTTATAAGTATGGTTAAATATGGTAAAACAGCCCGTACTTTCGGCAAGTACCGGCGAGAATGGATAAAAAAATGGATAACGTAAGTAATGAGAACGAATGGAGTAAAATGAGTAATACTTGTTGTTTTGTTTTTGGCGTGAGTTATAATTGTCCTAAGTGACTAGTATATATGTATTTTATACAGTACCGTGAGGTATTTAAATGAGATTACTCATTACGCGTTATTTGTGATAGGTGTTGATTTAACTGGGCATCCGTTTCGTCGTCAGTGATCATCCCTCGAACTACCGACTACTTAATATCTAAGGTGTGAATTTATAGCCTCGCTTATGTTTATTTCAAATTGTTTTACCCGCGAGGGAAATGCATGCTAGTTTTTAAAAGGAACGTATATCATGAATGATTGTTAGACCCGAAAGTTGCCTTAGAAATTGTGTTGAGTACCAAAGTTGCAAAAGTCCCTAAAATCATGAACTATTAACTATTGTCCTGCCCTCGAGTAGGGGGAAATAGCCGCTTATGCAATTTGTAGTACTACGGGGCTAACGACCCAATGCTAGCCGAGAAGCTGTACGTTGAGTAAGTTCTGCGGTAGATTATTTTGTATGAGAAATAAGGTATAATTGCAACTGATGCCTTTAGAAGGGGCACTGGTTTCATCTGAATCACGCCGGTATTTATTACGCGGGTGATTGAGTTAACGGATTAGTGTCATGAGCTCAAACAAAATTGTCAGTATCCTGATTATAGATTGTTTGATCGACAAGTCTATAAATGACCACGAATGGTTTTTACTTTATATACGTTCAAATTGATTGTAAAACCTATGAATTCCACTCAACGTTTTCGTTGACCAAAATTTTGGCATGTGTTTCAGGTAACCGTTGAAGTGTAGAATGGAGCATGCATGGGATGGATGTTGTGTGTATGGCTTGGAGTCCGCTTGTTTTTCCTCCTTTTTCTACTTAAACATTTTAAGTTTTAATGTTATGTTGTTGTAAAACTGAAAGTCTTGGGTTGAGATTCATGGGGACCGAAAGCGCTAAACTCTGTTGTACCAAATTGGGGTTGGAAAAACCGTGGACATGTATCATCTAACAATTTTAAATTTCAAGTTTTAAGTTGACGTATTTTTAGCGTCGTTTGATATATCTTGTGTGCAATGAATACTGTGTAGCACCCATTGTTGTAGTTCCGCTGCGCATAGCAATTGTGGGGGTGTTACAGATTGGTAATCAGAGCCATGAGTTATAGAGAACTAGGTCGTTTTTGAAAATCCTAAACTATAACTTTTGGTGTCGTAAGAAATGGTCCAAGCACACACAACTATCCTGCATGGCTCCGGTAAGATTTATTGTTGTATTTATGGCATTTGACGTATACTTTTGAGTGAAGTATATATGTGGGTAATTATTACGTAAGTATGGAGATTACTATATGTAGACGTTGAATTTTACGTGAAATATCCGACATCGTAATTTTTGTATTAATCATGCATGAGCATCATATTATTACATTTTGGGCATATGTACCACCTTTGCATTGCATTTGCATGCATGTATTTATAACTATTGTATAATTACTTATGTACCCTCCGAAATTCGCTGTTATTGCAGGAATGGCCGAGGTACCGCCTAATGATAATGGAAACGATTACGTCGTAGGTCGCGAAGGGGGAAGTGTTGGAATCGCAGCTGAAGGACAAGATGAGACGAACGATGTACAAGCCCAGGATCCCGACCAAGGGAGAACTACTTGCCCCAGGCCTATGCGTACTTCCCATCTGGTTGGTGCACCAGGTATCTCCAGAAGAGCCGAAGGTGCAATGAGCGCAAATTCTCTTCATCAAGGCATCCCAAGAATTTGCTGCCCCGGACCGAGAGTTCATCATGACGTACGACGTGTTGTGAGAGGTTTGGATGAATCGATGTGCATGCGGTACGTAGTGGAATCAAGGGTGATCAGTAGATTCGACGAGAATGAAAAGGAACATCAAAGACTGTTGGAAAGGACTGCAAGAATTGCGTATGATGGGATAGTAAACACAAGTGACATCAACAGTTTAAAATCAATGGTTGCAAATTTAAGTGCTAGTCTTGACCGTGTTAGGGAAGATCAAGTGAGGTTGTCGAGGATGCAGAGTTGGGAGCATCGTGTGAGAGCATCATTGCCCCCGGATTGGAGATTCGTGGACGATTTGGAGATGGAGGCGAATGACTTCATGATTCAGCCGCCTACTAGAGGTGCTTGTATTACGGTGGGAAGTCAGATAGCGATTGAGTGTGGATCCACATCAGGGACGAAAAAGGAAATGGAATGTGGGCCGGATGATAAGGGAAAGAGAAAAATGGATGATGTGGATGAGGACGATAGTGATGAGGAACCTGAGGAAGACGACGACGAGCCGCCATCCAAGAGGCCGTGTGGATCACCACATGCCTAGTTACTTATTTTGTATTTTCTTTGATCATTGTAACAGAACTGTTTTAGACTCTTTGTATGATGGTATTATGACGAGAAACTCAAGTACTTGAAGTTTTGTGGTGAACGATTGTAGTGGCAATACTTGTCACGATTTTGGTTAATTATCAATACAATCTATGTTACCTTTCATGATCTGTGATATGTCTTAAATTTGATCTTTTGTGATGTGAATTGATGAATATTAGTAACTCTGTAGTGATGTGTCGTTGTATGTATATTATGTCTGGGAAACTTGATGTGTATACTTACATTGTTTTTCTATTTTCCCTGTCTTGCAGAAAGAGATATTCGATAACATCATGCCTCCAAAGTTGACCGCCGATCGTGTTAACACCATGATTCAGGAAGCTATAGCAAATGCGTTGGAAGCGGACCGAGCTGGGAGAAATCAGGACCAGGGAAGGAACGCGGGGAGACAGCAAGCCCCGAGAGTGTGTACCTATTCTAGCTTTATGAAATGCGGTCCCACGTAGTTCCGTGGAACGGGTGGAGCTTTAGAACTTAGACGATGGTTGGAAAAGGTTGAAAGTACGTTCGAAATCAGTGGTTGTGCAGAAGCGGATAAAGTGAAGTTTGCAGCGGCTACGTTTCTTGATGATGCGTTAAGTTGGTGGAATACCCAGGTAGCTACGGTTGGATTGGCTGTAGCGAATGCAAGGACGTGGAATGCGACAAAAGCTTTGTTGACTAAGAAGTTTTGCCCAGAAGAGGAATTGGGGCAATTGGAGGATGAGTTGAGGCACTTGACCTTGAAGAACAACGATATCGCTGCCTACACTAGGAGGTTTAATGAGTTAAGTCTTTTGTGTCCAGACATATTTGCCAATGATGCCAAGAAAATGAAACAGTACATTAAGGGTTTATCCAGCAATATAAAAGGTGAAACAACTTCGTCAAAACCTGGATCGTTTGATGAAGCGGTTCAGATGGCACACGCATTGATGGACGTCAAGCTCCAGGACAAGCAGAACTCAATTGTTGAAGGTAACAAGAGGAAATGGGAAGCGGCACAAAGTAATCAATCCCAAGGCCAGAACCGAGGTGGAAATCGAAACAACCATGGGCCGAACCGAAATCAGCAGTTTAACCAAAGAAGGAATGAAGGGATGAGGGCAGTGACGAACCCTAGAGGAGTGAAAGTGAATCCACATTGTGGTAAGTGCAACTTGTATCATGTTGGAAATTGCCCGCCTGCATGCGGCAAATGTGGAAAGGCAGGTCATAGGACTTCTGGTTGTCGAACGGGAGGAGTAGCCACTGGGGCTAATGCTATCAGGATGAGGGGATGTTATGGTTGTGGAGAAAGAGGGCATGTGCAAGTGAATTGCCCGAAGGCAGGAAACAAGCGGGGAGGTAATAACGCGGCTGCTGTGTATCAAGTGGGAACGGCTGATAAACCACAGGGTCCTAATGTGGTTACCGGTACGTTTTTGCTAGACGCTTGTTATGCTAGTATTTTGTTTGATTCTGGCTCCGACAAGAGTTTTGTAGATGTTAGATTTAGTCGTCATATTGATAGAGAACCGGTGTTATTAGCGACTAGTTATAATGTTGAGTTAGCCGATGGAAAAATTGTTAGTACGAATTCTATACTGAAAGGGTGTACTTTGAAGTTAGGAAATTACGCTTTTAAAATCGACTTGATGCCTATAGAGCTAGGATCGTTTGACGTGATTGTGGGAATGGATTGGCTAATGGCGCATAGTGCTATGATCGTCTGCGGCGAGAGATTAGTTCAGATTCCGTTGAGGAATAGGGTTTTGACGGTAAAGGGAGACGAATGCACTTCTCGTTTGAAAGTGATTTTGTGTTTGAAAATGATGAAGTACGTAGAGAGCGGATGCGATGTGTTTTTGGCACAAGTTTCGAGTGATGGTGATTTAGAGGCGAGGATTGAAGAGGTACCAGTTATTTGCGAGTATCCGGAAGTTTTTCCAGACGAGTTGCCAGGTTTACCGCCTATCCGTGAGGTCGAGTTTCGAATTGATTTAGTGCCAGGAGCTGCGCCGGTTGCACGTGCACCTTATCGCTTAGCACCATCTGAGTTAAAGGAGTTATCGGATCAACTGAAGGAATTAATGGACAAAGGATTTATTAGGCCGAGCTCATCACCTTGGGGAGCACCAGTGTTGTTCGTAAAGAAGAAAGATGGTTCGTTTCGGATGTGTATTGACTATAGGGAACTCAATAAGCTGACGGTTAAGAATCGGTACCCATTGCCGAGGATTGACGATTTGTTTGATCAATTGCAAGGTTCCAGTGTATACTCAAAGATCGATTTAAGATCAGGGTATCATCAACTGCGTGTAAGAGAGGAGGATATTCCTGTAACTGCCTTTCGTACGCGGTATGGACACTTTGAATTTCGAGTGATGCCGTTTGGGTTGACGAACGCGCCTGCTGTATTCATGGACCTTATGAATCGCGTGTGCAAGCCGTATCTAGATAAGTTTGTTATTGTTTTCATCGATGATATACTTATTTATTCTAAAAGTAAGGAGGAGCACGAGAAGCACCTAAGAAAGATTTTGGAGTTGTTAAGGAAGGAGAAGCTGTATGCAAAATTCTCTAAGTGTGAGTTTTGGTTGGAATCAGTGCAGTTTCTAGGTCACGTGATTGATAGTAAGGGAGTTCGTGTAGATCCTGCTAAGGTCGAAGCGATCAGGGAATGGTCAGCACCGACAACGCCGACTGAAGTTCGACAATTCCTTGGTTTAGCTGGGTATTATCGAAGGTTTATTGAAGGATTTTCGTTGATTGCAAAACCATTGACAAGGCTTACCGAAAAGAATAGGGTGTATGAATGGGGAAATGAGGAAGAACTTGCTTTCAAAACGCTTAAGGATAAGTTATGTTCCGCACCGATATTGTCATTGCCTGAAGGAACCGAAGACTTCGTAGTGTATTGTGATGCGTCTCGTAAGGGTTATGGAGCGGTATTAATGCAACGTGAAAAGGTAATAGCTTACGCGTCGAGGCAACTAAGGAAGAATGAGGAGAACTACACGACGCACGATTTGGAATTAGGAGCTGTAGTTTTTGCGTTGAAGTTGTGGAGACATTATTTGTATGGGACGAAGTGTGTTGTATTCACTGACCACAAGAGTTTGCAGCACATTTTAGATCAAAAGGAGTTGAATATGCGACAGAGACGATGGGTTGAACTACTAAGTGATTATGACTGCGAAATTCGCTACCACCCTGGAAAGGCGAATGTTGTAGCGGATGCACTGAGTAGAAAGGAACGGGAGAAACCTTTGAGGGTTAGAGCTTTAGTGATGACTGAGAGCGTTGACTTAACCGAAACTATACTGAAGGCTCAAGAGAGAGGACTAATGAAAGGGAATGTTGAAGCCGAGAATTTGGGACGAATGTTGAAACCTCTTTTCGTGATTAGGTCAGACGGACTGAGATATTTTGAGAATCGGATTTGGTTACCACTGTGTTCATCTAAGGAAGGAAAGCCTGGAGTTCGAGAATTGGTTATGAATGAGTCGCATAAGTCGAAGTATTCGATACATCCTGGATCGGATAAAATGTATCACGACCTGAAGAAAGTTTATTGGTGGCCGAATATGAAGGCGGATATTGCTCGTTACGTTAGTAAGTGTTTGACTTGCGCGAAGGTTCAAGCAGAACATAAGAAACCATCTGGATTGTTGGTACAACCGGAAATCCCAGAATGGAAATGGGAGAAAATCGCTATGGATTTCGTGACGGGTTTACCTAGAACTCCTAGTGGATGTGATATGATATGGGTAATTGTGGATAGGTTAACGAAATCTGCTCATTTCTTACCTATGAAGAAGACGGACAGCATGGAAAAGCTAGCCAGTGTGTACGTGAAAGAGATCGTCTGTAGACATGGAGTGCCGTTATCGATCATTTCGGATCGCGACAGTAGATTTACATCGGAATTTTGGAAATCGCTTCAACGTGCGATGGGCACTGAATTGAGTTTAAGCACGGCTTATCACCCGGAAACTGACGGCCAGAGTGAACGAACTATTCAAACGATGGAGGACATGCTCCGAGCATGCGTGATTGATTTTGGAGGAAGTTGGGAACGCCACTTGCCTCTAGTGGAGTTTTCGTACAATAATAGTTATCATGCGAGTATCAAAGCAGCACCGTTCGAAGCATTGTATGGAAGGAAGTGTAGATCGCCTGTGTGTTGGAGTGAAGTAGGGGAAAGTCAATTGACTGGACCCGAAATGGTATTAGAAACGACAGAGAAGATCGTGCAAATCAAGAACCGACTACTTACTGCAAGAAGCCGACAGAAGAGTTATGCCGATAACCGAAGGAAACCGTTGGAGTTTGAAGTTGGAGATATGGTTATGCTCAAGGTATCGCCGTGGAAGGGTGTAATTCGTTTTGGGAAGAAAGGAAAGTTGAGTCCAAGGTATATTGGACCATTTAAGATCGTTGAACGAATTGGACCAGTAGCGTACAAATTAGAATTGCCGAACGAGCTTAGTGCTATTCACGACACGTTTCATGTATCGAACCTGAAGAAGAGTTTGGCGGACAAGGAATTGGTGATTCCTTTGGACGAGATTCGACTAGACGACAAAATGCACTTTGTGGAAGAACCTGTGGAAATTATGGACCGAGAGGTCAAGAGGCTGAAGCGTAGTAGGATTCCCATTGTGAAAGTCCGATGGAATTCTAAGCGTGGACCGGAATACACTTGGGAACGTGAGGACTTTTTCAAGGAAAGGTATCCTCATCTGTTCCAGTAGAACGAAATTGGAGTACAAGAAGAGGCGAGCGCCGGGACGTCGCTCTCTTTAAGGAGGGGTGGATGTGACACCCTAGAACCGAGGTCATTAACGTTACCCTAAATTACGCTAATTTTTGAAATTTTTAATAAATTTTAATTTCTATATTTATAAGTATTTTGGTTAAAGCCGATGTTCGAGGTTATAATTTTTACGATTGACGATTCAAGAAGGACGATGACGATTACGATCCCGATGGATGCCTGATATTAGGTTTTTGCTTGGTTCAATTTTATTCTCTCGATATCCTCTCGAATTGATCTCGGTCTTAAGTGGAATGATTTGTTCTTGGTTAATAAAAAGTGGTTGGTTTGTTTATCTATTTTAAACTAATGATAAGAAATTAAGTGTCGAAGAGTAAAGTTAAAGACTTGAAAGATTAAAGTAAGAAATGAGTTAAAAAAAAATTAAATGTTTGAAAACTTTTTAAAGATTATGCGAGGGAAATAAATGAACACTTCATAAAAACTAACACTTGGAAAACTTTGTGAAAAATAAAAACTTAGTTTGAAAAGACTAAAAGAAAGTAAGATCGAACAAAGCAAATAGGATAAATCGGAATAAGAAAACACACACCAATCGGAATCTTTTCCGATCAAGTGATCGGAATATGGGGGAAAATGGTGATCGGAATGTTGCCAAAGAATGTCAATCGGAATATTCAAACACACACCAATCAGAATGTTTAAGAAACAAGCCAATCGGAATACTGAGAAATGAGTACGATCGGAAAATGGTAGACAGTCCAGATCGGAATATAGAAAAGCTCACCGTCGGAATCTCAAAACCCTCTTCCGATCGGTCGATCGGAATGAAGGGATGCTGCTGGTCGGAAAGTATGGTCGGAAAAAGGGGGTTTCCCTTTTCCGAAAATGGTGCAAACCAAGAGAAAAGCAAGGGAAATGAGCTTATTGAATAAGCTAACTCCCTAACTAGCTCGAATCCAATGATAAGATGATCAAATAAGCACTAAAAACACTTTATCTAAGCTCAAAATAAACAACTTTTAAATCAAATCAATAAAAAGATGAACTTTTTATAAAAACTCCAAAAAAGTAAATAAGCTAAATCATCAAATAAGCCAATAAGAACAAGGATCCCAAAGCTTATTTATGTAAAAACTTAAGGAAACATAAAAAGTAAACAACTTTTTAAGCACAAATCATAGAAGAACAACACGGATCATACGAGATTTGTACCAAAATCAATAAAAGTAAAGAAAGGAAGGATGAGATTAAGGATTAAAAACTAAAAATTTGATCTTGATTAATTAAAGATAATACAAAAGTTTGAATTTGAAAGAGAAAAGAGATGAAATCTAGTGAGAGAAAGTTTAGAACTTTCTCTCTCTAAAACTAGAAACTACCTAAAGACTAAGTGTGAATTTTTGTGAAGTAAGGGCCTTTATATAGGCGTGTACATGGTGTTGATGGGCTTTTGATTGGGCTTTGATTTGGGCTTCTTTTTCTTCTTTCTTCTTAAGTCTTCATGCGTTTTTAAATAAACGTTTCCGACTTGGATTTGAGAAGTGTCGGTGAGTAATTCCAACTCGTCTTATAATCTTTTATTTAATAGACTCGAGTTCTTCGACATAAATGAATCTTCCATCTTTGGCTATATTCTTCGATAAATCTTCAAATAGGCACAATGACTTCAAATCTTTTGCACCTTTTGGACAATAGACTTCGTCTTGAGCCCTTTTCTTCGATAAAACCCGTGCAATCCCATGTTTTCTTTAATATTCATCCGGTCGACTCTGAAAACACAATAAACACAAAAACCACGCATAATTCCAAACAAATGATATTAAATACGTGTTTTGGTCTTGTTTTAGCCCGATTTAAGTGGTAAAAGGATGGGTGTTTTCACACCTATCAAATCCCCTACACTTAACCATTGCCATGCCCTCATGCAATGCTTAGTGACAAAGCACATTTACACTTTCCTCATAATCAATCAACCTTGGCCTTATTAAAATACTACTAAACAAAAATTTAAAGTACTAAGAAATTAAAATTTTAATGTAAACAAGAGAATAGAAAATAACTTATGTGGTAATAACTTGGAAAGAGATCGAGGACTTACATTAGGGCTTCGATGCTGCGAAGATTTATCACCCTCAAGTTTCACGTTCCCCAAACTAAGCTTAAAAACGAGATCATTGTTATTATAAGTTAGTAATTCAAACACTCACGCACATGGCTTAATTAAATGCTTAAACTCCCTTATTCCTAGGTGTATCTCTTATATTTTATTTTTGTCTTAGAACGATCATGAAGATGCATTTTTGGACTTATTTCGATAGTTTATTAGGGCTGAAAGCAAAGTAGGACGATTTGATCAATAGTTAGCTAAAGGACAAAATCTTTTAAAACTGCTTCTCGGGATATCAAAAAGTTCATATCTTGGCATAACTTGGTTCGCGATTTGAGACCTTTCTCGGGCCGATATTTGGCATGTACTTCATACTTCATATCTTGAGAGACGTTCTTGAGATAATGGTCTTCTCATCGTAATAGAGTTTCTTCACTTGGAGACTTTTGAGGGGTACTCCACTTTGTTGACCACGACTTCATGATTATTCTTCAATCTCTAATTGGGATTTTGAGATACAACGATCCGCCTCCTTTTCGGACTTGGATCTATTTATCCTCATACCTTGTTAGGGTCTTTTCGGATAGACTTCTCCATGATCTTTATGGGAGTTGATTGCTTTTCGTCGTGAGTCTTGATCCTTCATATTGATTTAGGGAATAATGCTTTTCACATCCCTTTGGATCTTTAGCAATAAAATTGAATCCTCATGCCTTGTTAGGGCCTTTTCGGACTCGCCAATCTTCGCGCCCCGCTTCATAAGTTATGCCTTGGCTATGAACTCTCGTCATTACCGAGCAACTTTTAAACGATCTTGGGCTAGAAGCTAAGTAACTTTTCAAATCGTACGACCTTACTTATTGCAGATAAATTTTTAGCAAGTGATGGGAGAATAGGCAAATAATTACACCAAGTGAGCTTGCGCAAGAACACCGACTTATAATTGACTCTATCATTTCTCGCCCTCCACAATTTAAAATCTCAAGTAATGAGACTCGTGGACACTTAGCCTAATAAACCAATTAAGGTCTACATGGTTAAGGATACTAGCTAGAATAAACTTGGATACGTCTATTCGGGTTGAGTCAAAATAAACGCAACGGGCCTAATATGTCAAAGATTTCTAAACTAGCTACACCACTTATTAATATTTTTGACTTTATTGCGGGATATATATACATATGAAAGCAACGATAAAAATTTTAAAATTACGACTAAATGGCCAAAGTTAATTAAAAATTTGAAAAATATTGAAAAATAGGATTTTCTGGTTAAATGAAGGCATTTTCATGGAAAAGTCCACTTAAAACTTCGATAGAAGTCCCCCCTACACTTAAGATAAACATTGTCCTCAATGTTTAAGCATGTGGGAAAAGTTTCCCCTACACTTATGACATTGTGCACGTTGGTTAACTCGAGTTAAGGAAGAGACGACTAAAGTGATCAATTTCAAATGTGAGTATGAAGAAAATTGAATCACGATAGTTGAGAGATAGAACCGGATTTCGGATAACACAGGAGTACGGTTCTTCAAAGTTTCCAAGAGTGCACTTATCCCTGTAATCACATCACCACACAAATACAAACACCTATGCAGGCCCCCTACACTTAGGAGGTTGACACATAAAAAGATAGATACTCGGGCTGCCTCCCGAGGAGCGCTTGTTTTTGATGACCGAGTCACGAGCCTGACTCGACCCAAAATTAGTTCATGGGGAAAGTGGTGAGGGATGGAATCATCTCCTGAGAGATGTCCTCACCAAAGTACAGCTTCAGACGCTGGCCATTCACCTTGAAATTGGGCCCATTTGGCTGAGAAAGCTCAATGGTCCCATACGGAAAGACGTTGGCGACGGTGAATGGACCAGACCAGCGGCTCTTCAACTTGCCAGAGAAGATCTTCAACCGAGAGTTGAAAAGTAAGACTTGATCACCAATATGGAACTCTCGGTTCTTGATTTTTGCGTCATGGAGGATCTTCGTCTTCTCTTTGTAGATCAGCGAGTTCTCATAAGCTTCATTTCTCAGTTCGTTGAGCTCGTTGAGTTGAATCTTGCGATGATCACCGGCTTTGTTGATGTCGAAGTTAGCCCACTTTAAGGCCCAGTGCGCCTTATGCTCCAGCTCGATGGGAAGGTGGCATGCTTTCCCGTACACAAGACGATAAGGTGTACAACCGATCGGGGTCTTGTAAGCAGTACGGAAAGCCCACAGAGCATCATCTAACTTATCGGCCCACGCGGCACGATGCTCTCCCACAGTACGCTCCAAAATTCGCTTCAATCCACGGTTGGATATCTCGGCTTGCCCATTGGTTTGGGGACGATAAGCGGTGGAAAGACGGTGATTGACACCATACTTGGCCATGACTCTTGCAAATTGATCATTGCAAAAATGAGTCCCGCGGTCACTGATAATAGCACGAGGAACGCCGAATCGAGCGAACAACGATTTCAAAAAGTTACAAACCACCCTTGCATCATTAGTAGGTAAAGCTTTGGCTTCAACCCACTTGGAGACGTAGTCAACGGCAACAAGGATGTATTTGTTTCCTTTAGATGAAGTGAATGGCCCCATAAAGTCGATACCCCAAACATCAAAGATTTCACACTCTTGAATGAAATTCTGAGGCATCTCGTCTTTATGTGTGATCGTGCCTTGTTTCTGGCAAGCATCACATTTTTTAACCATATCGTGAGCGTCACGATAAATGGAGGGCCAATAAAATCCTGAATCAAACACTTTTTTG
The DNA here is from genome assembly GCA_025667525.1 of Glebionis coronaria. Taxonomy (NCBI): domain Eukaryota; kingdom Viridiplantae; phylum Streptophyta; class Magnoliopsida; order Asterales; family Asteraceae; genus Glebionis; species Glebionis coronaria. The sequence goes on along the minus strand of JANFOE010001293.1, from coordinate 870,143 downwards.
GCGGTGTAGTTGGGACCAAAGTGACCACCAGTGGGTCCTTTGTGGCAAGCATCAAGGATTTCGAAAGCTGCCGGTCCATCAACACATCGGCGAATAAGCAAGTCAGCACATTGTTTGAAAAGATACGGGTCATCCCAGAAGTAAGTCTTTATGTCTTTGAAGAACTTCTTCTTTTGCTGGGATGTTAACCCGTCAACGAGGATTCCACCCGCCAAGTAGTTTGCAATGTCCGCAAACCACGGGGTTTCATCAGCAGTCGAGTTGATAGACATTAAGGTCTCCAGGGGAAAAGAATCATTGATTTCTTTGTTCGGATGATCCCCTTGGTAAGGATCCTCAAGTCTACTGAGATGATCCGCGGCTAGGTTTTCTGCTCCTTTTTTTATCGCGAATTTCGATTTTAAATTCCTGGAGCAGTAAAACCCAGCGAAGAAGTCTTGGTTTGGAATCTTGCTTTGTCAACAAGTACTTCAGCGCGGAATGATCGGTATACACAATGGTGGTGGAAAGGACAAGATAGGGGCGGAATTTTTCAAAAGCATAGACAACAGCTAAAAGCTCTTTTTCGGTTGTCGTATAATGCAATTGTGCCCCTGTCATTGTCTTGCTAGCGTAATGGATCGGTTGGAAGTGTTTATTCACTCTTTGTCCAAGAACCGCTCCAATAGCAAAATCGCTAGCATCGCACATCAACTCGAAAGGCAGCTCCCAATTAGGGGTAACCAAGACGGGTGCCTTAGTAAGCTTATCCTTAAGCGAGTTGAAGGCTTCAAGACACTCTTTGGAAAAGATAAAAGGAGTATCTTTTGCCAAGAGGTGGGTCATCGGGCGAGCGATTTGAGAAAAATCTTTTATGAATCGACGGTAGAAGCCCGCATGACCCAGGAAACTTCTCACACCCTTCACGGTAGAAGGTGGAGGCAACTTGGCGATAACATCGACTTTAGCACGATCTACTTCAAGACCGGCTTTGGAAATCTTGTGGCCCAGCACGATGCCTTCTTTTACCATAAAATGGCATTTTTCCCAATTCAGAACTAGGCGAGTGTCTTCGCACCGCTTGAGCATACGTTCCAAATTGGCAAGGCACGCAGAGAATGAATGGCCATAGACCGAGAAGTCATCCATGAATACTTCCATAGTGTCTTCCACCATGTCATGGAAGATAGCCATCATACACCTTTGGAATGTCCCAGGAGCATTACATAAACCAAAAGGCATGCGTTTGTAAGCAAATGTTCCATAGGGACAAGTGAATGTGGTCTTTTCTTAGTCCTTGGGATCGATGGGAATTTGAAAATACCCGGAGAAACCGTCTAAGAAGCAGTAATAGTCATTACCAGCTAGACGCTCGAGCATTTGATCCATGAAGGGAAGAGGAAAGTGGTCTTTTCTCGTGGCATCATTGAGCTTGCGATAATCAATACAAACTCTCCACCCAGTAACGAGACGAGTGGGAATCAACTCATTGTGTTCATTGGGAACAACGGTTATTCCGCCCTTCTTAGGCACACAATGGACGGGACTTACCCACGGCGAATCCGAAATAGGGTAGATCAAGCCGGCATCTAGAAGTTTGATAACCTCTTGTTTGATGACGTCATGAATTTTAGGATTAACCCTTCTTTGGCTCTGGATTGTGGGTTTGAAGTCATCTTCCATGAGAATCTTGTGAGTACAAAAGTTCGGATCAATTCCGCGGATATCGGAAATTTTCCAAGCAATTGCCTTCTTATGAGCTTTAAGAACATCGATGAGACGAGTTTTCTCTTCTTCTTGCAAGTCCTTAGCGATGATGACGGGTGACTTCTTCTCTGCTTCAAGGAACGCATACTCGAGATGGGGCGGCAACTCCTTAAGTTCCAAATCCGGAGGATTTTCGACGGGAGGCGTTTTCAAAGTCGTGGCATCGATAGCAATAACCGTGGGAGATGGAGGCGAAGGATTGTCTTCGGTGAGAAGATTGTCAAAGAAATTCATGTCTTCATCCCTATCGATAGGAGAATCATTAGTAGCTAAATTCGCATCTCCCATGGTATCTTCAAGATTGTTCCAGAATAAATCACTATCTCCAAATAGAGACAACGATGAATCAATGGAGGACACGGTCTCAACATTGGGAAGAGAGGAAGGAATACTTTTGCAAGCATCAATAAAGTGTGCTTCACAAGCCTCATCCAGAACGTCAATACAATTAACACTTTCGTTGGAATAAGGTTGTTTAGACAACTTTCCCATGTTGAAGACTACGTTATCGTCACCCACTCTCATGATAAGCTCACCGGCTTCAACATCGATGAGAGTGCGACCGGTCCTCAAGAATGGACGGCCAACAATGAGTGGCACACGTGGGTCCATCTCGTAGTCGACGACAACAAAATCGGCAGGGAAGGTGAATTTGTCGACTCCTACAATGACATCTTCGGCTATCCCCACGGGATAAGCAACCGTACGGTTAGCTAACTCCAAAGTCATTTTGGTGGGGACTAGCTCTGGGAGAGATAATTGCTTCCAAACACTTAGAGGCATGAGATTAATACTGGCACCTAGATCAGCTAGGGCCATGCAATTCTCTACTCCCGGGAAATTGCAAGGGATAAGAAAACGACCCGGATCACCAAGCTTGATTGGCAATTTCCTTAAGAGCACTGTAGAGCAGTTCTCATTAAGTTGGGTGTTGGCGAGATCGAGGAGCTTTTCCTTGTCGCTCAGAAGATCTTTAAACATTTTAGCATATTTAGGCATGTGAGCGAGAGCCTCAGCGAAGGAGATATTGAAATTCAATTGTTTGAACATTTTAAGGAAGTTCGAAACCTGAATATCATCCTTGCTTTTGAGCTTCTCTTTCCTCAACCTAGATGGATAAGGTATATTGGAAGAAGAGGAAGGCTTTGGAATAATAGGATCACTCACATCCTTGGGTGGAGGAGGGGTAGAAGGAAGAGGTGGAGAAATTGGGGAAGGAGAAGGATGAGGAATAGGAGCAGGCGACTCGTTCTCCTTAGTCACAACCACTGGTGGAGGTATAGGAAGCTCGGGTTCCTTGGTACCTTTACCACTTCGAGTAGTGATTGCTTTCATCTCCCCTCTTGGGTTCGCAACGGTGTTACTCGGAAGAGTACCCGAAGAAGAGGGTTGATTACCTTGGAAGAAACTAGCCATCATGTTCCTCAGATCATTGGTTTGGCTATCCAACGTATTTCTCATATCGGCTCTCAAATCATTTCCTTGCTTGACCAAGTCTGCTTTCAAATTTCGCACTTCCTCTTGGAGATTTCCCACAATCACATCATTGGTCCGCATGTAGGTGGCAACCTCTTGGTGTAATGCAGTGTTGGTTTGGGTAGGAGGAGTATTGTATGCAGGTGGTTGGTAAGCAGGTTGTTGGTAGACTTGATTGTTACGTTGAGGTGGTTGTTGTTGCTTGTGAGGTGGGACGTATGGTTGTCGAGGCTGTTGTTGTTGTGGAGGACGGTTGAGGTTTTGTTGTTGGTTTTGGTTGTTAGGATTAAAACCAGGTGGTGAGATATAGTTGTTGGAACGGTAGCTAAGCAAGTTGCGGTCACCTTGAGGTTTTGCTTGATAAGCAGGTTGAGTATAGGTGCCATATGCTGCATTCACATTCTCTGCAGGGTAATCTTGAGTGGCGGTACAAGTTGTGTAAGAATGAGGACCACCGCATATCTCACAAGGTTGGCTGACAGCGTTTACTTGAGCGTTTTTGGCGTTGTTGCTGGTGTTGTTGCTGACGGTGTGGGTGACAAGCGATTCAAGAAGCGTAGTGATTTTGTCTAATCGCTTGTCGCTGTCATTAGTGCTAGCACTAGCAACATTGGTCCGAACACTCTTGGTTTGCACACGAGATTTGTTCTCAATGATATCCCAAGCAGCATTGGAAGTCTTAGCCAATAAATTACCCCCGAGGCACTATTCAGTGAATCTTGGTCACTCATGCTTAAACCATTGTAAAAAGTATTGATTTGATGTACTTTGGTAAAACCATGTTGTGGGCATTTTCTTAAAAGATCTTTAAAACGATCCCAAGATTCACTGAACGACTCATCGTACTTTTGTTCAAAGTTTATAATCTCATTCCGCAATGCGGTAGTACGAGAGGGTGGAAAAAAGTAATTGATAAACTTTGTTTCCAAATCCGTCCACGAGAGAATACTCTGTGGCGGTTCCTTAGCAAGCCAATGCCGGGCTTGTCCCTCTAAAGAAAAGGGAAAAAGTTGTAACCTTATCACTTCTTGTGGAACTCCATTGAACTTGACCGTGTTAGTGAGTTTTAAAAATCTCTTGATGTGGTCGTGTGGGTCATGAATGGTGCGTCCCAAGAATGGTTGAGCTGATACCATCTGGATAAAGCCTGACTTTAGCTCGAAATTGTTGGCGGCAATTGGTGGTATAACAATTGGATCCATATTTCCATCGACATGAGCTTGCAGCAATTCAATCATTGGGCGATTATCCGGAAGGTGCTCATTGTTGTTGTTATTGTTCATGTTGTTGAAAGGCGGGTTGTTGTTGTTATTATTGTTGTTCGGAGGTGGTATGTTATTGTTGTTTTGTACACCAGCCATGTCTAAGTTATCGAGAGGCTCGGGCTCTTGATAAGACGTGGATCGAGTGCGCATACACCTGCAAAAGAACGAACAAAGAAAAACAAAGCAAAAATATTTTTGGTTTTTATTGTTTTTTTATTTTGAGGATTTTTTGAAAATTTTATATTTTTTTTTAGTTGTTTTTGAAAATTTTCTTGAAAAAGTAACGTTCACGGGGAACGGATCCCAAAATCCAAGTTCTCACAAAAAACTTTTGATCTTAACGAGAAGAGCCGGCAGCGGCGCCATTTGATATTAGGTTTTTGCTTGGTTCAATTTTATTCTCTCGATATCCTCTCGAATTGATCTCGGTCTTAAGTGGAATGATTTGTTCTTGGTTAATAAAAAGTGGTTGGTTTGTTTATCTATTTTAAACTAATGATAAGAAATTAAGTGTCGAAGAGTAAAGTTAAAGACTTGAAAGATTAAAGTAAGAAATGAGTTAAAAAAAAAATTAAATGTTTGAAAACTTTTTAAAGATTATGCGAGGGAAATAAATGAACACTTCATAAAAACTAACACTTGGAAAACTTTGTGAAAAATAAAAACTTAGTTTGAAAAGACTAAAAGAAAGTAAGATCGAACAAAGCAAATAGGATAAATCGGAATAAGAAAACACACACCAATCGGAATCTTTTCTGATCAAGTGATCGGAATATGGGGGAAAATGGTGATCGGAATGTTGCCAAAGAATGTCAATCGGAATATTCAAACACACACCAATCAGAATGTTTAAGAAACAAGCCAATCGGAATACTGAGAAATGAGTACGATCGGAAAATGGTAGACAGTCCAGATCGGAATATAGAAAAGCTCACCGTCGGAATCTCAAAACCCTCTTCCGATCGGTCGATCGGAATGAAGGGATGCTGCTGGTCGGAAAGTATGGTCGGAAAAAGGGGGTTTCCCTTTTCCGAAAATGGTGCAAACCAAGAGAAAAGCAAGGGAAATGAGCTTATTGAATAAGCTAACTCCCTAACTAGCTCGAATCCAATGATAAGATGATCAAATAAGCACTAAAAACACTTTATCTAAGCTCAAAATAAACAACTTTTAAATCAAATCAATAAAAAGATGAACTTTTTATAAAAACTCCAAAAAAGTAAATAAGCTAAATCATCAAATAAGCCAATAAGAACAAGGATCCCAAAGCTTATTTATGTAAAAACTTAAGGAAACATAAAAAGTAAACAACTTTTTAAGCACAAATCATAGATGAACAACACGGATCATACGAGATTTGTACCAAAATCAATAAAAGTAAAGAAAGGAAGGATGAGATTAAGGATTAAAAATTAAAAATTTGATCTTGATTAATTAAAGATAATACAAAAGTTTGAATTTGAAAGAGAAAAGAGATGAAATCTAGTGAGAGAAAGTTTAGAACTTTCTCTCTCTAAAACTAGAAACTACCTAAAGACTAAGTGTGAATTTTTGTTAAGTAAGGGCCTTTATATAGGCGTGTACATGGTGTTGATGGGCTTTTGATTGGGCTTTGATTTGGGCTTCTTTTTCTTCTTTCTTCTTAAGTCTTCATGCGTTTTTAAATAAACGTTTCCGACTTGGATTTGAGAAGTGTCGGTGAGTAATTCCAACTCGTCTTATAATCTTTTATTTAATAGACTCGAGTTCTTCGACATAAATGAATCTTCCATCTTTGGCTCTATTCTTCGATAAATCTTCAAATAGGCACAATGACTTCAAATCTTTTGCACCTTTTGGACAATAGACTTCGTCTTGAGCCCTTTTCTTCGATAAAACCCGTGCAATCCCATGTTTTCTTTAATATTCATCCGGTCGACTCTGAAAACACAATAAACACAAAAACCACGCATAATTCCAAACAAATTATATTAAATACGTGTTTTGGTCTTGTTTTAGCCCGATTTAAGTGGTAAAAGGATGGGTGTTTTCACACCTATCAATGCCCAATTTTATATAATTATTGACGATTTATCGATAATGTAATTTTTCGAGAATTTTATTTACGGTTCGTGTTAAGTTGAGTCGGGTGAGTTTTATAGCCTTCCGAGTACATTTAAAGTATCCCAAAAAATATTTTGGAGTGTTCGGGATGATTTCCGACTCCCGTAAAATTTTCAAAATTGACAAATAAGTCGAAACCGCAAAGTTTTGAGGACGTTTTCAACTTAAGGCCAAAAGAAACCAAAAATTGCAAATTGGTCCCTCCCAATGTACCAAAAAGCCCCAAAATGACACAAACGCAAACACATAGTTTCATTTCACCAAAAATAATCAACTCTCTCCCTCTCTTGCTCCTATAGCCGACGGACACCCCCAACCCACCAAGAACACCATCAAAAACTTTTTTTCACTTGATTTTCATTAAAATTAAGGTTAGACCACATCTAATACTTACATTCCCTACATTTCTATGTACTTAAATCCCACATGCATTCAAGTAAATTTTCCAAAAATTTTCAAGATGATCCAAATTCGTTTTTGAGGCTAATTGTTGTAATGCATGTTAAATTCATGTGTTATGGAAGCATAATCACCAATGAAAACCCACCAAAATCAATTTGGTTGTGGTTATTGGGTCACCCAAACCCCACGGCACAAGGGGTGTTTGGGGAGCCATGGTGGTTGATGGATTTTGAGCATTTCCTTGTGTTTGGTTATGTGTTTAAGGATGTTTTACATAGGTTTAGTTGATTGCATGTTTGATTTCTTTGATTTTTGATTTTGAGATTGGTTGATCAATAGGGGTAGGACTGAATTTTTGTGTTTGGATATGTTTAGGGAGGCTTAGGATCATGCCTAGTGGTGGTTAGAAGGTTTGAAATCGAGTCTAAGCATGTTTTTGGAGTAGCCAAATTTAGGCAGAAACTTTGAGCTCATTTTATAAAAATTATTTTTTTTCCAGGTCTTGAAAACTAAATGTAGTTATAGAGGGTCTTTTTGTCTTTAATTTGGTATAAGGTAGAGCCCGTGACTCAAAACGAGTTAAAAGTTATGAGGTTTTAAAGATCGAGTACCGGGAGACGAGGACTTTCATAATCCGAATTTATGTAAAGTTTTAGTCAAATCCCGAGGGTCACAAGTATGAATTGGTAAATGGTCAAGGGTCAAAATTTGGTTACAAACCTGTAAAAATGGGTCTATAAGTTGACTTAGGAGTCAAAGAAGTCAAAGGTACATTTCATATAGGTCAAAGAGGTCAAAATTGGTCGAAGTACAATTTCAGCCCGTAAAATGTAGTTTTGGAAAAGCGTCGAGTAACGAGTCGTAAAAGTAAAAACTTTTATTGGGCTTAAAAACATGTTATCTACAGGTCTTATAGGATTTTTGAGAATTTTGTCAAATTTTATAAGTATGGTTAAATATGGTAAAACAGCCCGTACTTTCGGCAAGTACCGGCGAGAATGGATAAAAAAATGGATAACGTAAGTAATGAGAACGAATGGAGTAAAATGAGTAATACTTGTTGTTTTATTTTTGGCGTGAGTTATAATTGTCCTAAGTGACTAGTATATATGTATTTTATACAGTACCGTGAGGTATTTAAATGAGATTACTCATTACGCGTTATTTGTGATAGGTGTTGATTTAACCGGGCATCCGTTTCGTCGTCAGTGATCATCCCTCGAACTACCGACTACTTAATATCTAAGGTGTGAATTTATAGCCTCGCTTATGTTTATTTCAAATTGTTTTACCCGCGAAGGAAATGCATGCTAGTTTTTAAAAGGAACGTATATCATGAATGATTGTTAGACCCGAAAGTTGCCTTAGAAATTGTGTTGAGTACCAAAGTTGCAAAAGTCCCTAAAATCATGAACTATTAACTATTGTCCTGCCCTCGAGTAGGGGGAAATAGCCGCTTATGCAATTTGTAGTACTACGGGGCTAACGACCCAATGCTAGCCGAGAAGTTGTACGTTGAGTAAGTTCTGCGGTAGATTATTTTGTATGAGAAATAAGGTATAATTGCAACTGATGCCTTTAGAAGGGGCACTGGTTTCATCTGAATCACGCCGGTATTTATTACGCGGGTGATTGAGTTAACGGATTAGTGTCATGAGCTCAAACACAATTGTCAGTATCCTGATTATAGATTGTTTGATCGACAAGTCTATAAATGATCACGAATGGTTTTTACTTTATATACGTTCAAATTGATTGTAAAACCTATGAATTCCACTCAACGTTTTCGTTGACCAAAATTTTGGCATGTGTTTCAGGTAACCGCTGAAGTGTAGAATGGAGCATGCATGGGATGGATGTTGTGTGTATGGCTTGGAGTCCGCTTGTTTTTCCTCCTTTTTCTACTTAAACATTTTAAGTTTTAATGTTATGTTGTTGTAAAACTGAAAGTCTTGGGTTGAGATTCATGGGGACCGAAAACGCTAAACTCTGTTGTACCAAATTGGGGTTGGAAAAACCGTGGACATGTATCATCTAACAATTTTAAATTTCAAGTTTTAAGTTGACGTCTTTTTAGCGTCGTTTGATATATCTTGTGTGCAATGAATACTGTGTAGCATCCATTGTTGTAGTTCCGCTGCGCATAGCAATTGTGGGGGTGTTACATATTTAACCTAAGAAAAATATAAAAACTTGAAAAATCTAAATGTTAATTTTTAATAATAAAATAATAATAAAATAATATTAAAAATCCAAAATTTATAAAAAATTCTAAAAAGTTGCAAACTAGCTTATTTTAACCTAATAAATACAAAAATGAAGTTTAAATTACAAAATACCCCTATTGGGCCTAGAAATGGGCTGAAAGACAAAACAGTCCCTTAATGGGCTTAATTTGGGCCCAATAAGAAAAAGTCAACCAAATAAGCCTCTAACTCAAAATTTGATTTTAAAGAAAAAAATCTAAATGCCCAAAAGCTGAAAATGAGTATAAGCTAGCTTATTTCAAAGCAGCTTATTCTTAATAGGCTTTTTGACCCATTAAGCTATAAGCTGATGCCATAAGCTCAAATTAGATACACAAGATTCTTTTGAGTTACGTAAGAGATCTGTAAAAAGAAAATTGGAAAAAGCACAAGGAATAAGCCTGAATAAGCAATAAAATATCTTCACAAAACGACAAAATAGTCGTTTTCGAGTTCTAGGCCACCCCAAGAGCTGATTCAAGTATCAAAAGCTTTTAAATGACTTAACTAAGCTTAATCAACAAAAAGTTTTTCAATAAGAACACTCAATAAGCTGGATAAGCAGATAAGCACTTAATTAAAAGTCAACTTTAAGAGTTTTCTAGCAAAAAGTCAAAGCCAAGGTCTAATAAGCTCCAGTTCAAATAAATGGGTCAAATGATGAAGATTGATCACAAAAAATAAGTTGTTGCAGGTCTGGATAAGCCAATATGGCTTATTAATAAGCTGGATCAAAATTAACACTAGTTGGGGCTAGTTTTGGGTGTTGAGCAGTGGAAACTTTTTCCACTGCTTGACTTTTTGACTATTTGTCTTTAGTGACTTTTTGTTGGAATCAAGTTACAAACAAGGCACCCTTGTGATCAGTGAATTACAAGGAGTCAGAAACAACAAAGAAATCACAATCACAATCACCCAAGGAGTGCAGTTAATTCAATTAAGCACCAGACATCTCATAGACATGAACAATAAGCAGTTATGAACTTATAAGTTGTTTAAGCAAATTTCAGCCAACCAAATTGCACCAAAAGCATACACAAGCTATAATAAACTCAAATGAACAAGTTTAAACAGGTTACATGCAATGGTTCAAGGCCAAAATCAAGATTCAAGCAAAATAAGCTTACTGATGAACACTAACAAGCAGATTTTCACTTTTGCTGATATACTTGACCAACAAGCCAAATTCAAACACTCAAATCTCTTAGATAGGTTATGAAAACTTTTATTTAACAGCTTTTATCCCTAAACATGCATATACTCTAAGTATTACCAAAATTTTAGGTCAAAAATAGTCATAACCAATGAGATATAGCACAATATTTGATTTGAGGATATAAGACTGAAATCTTGCAGGTTTTAGCACTCAACAAAGTCAATAACAGATACAAAGCACAAACAACACTTTCTAACAACACAATAGCAACCTATGATCTTAACCAGATAATCCCAAACACCCCTTATCTTTTTCAAATCAATTTTAAACAAGTATAAGTACATTTCAAGACTACCCAAGCCCAATCAAACACATAAACAGATGTAATATGCAGTATTGAACAAGATTAGACCATAAATTCCACAAGAACACAAGTAACACACAAAATCACCAAAAATCAAGATTTTAAGCAGATTTTGAGTAGAAAGGTTCAAACCTCATGGATGTACATCCACACCCATGAATTTTGAGCTTATTTACTAGCAAGAACAAGCACAAGCTTCCACAAACAACCCAACTAAGATTCAACAAGGTTAGAAGCAAAAATTCATAAACAGAAAGTGACCACTTAAAAAATAAACTTGATTAATGCAACTCTTGTACCCCACACTTAATTATCCCCAAGTTATAAGCCTCACAACACCTTGATATCACAATATCAGGGTGCTATGATCAGCTTATAGCCCAAAAATTCCAAGGTGTACCAAGAAACTTAGCAAAATATCAAGATTATAGGAAAATATGCAAACTTTTGCACACTCCTTGTGAAAACGTTTTGAGATTCAGGTTTTAGCAAACAATAAACATAAACAACAGAATAAGAGATTGGCACTTGGTCTTTCTTCACAAAATTTAAACACTTTTATTCAAAAATGACAAAGGATTTACAGAAATGTGAACTAAGGAAAAATCAAGAGCAGGGCTCAAAGTGAAACCCTAAGGCCTTTATATAGGCTACAAACTAATGCTAAGAAGCTAAAAAACGTGAACCCTAAAGCTGTGAAGTCCCCAGTTTGCCCTTTGAAAGTTTGAATATCTTGAAGATCATGTGACTTGTTCTTGGCTGGTAGTATGAGTTGGCAAATGTGAATTGCATCCAATGGCTTATAACAAGCTTCAAATGTAAGCTGGAATGTAGATGGTTGGATTGCTGTCCAAGTTTTGGCGTTTTGTTCATCCTTGGTGTAGGGGAATCTCATGGGGGTCTTTTGAGTGATGTGGGACATGTTTTTAAGGTTGGGATGTGATTAAGGCATGCTTAATCATAAATCTGGAGGTTTGGGTGGCTTAATTACAACACAATTAAGAAAACCCAATTGTGTTCTTATGATGAATAGTAGAGGTTTTGATCCGGTTTTGGGTTTAAATGTTATGTTTAGCGCCATATTTATTAAACTAATCAGATTAGTTTAATTAGTTATGAGTGGGAAATGAGGTGGCACCAAGGTGAGTTTTGATTGGTTGTAAGGGGTGAGCGGGACACGTGTAAGGGGATGGTTGGTCTATGTTTCTTTTGTTGTCTGCCACATTTAACCCTCCATCTTTCAAACTTCTTTCATTTGCAATTTAAACAGCCAAAAGACAAATCCCTTTGTATTTGAAGTTTTGGTTTTCACACTTTCCAAATTATTTTCAGGGGTATTTCTTGCCAATTCTTGATTCTTGAAGGGTTGTTTTGGCATTTTCTTCATTGATAATGGTCTTGACTTGTCTTGTTGACTTCTTGGAGGACTGATTTTGACAAATCATGATTTATGAAGGACCATTTTTTCCATTTCTTCAATGTCAAGGGTCCTTTTGGTAATTTGACATTTTTAAAGGAACAAACTTGTAATTTCTTGTAACTTGAAGTCCTTCATGTTATGTTTGACTTTGAGGAGGACTAATATTAACAATTTAGTTTTGTTGAGGGACTAAAATTTCCAATTCTTCAAAGTGGAGGGCCCTTTTTTAATATTGACAAACTTTAGGGACCAATCCTGTAATTATGAAGATACAAGGGTTTAACGTGTCAATTCTTCAATATTAGAGGACCCTTCTTGCATAATCTTCAAATCTTCAAGGGTTTGTCTCGAAAAATCCTCATTAGGGCTTGGTTCATTGTGCGGCTTCGTTTCCTGTGTTCGTTTTTGCATAATTCTTGTGATCTTTTGTCATTTTCTCAATATCCGTACCTAAAATGCACAAGCAACAAACACAAGCATATATTTGGCCATTTTTATGATATTTAATGCATTTAATGCCCTTTTTGGGCGATGAGACTATGTATAAAAGTAGTCTCATCACAATGCTTCATGTTTTGCTTATAAAAAAGTTTGGTTTAGATTCAGATTAATTGGAAATGGATGATAAAACAAGAATATGCGGCTATAAGCGGTGTCCCTCCTCACGTTTAGTTTATGTTCATTATATTTTATTTATAAGTTTATTCTAATTATACCCCCTGTTTTACTTATCCAAATGATATTATTCAGGTTCATCTAAAGTACTAAAGAGTAAAGGCGTATGTGAAACACTTCTGATAGCTCTGTAACCAAGGCTAATTGGCTAATAATAGATCGAGCATGAACAGTCTGTGAAGTTATCCATGTGTAAGTCTTTATGCATATATATATAATCTTAAACGCATCAAGTATACGCAGATTGTTACATATGCAGGGAAAAGTCCTATGTAGTGTTTGCATTGACGGAGATAAAGCACAATACTCATCCCGAGTATACATCATATTCTTTGTAGTCACTCATATTTTCTTTTAAATTATAGGTGATGGTATCTTTATCTCTTTTGATATGGTTCGAGCAAAAAGCAGTGTTGCATTGTTTTCATCGAGATTAATGCAACTTACTATACCATATGAGTAATGCACTTGAATATACATTGATTTAAGGGAAACTATGATGGGTGAGTTTTGTTTGAATAATTTTCACATTACCAGATCTTTCGTTTCACATAACTACAAGTTAATCTTTCGTTTATTACTATGTATTATTCTTATAGTCACTTGGGCAACTCTGGCTTTGGGTTTGAATAAATGACTAATGTTTATTGGTATGTAAATGTTTGCAGGCACATGGATTTGAAGATTCCATAAAAGGATGTAAATGACGCGCTTTTTTCATTCGTGCAAGCTGTGAATATTGATCTCATGAATGCCCCTGTGTGATATACAAGTTTCTTTTAGTTCTTTGGTATTCACATTTGACGATTTGAATCACTTTTCAATTCGATTTATCTGTTTTTTACTTTCAGAATCAAATGTATGCTTGAATAGTTAATATTTTGAAAATTTGATTTGTAGAACAACAAAAAGCAACGTGAAATTTAAGCCTTGGGTATCAAATAATCCAAATGGTGCATTCCTAGATGCTTTTTAGTAGTTAAAAACCTTAAATTTTGATTAGTGTTTCAAATTTGTTTTTTATCATCTACATTATTACTTTTGGCATTCATTTTTAGTCGTTACTTTTAAGAATTCGATACAAAATATATCATATTTTTTGTAAGGAAAATAATTCTCGCATGCACCTTGAATGAGTGTGAGTTCTGCATCCACAACATTTAGTTGATGAACATTTCCTTTATTTTTTTTGCCGTTTAAAAAATTTTTCCTTTGCTTTTTTAAGGCAGCATAACTTCATTTCTTTAACGACCATATTAATATTTAAAAGCGCATCAGGTTCACCAGGTTGTACCTAACTTGCAAGTACAATGGTTTGGGGGGCACTTTTGTTCTGAAACTTATGTTATGAAATTATTTAACAACATGGGCCATAATGAGAGATTGGGTAGAGGATTTGAAACCACGGCAGTGTTTGGATGTACCGAGAGATTTGGTCTTTTTGAAGGGTGTTTGTAGTCCACGACTGCGAATGTAACAATTTTCCCCGCCGTTGCGTGAAATACTAAGTCTCGTTTGGATTGGCTTAGAAACATCATTGTAATAGTTAGTAAAGTTATCCTAAATGCGACAACATTCCAGTTTTGTAGGGGTTTTTGGGTATGCTTGATCACGTATTTGTGGTTGTTGCAGGACACCTCCGTGTTAAGATATATGTTCCCTTGTCACCCTGTGGTTTATGAAGATTTCACACATCACATATTTTTTTCCATTTACTATTTTTTTATTTGATTGCAAGTATATGAAAAATCTACCTCTTTAATAATTAGTAAATTGTATCCTCTATGAGACTTTTACATTTATATCTTTTACGAGATTCTATGTTATCATGTCTACGTTTATATATTATACATGGTATCATATCATATTGGCTTAACAACTTTCAGGGGTTTTGGTGGATTGCCGGCATACTTCGTTACCAGGCGATATTGTAGATAATAAGTATTGGTGTTATAGAGCCATTTGATTATATTTTGATATTGTAGATAAACAGTATTATGTTATAGAGCCATTTGATTGTGTATTGGGTAATTTGTGTCTTTTAATATATTAGATTTATAATTTGTGTTAATGCAAGTGATGCCTAAAAACATTATTAGTGTTAACTAATATTTCTTAGTTTTGATCACAACAAACTATACAACACATTTAGTGTAAAACATAAAAACGAATTATTTAACTAACACTATCATCAAGGTAATAATCATATCACTAATCTTTCTTAATCATACTTAGTGATCATCAAAATGATTATTCTTAAAACTCACTTTTGTTAATATGACAAAAGACTTTTTAATAAACTTTCTTTTTTATAAAATGTTTTATTAAAATGGAAAATGAAAATTTGAAAATAGCATATCCCATATGCTATTAGAATATCCTTTGAAGGCTTCAAATACCTCAGATATTCCTACCCCACTAAAAGACAAAAAACATAGCGTACTCTAGGGCGGCACCTTAAGTAGCTAGGCGGTTCCTTAGCGATATGGAATCGCCGGGCTAGATAAGGTACCGCGCCCAGATAGCCGTTATATATCCGTTATACTTTGTCTCCTTTAAATAGTGGGTCAAATCTCATTTTCCAATAAGCCTCTTGGACGTTTTTCTCAGCCCCCTTTCTCTTTTCTATAGCATAATCATTAGTAAATGATCACTTAAAGTGTTAAGTGATGTGGTTGTGTCTTGTGAGTTCTCACTAAACTTGAAAGTGATTAGTAGTTGTGTTGTGTGAAGTTCTCACTTAGCTTCAAAGTGAAGAGTCGTGAAGATTGGTTCTAGCTTTAGATTAGAACTCGACATCTAGCCTTGTGTCGTAAAATGGTGAAGTAGGCAACATCGTGAAGATTGGTTCTACCTTAAGATTAGAACTCGACATCTAGCCTTGTGTCGTTAAATTGTGAAGTAGGAAACGTTGTGTAGATTGGTCCTAGCTAAAGATTAGGTCTCGACATTTAGCTTAGTGTCGGAAAATAATTTAAGCGACGATGTAAGGTTTTCTTCGCCAAGAAGGGAGCTTGTGGATATAGTGGAAATCTCGAGTAGGTGTACTCGAGGAGTGGAGTAGAAACGAGGATAGAGCCTCGTTGTCGAACCACTATAAATCTTGGTGTCTTCCCACTAGATTGTATCCTTCCTTACTATTTACTTATTTCATTATCATTACACTTACCTATTATCTTTACTAGTGCATTTGAATTGAACCTAATCATTATGCAACTTAGCTTCAATCAAAAAATAGTTTTGATACAAACCAAATTGAAAGTAATTTTAATTTGGTTGCCAATCGAAGAGAAACTATTCAACCCCCCCCCCCCCCCCCTCTAGTTTCTACAATTGGTATCAGAGCGATGGTCACTCAATATCTTTGAAGTATATTGTACTTTGAAACTTGGATCGATCCATTGTCTCCTCAAATTAGAAGGTCAAGTTGTACTAAAGTTTCTCTTTGGTCAAAACTATGTTTTCTTTGAAAATAGGTCTTTTTAATTGGTAATATTACATCCCTCTTAGATTAGTAGCATTTATACATTTTAGATCTACTCTTGAAATGTATCTACTAGATTGCATCTTGTCTTGTGTAGGTACTCATGAAGATCAATCATTGAATTGATTGCGGATTGAGCTACTTGCACTTGTAGAAGACTCATCTTCATTGATCTTCAATATCTTTGAATGATGATTGGGAATAAAACTAGTCATTGAAGACTTAGTATTCATCTTAGTCACTCTTGAGGCTTGTAGTGATGGATTGGAATGCTCTTGTGGCCAAGGTACGTTTTCGTTCTTCCACACGCCCTTTGATCATTCTTTTGATCATTACATGACTATGTGCTTGCTCTTGGCATCCTTGCCTTGACATTTGTTTGTGGTTTGTGATTCTTTCCTTTTATCCTCTCAAACCTTCATTGCTTGGATACTTGACTCACTATGGTGATGAAGAGTGAGTTAGTAATAGCTTAAAGTATCAAGCAAGATATCATGGTTTTCACCCATACGGTTAGTAGGCCCTTCGTGGGAGAGAAAGTGAATCAATACCTTGCTCATATCTTGGTTTAGACTAAGACTATTATTGAAAGTGATCTTGTCTATGCTTCAATATTTGCTTTGTGTTTGTTCAATACCAAAGCCGTTTAACACTTCGCCGAAAAGGCACGTCTTAAACCACTATATATGACACAAGCTCTTCGTTTCCATTATCTGAAGATTGTCATTATTCCCTTGAGCATTAATCCTAGTCTTGATTCACTTCCCTTGAGCATTAATCCTAGTCTTGATTCACTTCCCTTGACTTCTCTCCACTTTTCCGTTTTGCTACGAATAGTCGTTTGTCCGTTTCAGTTCTTTTCGATCTCGATTTAACTCGTAATCCTTCGTTAAGGCATATTGTTTAGTGTTATGATGATCCAATGATATTCTAAAAGATTCATGATATATTTTTAAGTGTTTTAGAAAAACTTGGTTTTTAAAATTTGGCGTTTTTCATTGATAAAAACCAGCCTCTGTAGGCGGTTCTTTATCTCTGGCGGTTCAAACCGCGGTACCTTATCGATAAGGAACCGCGGGCAGAAACTTGAGTCAGAGCGCCAGTTTGATTATTTTATTCCTTTTCAAACCACTATCTCTCGCTCCCAAAAACACACAGCCGACGGGTTTCATCTTTTCCACCATTGTTGAAGCTTTAAAAACCTTCAGTCACTCAAATTAATTGATTCCAAGTTGTGGGTTTCACTCATCCTTCAGCTAACATCAATTAATTGTAAGTATTTTCTTTCAATTTCATCTATTTTGTTCTAGGGTTCATCCTTTCATAATTGGGGATTTTTAAAATTGAAATTGAATTAAAACCTTAATAGGAATGTGGGTTGACATGGTTATTTTACTATGATTCCTTAGGTTATATTCATTAAGATTTCACTAAAGAACAAATACGAATTTTGATTAATTATTTTGATTAAAAGATGGATTTGAGATGAACCAATGAACAAATAGGTAATGTCATTGTTAATGCTTACCTAAAAACCTTGTTTTGAAAAACCAATGTTCTAATCCATTGTTGATCTAACATAGATCATGTGTTCTTGGTTAATGATGGAATAGACACATTGTGAACATGAGAATGATATGGATTCAATCCTATGTTTGTCAAGAAATTGATATAACACATTCTCATATTTTTTGTTTGTTGATTTTAATTTTTCATATGAGTGATTGGAAAGATATTTTCGTGTTTAGGTACTTGTCATGTCTTCAAGATATCAAAAAGATCATGAACGAACACGAGCATACATGCCCTCTTCTCCTTACCCTCATTTGATTCACTCTCATAAAAACTCGTCTAAGTCTCTTGAACATCGTTGTTTTCATGAAGGACGCATCATTCTTTCCAATTTTATAAATGAGTTTATTCGCTTCATGTTTGAGTCTATTGGGTTTGATTGTCTTCTTGATATTGATGAGCCAATATTTCCTTCGTTTCTTATGGAGTTTTTTAGCTCATTCACCTTGATAGGCATTAATAATGGTATATCTAGACGATTTTCCATAATGGGGAAAATCATTATTTACACTCTTGAAGAATTCGGTAATATTCTTGGAGTGCCATCTAATGGTCAATGTCGTTTCACCGATGCTTGGAGTATTGACTCTTTAGAATTGGCCACTATTGATGCTCATTATGTGACTGTGCTTCCATCGTCTTCGGACATCATTCATGTCATTTCTAATCCTCGTGAACATCATATTCTTGGTAAATTTCAAGGAGTTGTTCGAACTCTCTCGCCTTGGGAATTACTTACTAGCGATCTTAATGATTTCATGATCCATTGGGCTGAAATCATTAGGGAAAATGCAATGTGTCTAGATGAGAATCGGGACTTAGTACCCGCTTGCCTTGCACATATGTTGTATTGTGTTGCCACTACAACTCCTTACAATCTCGCATTTTTCATAGCTAGAAGAGTTAGATTTGTTCTTCTTGAGTCTAAGTCAAGTCTTCCCTACGGAATGCTTCTCTCTCGTCTTCTTAGAAGAGTCCTTATTGACTTTCCATCTCTTCTCTCTTCACCTTATCACTCCGTTGATCGAGTCATGTTTCCTATTCAAGAGAACATTTCACCTAGGAGAAATGCTAACTCAAGTCAAGTCGAAAATACTTTTCAAGAAAAGTCTTTTAGCAATCCTCCTTCCCATTTCAATAACTTCATGTCCTCTTCAATCTCCATTTTGTCCTCCCATGAAGTTGCCTCCGACTATCAATTTTATCTCAATCATCTTCTTCGAGAACGTCTGAGAAGTGAATCAAGGAATTAGATGTTATGTTCATGGTTACTTGCAACACTAATCTAGGATGATTTCCTGTCTTTCTTTCCTTCATTTGGTTGTGTATTACCTTATGTTTGGATTATTATTTATTTTGATCCTAAATGTTGCTTATGCAATGATGTTTGTGATTTACATAGCTTTGTGCATCTTTGTGATAGTTAGCTTATTAGATTATGATTTGTAGTTAACTTTGGCTTGTGAATCTTTTGGTAAAAATCTGGATTTATCAAAAACTGGGATGGAAATTTTTGAAACCTCTGGTCGCGGTTCCATATCGGCCAGCGGCTCCTTATCGATAAGGAACCGTGGGTCCTAGATAAGGAACCGCCGGCCACTGTGCCCGACAGCATCTTTTGCTTTACACTGTTTTCTCAATTCTGTGTAAATACTGCATGATTTTCTGTAATAAACTGCACATTTCCTAAACTAGCTTACCTAAATTCATTATTCACCTAAACTGATTTTAACCCATTACTAGTTTGGATCATCCCCTCACCCATTTAAACCCACCTTGTTAGTCATGTTCTTCACACATCAAAACATCCTTCCCTAACCCTTAAACCATCCTTGTCAACCATGGTTTCTACAAAAACCTCAAACACCCCAAGGAAAACACTTAAGATTAGGATTAAGGTACCCAAGCCTAACTCATCACCCTTTCACACACCCAAAAATGAGATGGTTCCAATCCTCATTTCCTCATCACCTTCACCACCCCTTGCACCATGCAAGACAACATCCACCCATGGTACTAACCACTCCATTGGTTCTACCTCCTCTTCATTCAACTCAAGAATGAATGAGCTTACCTCACCCTTCACTCCAAATGCACCCTTGGATGTGACTACATAACCACAACTACTCCAAAGCATTCCCTTTGTGAATGACTTTGATGATACCTTGGTGACTTCACCATTTATCCCTCCTAACTCACCCATTTCACCAACCTTAGAGAACATACCTCCACACTCACCTATTTCTCCTATTCAAGAGAACATGCCTCCACTCTCACCCACATCACCCTTGGAGAACATGCCTCCTCCACCTCCACCCAACTCAAACATTCCAATTTTGGGTGTCCCACTTTCCCTCCTTTTGGGTGATCCTTACTATGGGTTTTTAGAGACTCATGGTCCTAATTGTCAATGTTGCCTCTACAACCACTACATCATCCATAACCTTAGGATGGAGATGTTTGGTCTACATAGGAGGTTGCAAGAGTTCTTGCTTACCTTGTTCTCCATGCCTCCTCCTAGGAGATGAATGATGAGTTTTCTAAATAAATAGTTTTCAACAAAACCAAGCCAAAGAAGAATACTCATCTAGATTTAATGTTAAGCTAGCTATGTATTAGTTAGTTTTTTTTCTATTTGTCATTGTAGTTGCTTCCTTCATGTGCGTTTCATGTTGTTGATCTATGGATTTAGCTTTATGTGTTTCTATCCTTATGTGCACATTAATCAACTTTAATTTGAAATTAAAATTCAACCTAAATCTATCACAACCTCTAAAAACTTGTCTAAAACTGGTTCAAAATGATATTCAAATATTTTGTCACCCTTTGTCAAGACATTCTTTGTGAATGTGTTGCTTTATGCAACCCTAGCATAATTTGGTGCTAATAGAGGTAAAATTCCAAGATTTGCAACTTTTTGAAAAAGTCTTAGTTTTTCCCAAAACCCTGGAAAAACATGGTTTCATGTCCACTGGATGCAGCTCACTAAAATTCGCGTGATTCCTTATGTGATAAGGAACCGCCGGTCCCTTTAAGGTACCGCAGACAGAAATCAATTTTTGACGATTTTTTGGTCAAAACTTTTAAAACCCTATACCCTGTCAAGATTCCTTTTTTGGTCAAAACTTTTCTATTATGTAACCTTTGTGTGTTATCCCTTTAGTTCTATTTTGAGTTGATCATGGTTAATTTTTACAATTGCTTATGGGTGATTCCATCAATTCTAAACTTTAACCCATTGACAAGCTTATCATCTTCATTGGATTGAAGTTTGATTTTGTCAATTACCTTTTTGGACAAACTTAGCAAAATACTTGCTTCTAATTTGAGATTTCTTCTCTCTCTCCTTCTCAAGTTACTTAGTAGGTAGTGATCATATATACATTGGTGTTTCTTTCCTTTCTACTAACCTTTGTGTAGCATGTCACCTTAGCTCATATACTTGGTGCCCCAAGCAATGGAGAGCAACCACCAAGGGGGAGCTACTAGCAAAGTTCGATGTTCTTCAAAGACTTGTGCTAACCTTTTTGCTACGACAAAGGGGGAGAAATGATAGTGATAAACTCGTTAATAATTCGTTATTTTGTGTTTCTATGCAAATGAGTTTATAGTTTGTCGTAATAAAAAAGGGGGAGATTGTTAATGCAAGTGATGCCTAAAAACATTATTAGTGTTAACTAATCTTTCTTAGTTTTGATCACAACAAACTATACAACACATTTAGTGTAAAACATAAAAACGAATTATTTAACTAACACTATCATCAAGGTAATAATCATATCACTAATCTTTCTTAATCATACTTAGTGATCATCAAAATGATTATTCTTAAAACTCACTTTTGTTAATACGACAAAAGACTTTTTAATAAACTTTCTTTTTTAGAAAATGTTTTATTAAAATGGAAAATGAAAAATTGAAAATAGCATATTCCATATGCTATTAGAATATCCATTGAAGGCTTCAAATACCTCAGATATTCCTACCCCACTAAAAGACAAAAAACGGAGCATACTCTAGGGGCGGAACCTTAAGTAGTTAGGCGGTTCCTTAGTGATATGGAACTGCCGGGCTAGATAAGGTACCGCGCCCAGATAGCCGTTATATATCCGTTATACTTTGTCTCCTTTAAATAGTGGGTCAAATCTCATTTTCCAATAAGCCTCTTGGACATTTTTCTCAGCCTTTCTCTTTCCTATAGCATAATCATTAGTAAATGATCACTTAAAGTGCTAAGGATGTTTACATATGATTATCCTCTTGATCCCCTCCTTTACCTTGTCCAATGAGAAGATCACTCACTCACTAGTGTTGTGATAAAGATGAATCTATGAGCTAGTCATATTCATCATGATACCCTTTTTGTTTTATGTCAATCCATTGTATTTATGAATACTTGGACTAGTTGTGTTCATCCAAGTTATTTATGAATACTTGGATTTGTTGTGTACACCCATTGCATATGTGTTTGCTTGGATTTGTGTTGTGTAAATCCAAGCTACATGTGTGTACTTGGATAAGTCTAGTTGAGTTGTAATAGATTTGATTAGTAGTTCTCACTAAACTGTAAAGTGATGTGGTTGTGTCTTGTGAGTTCTCACTAAACTTGAAAGTGATTAGTAGTTGTGTTGTGTGAAGTTCTCACTTAGATTCAAAGTAAAGAGTCGTGAAGATTGGTTCTAGCTTTGGATTAGAACTCGACATCTAGCCTTGTGTCGTAAAATGGTGAAGTAGACAACGTCGTGAAGATTGGTTCTACCTTAAGATTATAACTTGACATCTAGCCTTGTGTCGTTAAATTGTGAAGTAGGAAACGTTGTGTAGATTGGTCCTAGCTAAAGATTAGGTCTCGACATTTAGCTTAGTGTCGGAAAATAATGTAAGCGACGATGTAAGGTTTTCTCCGCCAAGAAGGGAGCTTGTGGATATAGTGGAAATCTCGAGTAGGTGTACTCGAGGAGTGGAGTAGAAACGAAGATAGAGCCTCGTTGTCGAACCACTATAAATCTTGGTGTCTTCCCACTAGGTTGTCTCCTTCCTTACTCTTTACTTATTTTATTATCATTACACTTACCTATTATCTTTACTAGTGCAATTGAATTGAACCTAATCATTATGCAACTTAGCTTCAAGCAAAAAATAGTTTTGATACAAACCAAATTGAAAGTAATTTTAATTTGGTTGCCAATCGAAGAGAAACTATTCAACCCCCCCCCCCCCCCTTCTAGTTTCTACAATTTGGACATATTGTTTTATGCATCGTAAAGGTACTACTGATAGCCATATACGTTGTTGTCTAAAAGAGAGCATGCATTATTATATTGAAGATTGTTTGTTGTGATAAACATTATAGATACACAAAACCAATTATCAACATTGTGCACAAAAAAACTTTAAGAAACTTTATTTTTCATTTGGGAATTGTATACAAAGAAACTTAAAGAAACTTTATTTTGTATTTGGGAATGACTAAACATATATTGTTTGTTTTTATGGATAATTTATTAAGGTTTTATTTTCTCTTACATTATACATATTTATTTCTTATTCTTTTTTATATATATATTTAATAAATAATTTGTTGTTTTTTAATTGATTTACGTTTACTTAATTTTTTAAATGAACATTTTTTTTTGATTATGTGTGAATATTTATTTTTCGTATTTTTATAATTGATTAACCTAAACTATCTTATCGCATGTTACAAGCGTTTGCAATTTAATTTTAAATATTTTCACGTTCAATTTTGAACGTTACACAGTAAACTTACCACAATATCGCATATCTATAATTATTAGCCGCTAAAAATTCCCGCCGCTATGCGAGGGTACTCGTCTAGTATCACACAATGCGTGGACGGAGTTTTTTACTAACAAATCACAAACAACCATATGAGTAGAAGGTTGAAATCTTTTAAAAGGAATAACACCAAGACAATATTGTTTTGAAACTCATCCAAAGTACATCAACTTTTTATTTGTCAAGACGATCATCACAGTGGTGAAGCTATATTCTATTAGACAATAAAAGGCACAAGCCCAACTTGTGGGATTAGGGTTTTTAAAATGTTCTGTATAGGAGTATAAATATACATCAATAATACAAATTTATTCATAGGAGTTTACATATTATTGGTATCAATAGCAGATTAGATCCTACACCTAATCTGAGCACCGAATCCATTAATCTGCCTCATTTTTTCTGTCACCGAGGAATCGATCTCTCACTTTCTTTTCTCCTCACAATGTCAACCTCTAGACCTAAAAGTATAAAAAAAAATAAGTTCATCAATCCAAAGTATTTATCTTAAAGTCAATGGTATAGTTTTAAGAAAAAAGGTTTTTTTATGATTTGGTTTTTTTTGTTTTGATTAATCTGTTTTCAAGTCAGTGCATTTAATATGATTTCGTATTATATGTTTTGATTTTTGGTATGGCTATTAATTTAGTTGCTGATAAAAAAGCAATTTTCTGATCTTTTTAATTTCCACAAACATACATCAGTCACTTTACAAAATAACTAAACTTGTTTGTTTTTTTTATCTTCTTGTGTTGGTGATTTGTGCTAAGGTCATAGATTACCGTACAGTTATATATTTGGTTGGTTGTTTGTGCCAAGGTCACAACTCCACAAATTGATGTTTATGAAGAAGAATCGGACATTGTGTAGTGTTTTTGCCATGTTGTTGTGAAGATGGAGGTTGGAGTTATTTGGGTTATCCGGGTTAATTTTGCTATACCGTTTAATTTAGTTTTTTGTTTTACTCTTCGGTCAACTTTCACGATTTCGCCGTTCGGACTGCCACCATTGTAGACAAATCTTTTCTTTTGAAGAAACCCACACTACACTACCAAAGTCGATCCAAAGAAACAATATAGTAGCAATCAATAAAACATGAGAGACCCTTTTCTGCTACAATTTGTACTATGAATCCACCATCATAACCTGGACACCACGTCTTCTTTATTCAGGACCAGCAGTGGGTTTTCTTTATATTTTAAGCACCATTATCGAAACCCTAACTAGGGTTTTGAGAACAATCGGATTCGGATCTTATATCCTCATGCGTTATAACAGCCAAAAACCACATAATTTTCTGCTTTTAAAGTAGATCTAAGGTTTAGGGGATGAAACCTTAAATCTTATTTAACAAAAACAAAAACAGAAAATTTATAACCTTTCTCTGCAGCCCACTTCGACGATGTATATCTCCTTCATAACATCTCAGATCGATGATCCCTCCGGTCAGATTAAAGAGATATATGCCAAGAACCTACAGTTCAAATTTCACGTCGATCCAATGGTTAACGAATGAGATATCACTGTTTGAAAAAGGCTGCGCAGTGAGATCCGAACATAAAATCATAGACGGATTTTATGCTTTTTCTTCGTTCTTCGACTCAACACCTTGTTGGTTCCTAGTATCGAGAGTCACCCGCTCTGATACCAATTGTGAAAACCATTATTCATGGATCGATTAAGCTTACTAGGAATGCATCATGTTCATATGATTAACATAGCGGAATAAGACATGACACATAAACAAGGTGTTTAACAAACACGACAATTACTTTCAACGTTTACTTCTCATTAAACGTTAACACTCAAACCATAGGCGTGTTTACAAAGAACACACAAGCCTAGAACACTACACACTAATGTATGAATTTTTTTGCAAATTCTTTTAATCTCTTTTTCGTTCCTCGACTCACTCGAATTGATTTCCAATTTTAACGAAGAGATTAATTGTTTTCGGTGAATAATACTTTGTTTGGTATTTAAAACTAAACTATTTAATCTAATAAAAATACTTTTTTCACAATTAAAAATCTTAATTAAAACTAATTAAACTAATTTAAAACTATTTAAAATTGTAGTCTAATTTAATTAACTAAAACTTAACTATTTAAAAATTATAACTAATTTAGACTATTTTAAATAAAACTATTCAACCAAATTTAAAAACTATTTTGAATTTAAACAAAACTTAAAACTAATTTTATATAAAACTAAATTATTTAAAAACTAATTTAAAAAAACTAATTTATAAAAACAATTTCAATTTCTAAAAGTAATAAAATATTATATTTTTATTTTTATTTTATTTTTTTTAACTTTATAAAAGTGAATATATAAAAACTTTTAATAATTAACTAAACAAAATCTTGTACTTAAACTAATTAAAAAAAACTGACAACGACTAAATAAACTATATTAAATAGAAAAGCCTAGATTAAACACAAATAAGGGCTAGAACAGATGGTTAACTCGTTGGGTTGTTATAAGAGAGGTCAAGAGTTCGAATCTAGCAGCAGACGAATTTTTTGTTATTTATTTTTTTTATATTGAACAATGAAATGGAAACAAAAGTCACGGGTTCGAATCTAGATTGCTAGTATATTTTTGAAAGCTGATAAAATTAAGTGAAGCCTGCACAGACCAATTGAGTCTGTGTGCTTTAAACAATACAGCAACAAAAATCAGTTAACAAAATAGCAAGCATTCTAAGAATCAAGTGAATTAGATACTCAGCAAGCACGTGAATAAAGGACTAAAATCAGATATACGGCAGGTTTATAAACTTATGCAGACTTGAATCAAATCTAAATTTTAGCTAAAAATTCTCTACTTAAACCTAAACTTCAAACATATTCTATGCAGATTAAAACTTACAGCAGAGATAATTTAGCAGGCTAAGATATCTATATTAACTAAATAAAACTTAATAAACTGAATATAGAAACCAGTAGACTAAACCAAATAAATTCAAAAATATCCAAATCCCTTGTTTGGCACAATTTTAACTACTAGAAACAGATATGAAAACTCAGATTTAAATCAACTAATAAAAAAAACAAATCAACTTGAACAATTAACCAATATCCAAATAAAACTAATACTCAAAGCAAAAAGGAAAATAATCAGATTAACTAAACAGTAAAAATCATATATCCTCAAACAGTTTAACTAAATAACATAAACATAAAAAACATAAAAGTAAATTGAATTAAACCTTGTGGAGAAAACCGTTGGCAAGTAGATGCGACGCTGAGCCATCTAAACAATCGACACCACCACCATATAATCTAACACAATCAACAGCTTACCTATCTCGAACCACGAATCAAACGAACCGAAAAAATTTATAAATCGAACCAGTAGGGTTTGATTTTTTTCAACCAAATCTTACTTTATTATTAAATTTTGCAAGTATTTAAAAATAAACAATAAAGCAGTAATGACAAATTTAATAGACGAAATAGAAATTTTTATTAATTCAAAATAGATATTACAACTTTATAAAAGAAAAATTACATTAATCCTATTTCTAATTTAAAATAAAAACAGTAAAATAGAGAAAAAAATGGAATATTCAAAATTACAGAATATAGGGGTATTTATAGCCAACCCCCATGGCTTGCTGGTGAAGCTTGGTGAGCACGATCTTCAATCGTAGTCGTTTAATCCATCTTTTCTCTTTCTCTTTCTTCTTTCTCTTGATCATACGGTGGAGAATCTTCCTTGTGCATCGGATTGCCAGGCTGGACTGAATGTGTGTTTCTTGTGCTTGTTGTAAACTGATGTGGAAGCAATTAAATAGAGGAGTGGGGGTGGTGTGTGTATCACCCAATCAGGTAAGAGAAAAGGGCCACGTCATTGAGGACCACCATCTTCAAGCTCCGAATTTCATGGGAATTAAATAGAGACGCGTGTGTTATCACGCGCCTCTAATCAGTAAAAGCCCCAAATTGTGAATTAAAATTAGGGTTTATTTGATGGTTGTGATAGAGAAAGGGGTGGTTAATGTGAGGTGTGTGAGTTTTGTGTGGGTGGTTAATGTGAGTTGGGGTAATAAACGGTTGAGTGAGAGTTGACCAAAATAAGTGAAAACTTTTCCTTGTTTCACCGTTTCATTTTTTGTTGGGCCTTGACCAATTCTTGGGCCAAACATAATTCCCACCGTCTCATGTTAAATTGTTTGAGAATTCGTTGTTGGTCCATATTTAACAATACTCTATCCGTCTCATGGGCTCTTGGTTTGGGATTTTGGGTAAAAAGTAAATAACTTGTTTTCATTATTGGGCTTTTGGGCCCATTAACAAAATGTGGGACCCACTAAGCCCAAATTACTTCATTAAGATTAAATCCACTAAAAACGAGCTCGATTTCGGCTTCCTTGATCTTTCCTTTAAACCCGTGTCGATTTTGTCGGTTTTCGTGATCCTTGGTACACTTTTGGTTCTTTGACTTTGTCTTTGTCTCTTTCTTTGACTTTTCTTCAACAATTTACCGTGAAATGACCTCATGCAATGACCCCATGCAATGCATAATTTTAAAGCATAAAGTTACATTTTCCTCATAATTAATCCATCTTGGCCTTTATTACGATACACTATTACTATTACAATAAAAAGAAACTAAAGAATGATGAAAAGATAAAAACTTTATTAAACGAAACTAAAGTTATAATTATTTCCATTAATTTATCAACTTTGAAATTGTTTGATGGAAGAAACTCGTAAAGAAATCTAAGACTTAAATTAGGGCTTTGGTGTGATGAATATTAATCATCCTCAAGTTTCACGTTCTCCATACCAAGCTTAAAAACAAGATCATTGTTTACCATAAGTTCTCAAGTTAAAACCACTTATATAAGACAATTATGTAATACTCCTTCTCCAATTCCTAAGTTGTATCTCTAGATTTTAAAGTAAGCCCACATCAAGGATAATTTAACACGATTTGGGGAATAAATTCCCGGATCCGAAATTTGGCCCTTAGGCTCTTTAAGATGTAAAAATGCTCCTCATCTATTGTCCACACCCTAAGGCTCCTTGAACGATAAACAAGGGAATTGATTTTTTGATCAATTTTTATTCAACACTTACCATGCCATACACCCTAAGTCTCTAATGACAAGGTTCGTGCTACATGCCCCACACCCTAAGGCTCCTTGAGGTCATGTTTTAATCTTATTCTTTATTTATTTATGATATATATATATATATTAGGCCAAATTTCGCGGTCCCATGGTCTGAATACCTCCTACTTAGTGGTTATGAGCCACCTTAGTCGGAAGTCCACAACGCTGGCACCCTCATTGTGTTCATGCTTTAATTACAAGGATATAAAAGATTTGGCTAAGATCTAAGATATCGAATCTACACCGCAAAAATCCTCATTTATTAAGCAATTAAATATACAAGCGGGATGAAAGAGCCACAAAAACTCATATAAGAAAGAATTAACCCTTAAACTAATTATCAACTATATCATCTCTCGTTCTGCACAATTTAAAATCTCAAGGAATGAGACTCGTGGATGCTTAGCCTAATAAACCAATTAAGGTCCATATGGTTAAGGATACTAGCTAGAGTAAACTTGGATAAGTAAACTCGGGTTGAGTGAAAATATTCACGGAGGGCCTAATATATCAAAGACATCTAAACTTGTTAAAACCATTTTATTTATTTATTTATTTTTGACTTTATTCTTGAAATAGAATATATAAATACGATGCAATGACAAAAGGAAAGAAAATAAAAGAAAATAAATTGAAATACTACGAGGCCAAAATAGATTAAAAGTCCACTAACATTCGATAGAAGTCCCCCTACACTTAATATAAACATTGCCCTCAATGTTTAAGCATGTGGGAGAATAAACTCCCCTACACTTAGGACATTGAGTACGTTGTTTAAATCGAGCTAAGGAAGAGACAACTAAAGTGATTACATTTATTCAACTTAGTTATATACATGTATGAATCACAATAGCAAAAACTAATCGAAGAAACTGGGTACATGGAAATACGGGATCACAGGTCGCGTCAAAAGCACCAAAAGTGGATCATTAAAGCACACGTCCCTGCACAACATCACAAAACACAACCTACTTGGCTCCCCCTACACTTATTGGTGGAAATGGGTGAAGGTGAAAAAGGGTGGAAAGGGTGGAAAAGGTAAAAATCTAACCTAGTTATACGATGCTTGATTTATTTATCACGAGTCTCTAGCTCGACTCGATTTCCCGAATTAATTCATTCAAAATGGGAAAAACCATGGAAAAATGAGATTTCCAAGGGAGGAAAATCTCTCCATGATAAAGGGTGAAACAGAGTCATATAAGGAATACCGCATGAAAATCCACCCGGGTCAAACACATAATTTCCATCACGAAAGGAAATAAACCCCGAGGTGGTAAAATCACACAAGGCAAAGAAAAGTGGGGTACCCTTAGTCAAAAGTCTTTCATAAGGAAGGGTAAGGTGATTTGGCAATGAAAGTAAAAGAGTCTCTATTCCAGGATCAAACATCGGTTCCTTAACGGGAAAATAGCAAGAGGTGTTGACATTTAAGCTCAAAATATCATCATAATCCAAAGTGGGAAAGTCTTCCTCTTCCAAACTTGATGTGAAAACATAAGTATCATCGGAGTCATAGGAAAACTCATCCTCGTGAGGAAAATAGGTATTTAAAAAGATATCTAAATCCTCCTCAAATGTAATATCCTATAAAGTAGGAATGATCTCTAAGAGTAGAGGATCCTTCTCAAAAGTCATGGCTTCGAAAATTGGGGTATAAAAGTCAAAAGGAGTCTCCATAATGGAAGAATCACTCATAGAGATATACGGTTCATTAAGGTCACGAGGTGGGTCATCAAAGTTAATGATATCACTTAAAGAAGCGTCATCATCGTATGTATCAAAGATTAGTGGATCAAAAATGGGTGGGTCAAAAGTGGGTGGGTCGTCTATACCGAAGATAGTATGATCACTTAAAGAAGTGTCATCACTATAAGTATCATAAATAGGAGTTCAAAATTTTGAGGCTCTAAGGGAAGGGATGAAGTTATCACAAAATCATTTTGATTAGACTTTTGAATTCCAAAAGGATTAATAAAAATCTCTTCATTATCATAATTAAGAATATCAATCATATTGACCGACTCTTTTCCATTTTGATTTAGTTGTGATCTTTCCCATTTTAAAAACTTGTTGTTCATCCCTAACGCTAAGAATTAACTCCCCTTCGGCCACATCAACTAAGGCTTTTCCGGATCTTAAGAATGGTCTACCAAGTATTAACGGAATACGAGGATCCACCTCATAGTCGACAACGACAAAGTCCACGGGAAAAGTGAATGTACCAACTCAAACAAAAACGTCCTCGACAATACCAACGGGGTATGCGAGAGTTCTATTAGCTAACTCGAGAGTCATGCGAGTCGGTACAAGGTCGGGTAATGATAATTGTTTCCATACCGAGAGTGGCATAAGATTGATGCTAGCACCGAGATCTGCTAAAGCCATACAATCTTCAATTTGATGAAACGAGCAAGGTAACACGAATCGTCTGGGATCTCCTAGCTTTTTGGGAAGCTATTTGAGAAGAATCGCGGAACAATTCTCATTTAAACGAGTGTTAACGAGCTCAACCATTCTTTCTTTCTCATTGAGCAAATCTTTGAACATTTTCACAAATTTAGGCATTTGAGCAAGTGCTTCAATAAGGCTAATGTGACAATCTGGAAATTTGAGGTCATTATTTATTCTCAATTAATATATTTTTTATATGTATTTTATATTTTTCATTTTTAAAGAATTTACTTGAAGTTGCGAGAAAACGAGAACCCTAGTGCGTAAACGCGTAATTCACGACGAACTGGCAAATTCTATGTTAGGCATCGATAATTATATCATTAGAATGCCATACAATTAATTCTATGATATTTGTTGCATTTTTCATATTTTGGGACTAATTTACCTTTACGAGAAAAATTAACGTTTTTAAGCATTTACACGAATCGCATTTAACAAATACCCTAAGTATATAATTAGCACCACTTTGAAATTCAGATTGGGGGACAAGAAAACACCACCTTTCCACCCTATTGGTGGAAGGAGAAAACTAAGTAAAAGGACCTCATTTGGTTGGTTAAAAATGTAGGCAATGCATGTGTTTAAAAAATATATTAGCCTAAAATCCTTTATTTTTCATTTCATAAAGATAAAATTCACACACATCACTCTTTCCTCTCTCTTAGCCACAAAATTTTCAGCTCCAAAACACCTTTTTATATAAATTTTTGAAGATCAAATAATGGCTACACTAGTGAGTATGACTACCTAGTGTTGTTTTATGCATTTGGAAGTGATTAAAAAGGTGTTTTAAGCTTGTTTTTGCTTATTTTTGGGGCTGAAGTTGGAGGATACTTTAAAAATCAAAAGTCACTTCATATATAGGAGGTTTTTAGTGGTGGTTTAGAGTGAAGAAGCTATATTGGGTTGAAGGTTTCAATCCTTTTTGGTTGTTGGTTGATCTAACCAACTAGTCTTCATTTTAAAGGTATAATGTAAAACCTATCATACTTGGATTTCTTTTAATTTCATATGAATATATATATATATATATATATATATATATATATATATATATATATATATATATATATATATATATATATATATATATATATATATATATATATATAAATATGCATTGATATTTATTTTTATCAAGAAATTATAAACTTGATTCATGCATAAATCTTGATTAGATATATGGATAACTAGCTAAAAACAAGAAAGAAAAATTATAAAATTCGTGGGCTGTGAATAGTGGGTTTTTCCAGAAAATCATAAAAGTGACCATATTTATTTTTCACCCTAGATCTGTATACAAATGTTTTGTGGTGATTTTGGCGGCAAAATCACCTAATGAATCCAAAGATTGAGCAAGATATAGCCAAAATACGATAAAGACTAAATTCTGGACCAACGGTTTTGAACAGACTTTTACTTCATGTTTTTGATCTATAAAGTATACTTTTTAAAAGATGTAGATTTAGTAGACATCATAACTTAAACATGGCCGCTGACCTTGCATCTATTACTATCACGGTTGTGATTTATGACCAAAACGGATAGAGTAAACTTTTGGGTGAAAAAACTGATTTGACCACTTCATATTAAAAACTAGGTTGCTGTCGTTTGGTAATGTATAAAAATGATTGGTTGGACATTTTGGAAACTAGATTAATGAGGCTTTCCAGGGGATAAAACCTCATGTTTATAGCCTTCATGGTTTGGGAGAACCACTCCCATGAAGGTGGACCAAAACAGTTTTTCACCGAACCTTAAACTTGCTCACTGTTGGTATTTTGAACATTTAGAAAAATGGGTAAACCTTCAGGTTGATTAGACAATTCGTCTAGAAACTAGATTTCAATACCTTTCCAGTGGTAAAAACCACAAGGTCAATGGCTTTATGGTTTGGGAGATATGCCCTCCCCAAGTCAGCCTTGTCGGGAATGCTTTTATGACTTTTACGTCTAGAGTTATCTTAAACTTTTGGTGTTTTGTTGTGCAAAACAAAAGAAAATGATTGAATGGGGATTTAGAATTATAAATTAGGATGTAAATTCAGGTTTTAAACTATATTGGATATGGTTACACCTTAGCTTGGTAAATGGGGCAATGTAGCTTATGTATTGCATCATATTGGTCATTTTTGCATCATAGTTTTACGTATTCTTAAAACGCGTATTTAAGGCCATGATCACGTTTGTAGGTCGCGGATAATACTTGGGATACCTTTTTCATTTCTCTACAGTCCGGTTCGTTCGTCCGTTGTATCGCACTAAGGTGAGTCTATAGCCTCGCTTTTAAATTCTTAAAGATGATTTTATAAACCCGCGAGGGGGATAACATGCTTAGTTATTGAAAATAAATGGTGCAACTAGATGTGAGGTAAACCCATTAAAGGGTGCATATAAACGTTTTGGTGAATCCTATATATAAATTGTTTGTATTGAAAATTAAGGGTACAACTCGTAGTTGCGATAAACCATTAAGGGGCGCATATAGAAGTTGTGGTAAACCCATTCTTGTTTTAAAATAGAACACAAGGAAATGTTTAATGCCATGATTATTATTATAAGTTGCTTATTCGCTGAATAAAAGTCCCAATATATATATCATGAATTGTTAGCTACCGAGTAATGGTAGGCGCTTATACATGGAATAGTACTATTCGGGAGGACCGACCTCCTCCCGTCCTATAACGACTAGCTATCGTTAGGGCACGATTGAGGCCCAAGGAGGATACATGCGGGAGAGTTTAAAATACACTTGGCGAGGTGTATGGTGGGCAAATATTATGGTAACGTTTCGATGTCATGATGCTTATAATAAATCTTTATAACTTTGTTTGATCCACATTGTTATGGTTGATGGCTTTAAAATGTATTAGTGTTTGGTAATGTTTATTTATAAACTCTATAGATTCACTCAACTTTTGTTGACAAGTTTTAGCATGTTTTATCTCAAGCCCTTGAAGGTAATGGCAAAGGAGGGATTTCGGTACTTGCGGTTTAATAATAAAGATGTTTAAAGCTCGCCATTTTGTAAAAATCGTTCAATGACTTTTATTATGAAAAGATGTTGTGTACTTGTCTAATAAATGTTTGGGACCATGTTGTGAACGATTTATCAAATGCTATTTCAATTGAATGTTTATTTTTAAAACGATTCTTTTCGAGTCGTTATCTATTACTTGAGCTGTTGTATTATGAAGTAGCACCCCATATGAGCTTCCGCATATGACCCGAAATTGGGGGTGTTACAGATTGGTATCAGAGCTTAAGTTATAGAGAACAAAAGATTTTCCAAAAATAAAAAGTTTTGAAATCTTTTAACTATAACTGTCGCAAGCGAAATCTCCTAATTACCGATGGGACGAGAAAGAGAATATTTATATATATATGAGATATATATATGTTTTAATTTTGTATTATTTGTACTTGTAAATTACAAGTCATGTATTCATTTATTTAATTATAAATGTTAATTTTGTATTAATACGAGCTATTATTATGACGTAAATTGTCACAAAGTCATTTCCAAGATAAATTCCTTTATTCCTGAGTTTAAATAAGTTGTGGATATCCATGATCCCAACGAAATGGGTAATATTATCAGTGATAATTATTTGGTTTCAAAGATTTTGATTCCATGATTCTTGTTCTTAAATTAATGATCCATTCATCTTCTTTAGAAGATTGAATCTTCGATCTCATTGATCTTAGATTCTTTATCATTTTTGGAAACATGTTTTCTGAAATCATGCTTGTTGCTTGTAAGGAATTTGTATTGATTGGTACGGTATTTACATGCCTACTAAAATGCCATACCATATCACTAGAATTTCGTTATATCGGTCTTTGCTGTATTCAATCTAGATCTTTTGTGTTAAATGAAGATGCTCAAATAAGATAATTTATCATTATGTTGTTGAAATAAATTGACCATTTATTTGAACAAGGAAATAATAAATTATTGAACTATTTGTTTATGAAAACTTAGTTGCATAGGTTTGGTCGACCCATGGAAATAAGGGCTTATAAATGCGTGGGCTTAAGCATATGCCGTTTGCACGGATAAATTTGATGCTTGACTTGTTCTTTGTTCTGTTCCTCTAAATCTATAATCGTGTGATGGTTCATTTTGGGGCTGTTCTAAAGTCGCCAATTTAGGAGGGTGTCAAGCGTCCCAGAACAACATTGAAGAAATCTTCTTCTAGTGGGGCCGATGAGTTTTCCTAGCTACCTAGATGACCTGTAAACTCTTGGTAGATTATCTTTTCATCTATAGTGTCATTTGTTAATCACTAGCTAAACTGTGATATCAGTTGGTAGAACTAGTATATTTAGGTTGTATAGCATTAGACGATGATAATCTATAATGCATAACAATACAACTTGTACTAGTTGTGATTAATGAAATGACTATCTTCGATTTTCAATTTCCTTATCGTTCTATGATTATCTTCCCTTTCTTGTTTCTTTTAATCATTTATTTCTTCTCTATCCTTTGTTCCTTTTATTTATTCGTTATTGTCGAAATGCAATCATTGAATGAATATTCGTTATGATTTTAATTGCGTTGTATCATAATTATACCGTTAAATATATATATATATATATATATATATATATATATATATATATATATATATATATATATATATATATATATATATATATATATATATATATATATATATATATATATATGAGATTAAGGCATGTATGCGCCAAGTTATTAATGAGCACACTGTTGCATCCTTGACTAATTTCATGGCCAAAATGAATGATGGAACTGGCGGCTCTAGTAGGGCCGGTAGTTTGGGTGGAGCAAGTGGTTCTGATCGTGCGGTTGGTTCTAGAGACGGATCTGGTGGCGCGAATGGACCGAATATGCCCTCAATTGAAAAAGAATGCCCAAATGTAAAAGAACCGTGGAGCTTCCTATCAATTGGGAGGTAGAGGCACAACAAGATCTAAGAGTCGCTACTAGTACGTCTTACTCCACAACTGATATTCTAATACCTTATTTGATTCGGGTACTGATAAGAGTTTTGAATTTGGAAACTTTTGTACCCTTGTTGATACTGAACCAGCTAAATTAGGTACTATTCATGAAACCGAATTGGTCGATGGAAAAATAGTAAGTACCAA
Organism: Glebionis coronaria; assembly: GCA_025667525.1. Taxonomy (NCBI): domain Eukaryota; kingdom Viridiplantae; phylum Streptophyta; class Magnoliopsida; order Asterales; family Asteraceae; genus Glebionis; species Glebionis coronaria. Next base: position 833,715 of record JANFOE010001293.1, on the reverse strand, counting down.
TAACATCCTAAGAGGGTGTAATCTAATTTTTTTTTAACCGTTCCTTCTTAACCGATCTAAGAGTTATGGAACTAGGATGTTTTGATGTCATGATTGGGATGGACTGGTTATCTCGGTATAATGCATCTATTCTATGTGGTGGGAAAAAGGTTAAGATACCCTTGAATGGTAAAGCTTTGTTATCGATAATGTTCCTATCGTGCGTGATTTTCCTGAAGTATTTCCTGATGAACTGCCCAGACTTCTATCATCGGGGCAAATTGATTTTCATATTGATCTTATTCACGGTGTTGCACCCGTGGTGCGTACACCATATCGTTTAGCACTATCTGAAATGAAAGAATTATCAGAACAATCGCAAGAATTGTCCGAGAAAAGCTTTATTCGACCAAGCTCGTCATCTTGGGGAGCTCATATTCTATTCATTAAGAAGAAAGATGGTTCGTTCTGTATGAGTATCGATTACCAAGAACTGAATAAGCTAACGATTGAGAATCATTAACCGCTTCAAAGAATTGATGATATATTTGATCAACTTCTAGGTTCTCGTGTTTTCTCTAAGATTGATTTTCGTTCTTGTTACCATCAACTTCACATACGCGAGGAAGATATTCCTATTACGGCCTTTAGGACTCGTTATAGTCATTGTGTGTTTCTGGCTATGCCTCTTGGTTTGACCAATGCACTGATGGTGTTCACAGTTTTAATGAACCGTGTGTGCAAGCCGTATATTGACAAATTCGTGATCGTGTTCATCGAGGATATTCTGGGTTATTTTAAGAATAACGAAGAGGCATTTCAAAATTCGAATCTTAAATTGTGTAGTGCGCTAATCATGTCATTTTATGAGGGCAGCGAGGATTTCGTTGTCTATTGTGATGCGTCTCTTAAAAGGATTTGGAGCTGTTTTGATGCAGTGAGAAAATGTTATTACGTATGCTTCTAGGCAACTTAGGAAGAACGAGGAAAAACTACAACACCCATGACTTGAAATTGAGCGCGGTGGTTTTTGATCTTCGCCTTTGAATACATTATCTGCACGACACTAAGTGTACGGTATTCACCAATCATAAGAGTCTACAGTATAGTATGGATAAAAAAGAGATAAACATGAGGCAACATAGTTGGATCGAGCTTTTGAGTGATTACGATTGTACAATTCGTTATCACACTGGAAAAGCAAATGTGGTAGCTGATGCGTTAAGCAGGAAGGAAAGGGACAAACCTCTCCAAATGCGTGCTTTAGTAGTAACGGTACATAATGATTTACCGGAATAGATTCGAAAAGCACAAGCGGAAGTTATGAATTCTTAAAATATTAAATCTGAAAACTTTTGTGGTGAAGCTGAACCTTTTGAAACTAGATCCGATGGTACAAATGTCTAAGGGGACGAGAATGGTTACCATTATTTGGAAGATTGAGAAATCTAATTATGTTGTAATCTCATAAGTCCAAGTATTCCATTCATCCCGGGTCGGATAAAATGTACCATGACTTGATGAAGTGGTATTGGTGGCCAAACATGAAAGCGGACATTGCAACTTATGTTAGCAAGTGCTTGACATGTGCTAAGGTCAAGGCTGAATATCAAAAGCCATCCGGACTACCTCAACAACCTGAAGTTCCTATTTATAAATGGGAACGTATTACCATGAACTTTATTACTAAGCTTCCAAGGACTCCATCTGGTTGTGACTCTACTTGGGTGATTGTGGATCGATTGATCAAATCAACCCACTTTATTCCGATAAATGCAAAAAAAAATAAAAAAATTTTAGTTGGAGAAGCTTAATCTTATCTACTTGAAGGAAAATGTTTGTAAACATGGTGTTTCCATATCTATCATCTCGGACTGTGAAATTCATTTCGCATCAGATATCTATAGATCCCTTCAAGAATCACCGGGGACAAATTTGGGTATGAGCACAACTTATCATCCTCAAACCGATGATCAAAGTGAAAGGACAAGTCAAACTTGGATAACATATTGCGCGCTTGTGTGATTGATTTTGGTAGTACTTGGGATAAGCACTTACCATTGGAGGAATTCTCCTACAATAATAGTTATCACACTATTATTTAAGTGGCACCTTTCGAGGCTCTTTATGGAAGGAAATATCGATCACCAGTATGCTGGAGTGAGTTGGGGATTCCTAACTCACCGGGCCGGAATTGGTTCGTAAGACTACGGAGATGACTGTACAAATCAAAAATCATTGTTAGCCGCTCGTAGTAAACAGAAAAATATGTCGGTGAGTCGAAAACCTTTGAATTTGAGGTAGGTGACAAGGTTATGCTAAAAGTATTTCCATGGAAAGGTGCTATACGCTTTGGAAAGTATGGGAAATGACGTCCCCGTTATATTGGACCTTTTGAGATTATATCAAGGGTGGGTCCGGAAGCATATACACTTGGATTACCTCGGGAGCTGCAGGGAAGTCCATAATACTTTTCATGTGTCGAACCCAAAGAAGTGTTTGTTCGACGAATAACTTATTATCCTAATGGATGAAGTTAAGATCGATGACAAATTGCACTTCATCGAGGAACCTGTCGAGATCATGGATAGGGAGGTGAAGCAATTGAAGCAAAGTAGTGATCCCTATTGTCAAGGTCCGATGGAACTCAAGGCGTGGACCGGAGTTTACTTGGGGAAGAAAAGATCAAATGTGGAAGAAATGTTCGCATCTGTTCAATTTCAACAAGAAACCAGACCATAAGGCAAATTGATCTTCGGGACGAAGATCCTTGTTAGATGGGAATGCTGTGACAATCTGGAAATTTGAGGTCATTATTTATTCTCGATTAATATATTTTTTATATGTATTTTATATTTTTCGTTTTTAAAGAATTTACTTGAAGTTGCGAAAAAACGAGAACCCTAGTGCGTAAACGCGTAATTCACGACGAACTGGAAAATTCTATGTTAGGCATTGATAATTATATCATTACAATGCCATAGAATTAATTCTATGATATTTATTGCATTTTTCATATTTTGGGACTAATTTACCTTTACGAGAAAAAATAACGTTTTTAAGCATTTACGCGAATCGCTGTTTAACAAATACCCTAAGTATATAACTAGCACCACTTTGAAATTCAGATTGGGGGAAAAAAACACCACCTCTCCACCCTATTGGTGGGAGGAGAAAACTAAGTAAAAGGGCCTCATTTAGTTGGTAAAAAATGTAGGCAATGCATGTGTTTGAAAAATATATTAGCCTAAAATCCTTTATTTCTCCTTTCATAAAGATAAAATTCACACACATCACTCTACCTAGTGTTGTTTTATGCATTTGGAAGTGATTAAAAAGGTGTTTTAAGCTTGTTTTTGCTTATTTTTGGGGCTGAAGTTGGAGGATACTTTAAAAATCAAGAATCAGTTCATATATAGGAGGTTTTTAGTGGTGGTTTAGAGTGAAGAAGCTATATTGGTTTGAAGGTTTCAATCCTTTTTGGTTGTTGGTTGATCTAACCAACTAGTCTTCATTTTAAAGGTATAATGTAAAACCTATCATACTTGAATTTCTTTTAATTTCATATGAATATATAAATATATATATATATATATATATATATATATATATATATATATATATATATATATATATATATATATATATATATATATATATATATATATATATATATATATATATATATATATATATATATATATGCATTGACATTTATTTTTATCAAGAAATTATAAACTTGATTCATGCATAAATCTCGATTAGATATATGGATAACTAGCTAAAAACAAGAAAGAAAATTTATAAAATTCGTGGGCTGTGAATAGTGGGTTTTTCCAGAAAATCATAAAAGTGACCATATTGATTTTTCACCCTAGATCTGTAGACAAATGTTTTGTGGTGATTTTGGCGGCAAAATCACCTAATGAATCCAAATATTGAGCAAGATATAGCCAAAATACGATAAAGACTAAATTCTGGACCAACGGTTTTGAACAGACTTTTACTTCATGTTTTTGAACTATAAAGTATACTTTTTAAAAGTTTTAGATTTAGTAGACATCAAAACTTAAACATGGCCGTTGACCTTGCATCTATTACTATCACGGATTGTGATTTATGACCAAAACGGATAGAGTAAACTTTGGGGTGAAAAATCTGATTTGACCACTTCTTATTAAAAACTAGGTTGTTGTCGTTTGGTAATGTATAAAAATGATTGGTTCGACATTTTGGAAACTAGATTCATGAGTCTTTCCAGGGGAGAAAACCTCATGTTTATAGCCTTCATGGTTTGGGAGAACCACTCCCATTAAGGTGGACCAAAACAGTTTTTCACCGAACCTTAAACTTGCTCACTGTTCGTATTTTGAACATTTAGAAAAATGGGTAAACCTTCAGGTTTGGGAGATTTGGCCTCCCCAAGTCAGCCTTGTCGGGAATGCTTTTATGACTTTTACGTCTAGAGTTATCTTAAATTTGTGGTGTTTTGTTGTGCAAACCAAAAGAAAATGATTGAATGGGGATTTAGAATTATAAATTGGGATGTAAATTCAGGTTTTAAACTATATTGAATATGGTTACACCTTAGCTTTGTTAATGGGGCAATGTAGCTTATGTATTGTGTAAAACCCGCATGCTTTTACCATGAATAGTGCCCTTAAGATCGTACGTCCTAGATTAAAACTTACCCTATTTAGTATTGATCACATTCATGTGCTAATAATCAAGCAAGTGCATACGTGTATGACATGATAAGTATCGATTACGTACAAACTCATGATAAACAGTTAATAGATATTTCACGTGAACATAATTAAATCATGATCACCATTTTAAAACACGAACTAAAATAATTACGTAAGTACTTAATTACGAGTGTAAATAATACGATAAACTACATGATAAAATAAACAGAAACACTTTAAACACGAACACGTTTAACCACGAACGAACACGAAACATCGGGACACGAGAAAAGGTACGGGCACCCCATGTGGGGCCCCATACCCACGGCACACATAACCATAATGGGCTTAGCCCATTGACTTTTACATGAAAGGGGGGTTATGGTAACTTTTCTTTTCATTTTTACATTTCATGAAAAATATTCATTTAACCTAAAAAAGTTTCTCTCCTCCTCCTTGCCCTCTCTTTGTGCCGCCACCCCTAAGACCACCAAAGGTGGTTGTTGATTGATCTTGATCACAAAAATCATTTCTATAAACCGTGTTTGTTCATCCTCTTTCAAGCTACGTATTGGTATATCATTCTAAACCTTTCTTTTCAATTCTTTTTAATCTTTAATTATTTTCATGAACATGTATATTTATTTTTGTTAAAACATGATAATTAAACATAGAGCTAACATGTTTTGGGGTTAATTAAAATCAAAGAATGGTATATGAGGGTGTTTGTTTTTGGCCGCCTAGTATAACCAACCTGAGGGGGGTTCGGTTTGCTTTTAGCCGCCACCACCAAGACCATTTTGGTCTTGGTTGGTGCATGTGGGACCCACGGCAGCAAAGGGGACACAAGTACCCCGAGTTGGCTCGGGGTACGGTGTCGAGTTCATGCCCGATTCATGGTTCGTTGGTTAAATCATGATTTATGCTACATGTTAATTTTATGAATTATGAACTTAGGATATAAATTAATTAATAAACATGAGATATTAATTAAACCATGACTTAGGTTATTTTAATTATTAATTTAGCATGATATTAATTTAACCTAAGTATTTTATGTTATAAGTTATAATTAATTAATTATTTAAAACATGCCTATAATTAATTAATTTAGACATGACTTAGGTTATGTTATTAATACATAATAATACACATTTTAACCTAAGTATTTTATTCCATTTTAATTAAAACATGTTATACTTTAATTAAAATGCTTAACTCATAGTTTAATTAAAATACATGAAATAATAATTAAACTATACACTATATCATATGACTTAAGAAATAAGCTTATAAACACTTAGACTTATATCTTAGCTTATGTAACCATCTTAATTCTAATTATGGAAACTTCTATTTATAGAAACTTAATTAAATAAGGCAACTAATCTATTAATGGAAACCTTCTATATATGGAAATCTATCTATTTCAGGCAGCTAATCTAATCATGGAAACCTTCTATATATGGAAACTTATTTAATTAAGGCAGCTGATCTATTTTTGGAAACTTTCTATTTTTAGAAACTAATCTATATTAAGCAGTAAATTCTATTTTTGGAAACTCTCTATTTTTGGAAACTTTCTATTTTTGGTAACTTTCTATTTTTGGAAACATTCTATTTTTGGAAACTTTCTATTTTTGGTAACTTTCTATTTTTGGAAACATTCTATTTTTGGAAACTTTCTATTTTTGGAAACTTTCTATTTTTGGAAACCTGCTATTTTTGGAAAGTTACTTATTATTACACAGTAAGTATAATAATACATGAATTACCAGTAATACTTTATCACATTAATCAAAGTACAAGGTTAACACAGATAGGGCTTTAAATAGTAAACCATGACCTAAAACATACAAAGAAAGCTAAGATGAAACATAAAACCCTGTACGTAATCAGTGATTCGATACTTATACACGTGTGTATTCATGTAGCGTTAGTGATCCAGAAGTAGGAGTCTTTCTTCCGTTCATTCATTGGACTTGAGGTACGGATTCCCGTCCTTTCAGTATGGACATTCTTTCCTTATTAGGATTTCCCCGTATGCAGCCAACTGTTTTCCCCAGTATTTGTTTTATTGTTTTGAACTGCTTATGTTTAATTAGCATAATCTATAGCTATATACAAGCATGACCAATTTCACCTAGTTATGGAGGTACCATAACCATAACATTGGAGGCACCAATGTTATGACTTCCCCACGGCGGAGTGATTGCTCGTGGCTTCCCTTTCAGTTTTGGCCATATTATTATATCATGTGGGGCGTATGGGTGCATCCTAGTTACATGTTTTATTCAGTATTTCATGGTGAATGTGGTGTGTGCCTTGCATCCTTCACAAGGAGTTGATCCCTTCTACCCAGACCAGTATATTAATTAGAGGCATCCCCTCTAATCAACATGATGAGGTGACCCCTCCAAGTATTCATGCACGTGACCTTTTCATGACCTATATGGGCTATGGTATATATATGTTAAAACAATTTTCATAAGATAAACATAAGGTTTTTCAAACTATAAAACCAGTTTTCTCAATACTTAACCAGTCTACTCAGAACTTAGTCTTCCGCTGTTATATGTTACATGCTTATCCTATTTCATGCTATATTGTATATCCGTGCACTGAGCGTTTTGCTCAGCCGTTACTTTCCTTTCCATGTCCCAAAACGGCAGGTACCCAAGACTCGAGCATTTGGAGGACATGCATAGGATGGAAGCTGCCATAGACTTCTTCTCCTGTTTCCTTCATATATTTATGCTTGTTTAGTCTTTCATTCAGTTCATTTACTTTGTTATGTTTTGGGCTTATGTTTGGGAACCGCTGTTTGATTCCGGTTTTCCCTATGGTCATGTATGTTTTACTACATATTACCTTGCATGCTTTGATGACACGCCATAAGTACGCGTGAAATTCCATACATCAAAATGGGGTGTTACAATTATGGTATCAGAGACCAAGGCTTCGACCTGTAGGCTCTAAAACTTGACCTGTGACTAGTGGGTAGTCACCAGGAGCTTCCTAAGCCAACGATTGTTATTCCACGTATTGATGTTTCAGCGCGTTGTTGTTTTAACCATTATGTTTTCATCACCTTTTTGTTTTAGCCATGACGTTTTCAGCACCTTGTTGTTTTCACCATGATGTTTTCACCAGTATCGTCTTACTAATATGGAATGAACAACCGTCATCCATACTTAGTTATGTGTCATTGTCTATGCATGATGTTCCTCGTGAACTGTGACGATGTGGACTGACCCCAGTAGTTCATAATTTTCACATAAAATTTTTTTCTGTTAAGTTTTGACAATGACTTTTAATTATTATGTTTCATGCATTCATGCATTTATATCATATGTCATCTGTTGCAGGAATTTTGACTAAGTAATGGTTGGTACAGGATTTGCCCTATTTAGTCGCATGTGCTTTTATCGAAACTTTTAACTTTGGGACCGACCCATAGGCGTCCCCTCGCCATGTATTTTGTTTTGGAAGCGACCCATAGGCGTTCCCTCGCACATATAAAGGTTTTATAAACTACATTACGCATTCATGCACTGTTTTCATGCATAAATTTTTTCTCATGATTTAAATTGGCATAAATTTTTTTTTCATGTCCCCTCATAAGTTATTATGTTTTTATGTCAAGTATGTTTTCATACTGTCACGTTTAACTTCAGGTTCATGCTGATTATGTTATACACTTCTTCGTGATAGATGGTTTCATGTTTCTTCATGATAATTCCGTCTCATGCTGATTATGTTTTATGCATCTTTTGTCATTTACGTTGTTCTGCAAGACATTGTTAGATTTCATTGAATCATGCTTTCATGATAGTCATGGTTGGTTTAAATTGATCATGCTGTCAGGCAAATCATCGTTGAATTTTGTGTAACCACACTTTAACGTTTCCGTTATAACTAGAATGATGTCTATGCTAATGCTGCCAGGTTATCATGATGGTTTTCCTAACCGTTTAACCGGTATACTTTCCTTAAATCATGATAAATGATCGACCCCATACCGATCATTTCATGTGCATTCCACGTGTACTCCATGTATCGTATTCCATGTGTATTACATGTACCTTAATCCATGTGTATTCCACTTGTAATACTTCGCGAGTATTCGCTAGTCGATTCTGAACCATCTCAGGCGTATTTTCAATTGCTGATACTCTACTAGATTGCTGATGCCGCTCAAAACTTGGAGATGTTACTAAAGGTTGATGCTGCTGACGTTCGGAGACGCTACGAGATGCGGATGTTGTTCACAACCTAGAGATCCTACGAGACAAAGACAAAGGCGTCAGAGTAAAGCTATTGGATGAGAAGATACTTCACCATCAGACGATTTTATCAGTCATTGTCCCTAATTCTTAGTTACATGTCACACGTCATTCGGCTGTCATTTCAGCCATATGAGTGCAAACCGGTACCAGCCGGCCACTCAGCTGAATAGTTACATGAATCACGGTCATGAGAATGACTATCATGGAACTGACAGACAGGACGATAGTAACCACTACTATGACAGCAACTATCCTAGAAATCACAACCGAGGCTCCAGCCGCGGACGTGATCAGACATACAAAGGATCAGTAGTCCAACCGATCTGCCAAGTCTGGCATAATAACCTAATATTGTAGTTCTATTATTTTACGTCTCGAGACGCATGTCAAGACATCAGTCAAGACACATGTCTCACGTATACTTTCTGAGGACACATGTCAAGATACCAGTCAAGACATATGTCATGCTTATAGTTCCAAGACACGAGTCAAGACACATGACTCACGTCCAACTATGGAACATTTCTAAGAAATTCAGGGTAACCTCCAAGGGTATATCCATTTTGTTGTGCCATGTATTAATCAGGCCACAAGAATTTCAATACCATTATCGGCGCATCAGTGAGAACTGTCACGTTGCCGATGTCACTTTCATTTCTTTCACCAGACTTCATATATTCATGACCATGAAGGACTCCTTTCGTATTCCCACGTATACGAAGGTTTTCCTTCAGCTTAATGATGAGATCCAAGCTGCAACGCATTTCCTCGGACAGACACAAGTTGAATTTTATCCTAATTATGTACTATGAACAGCACACCATGCTACGATTCATAATTATGTACAGTAATGTTCAGGCTCCTGAATACTTTCAGCTTGATTTTCCATCGGAAAATCTGTGCAAATTATCTATGCTTACAAGCATGTGCATTGTTAGCTATGGTCGCTAAAATTTTCTAGCTGTCAGTAAGACACGACCACTTAACTCTTTTACGCATAGCCAGTTGATTATTCCAAAGTCTTCCTATACATTCCAGAAGAATCTACAAGGAGAAGGATGGTACCATGAGATTATGTGTCGACTACCGTTGACTTAAACAAATCACCATTCATGACCGTTATTCTCCTCCACATATTGACAACATGTCGAATCAACCGTATGGTGTTAATCACTTTTCCAAGATCGAACTCACGATCATTCTGCCAACAGTGACGAGTGAAAAAGCAGGACATGTCCATGACTGCTATTCGTACACGACTCGGTCATGCTAGGTTTATGATTTTGAATTAGTCTCATCAATGCTCCAACCGCATTATGGACTTAATAAATTGAGTTTCCATGAACTCCTAAACAAATTCATCAGCGTTTTCATTGAGGATAACCTGATTTCCTCTAAGCCTAGAGAAGAACAGGAAGACCATATCTGCACTATGTTGCAAATTCTATGACAAGAGAAATTCTACCCTAGAAATTTTTTTTTCCAATATCAATTCTGTTTGATTACAGTGACACACTGAATCACATGGGTTTCTATGGTTAATCTTACCATGACTCAGCTTATGCGTAAAGGAGAGAACCCTACACTACATTAGGTGTTCTAGAAAATTATACGCTAGGAGAAGTCTAGATTCAGAGACTCAGAGTTTCGCAAACTCCTAGGTATCAAGTTCTACGAAGCAAGATACAGTTACGTTCATATCTAGGTACCTGACATACCAACAGGTTAAGATAGGACACCAACAAACTGGGATGTTTTCATCATATGAAATTGTGAATCGAAAAGGGACAAGATCTCCATGGATTTTAGTACCAGATTTTAGCAAACTCAGAAGAAGCATGATGCTATTTGGGTTATTGTCAACAGTTTGATCAAGTCTGCAGAATCCTTACATCCGTACGGATTTCAGAACCAACAGATTGAACGAACATGTTCCAGCCAAGGCTCATCCGATCACTTGGCAATTCCTCAGCTATCGGGTCAGACAAAGATTCGTAATTGTACTCCTAACTTACTTCACGTCTTCATTCTAATTCCACGACTTGCTTTCGCGCTCACGTTCATGACACTATTCACGTTCATGATCGTATTTTGGCTTACGATTTTACGTTCATTTCTTTCCTCATTCTGGGAAGTTTGTAAGAACTTGTGAGACCAGACCCAAGTTTAGTATAACTCTCCATCATTAGATAGACGTTTCATGTCATATTCCACGTCTCACCGTGTAGCGTTTGGCGTTACCGCCATTATATTCTATGATCACGATATGTCTAACATGTCATGTTTATTCCACGTTCCTCATATCATGATCAAAATAGGTTACACGTATCATCGATCACGATATGTTTACTTATACTACACTCGCCATATCTCCACGTAGCACGTTCAAAATTTTTCACGTATCACGTTCAAAAATTTTCACGTACTACGTTTCTTTATGTCTCGCGCATCGTTTCTAATTATCAGTTAAGTCAGATTGTCTTGCATCGTAACGTTTCAGTTACCCTTGCACGTTAACTCTTATTTTCCACGATCGAATTTAGGGGATCTACCTTCCGTTGATAACCAAGAATTTCTTTGTATTCCAAGTCAAGGTCAGGAGGACCAAGATTTATCATTAGTGTCAGGATCTTCTGAAGGAACCGTTCCAAGAGGGAGGCCACTTGGAAACGGACAAGTTCATCCGGACTTCTTATCCATTTTTCTCTTATCGTTTTGATACGTCCTTTCAGTCACGTCACGTTCCATGTCTTTTCAAGACATGTCACGTTCCACGTTCCCTTCTACCATGTCACCTTCATTTCCGTTATTTTGCATACCTTTCCAGTTTGATTCGGGTATGTTTCGCTTCCAGTTACTTTATCTATAATTCGGGGACGAATTATTCTTTTTAGGGGGGAGAATTGTAAAACCCGCATGCTTTTACCATGAATAGTGCCCTTAAGATCGTACGTCCTAGATTAAAACTTACCCTATTTAGTATTGATCACATTCATGTGCTAATAATCAAGCAAGTGCATACGTGTATGACATGATAAGTATCGATTACGTACAAACTCATGATATAATAGATATTTCACGTGAACATAATTAAATCATGATCACCATTTTAAAACACGAACTAAAATAATTACGTAAGTACTTAATTACGAGTGTAAATAATACGATAAACTACATGATAAAATAAACAAAAACACTTTAAACACGAACACGTTTAACCATGAACGAACACGAAACATCGGGACACGAGAAAAGGTACGGGCACCCCATGTGGGGCCCCATACCCACGGCACACATAACCATAATGGGCTTAGCCCATTGACTTTTACATGAAAGGGGGGTTATGGTAACTTTTCTTTTCATTTTTACATTTCATGAAAAATATTCATTTAACCTAAAAAAGTTTCTCTCCTCCTCCTTGCCCTCTCTTTGTGCCGCAACCCCTAAGACCACCAAAGGTGGTTGTTGATTGATCTTGATCACAAAAATCATTGCTATAAACCGTGTTTGTTCATCCTCTTTCAAGCTACGTATTGGTATATCATTCTAAACCTTTCTTTTCAATTCTTTTTAATCTTTAATTATTTTCATGAACATGTATATTTATTTTTGTTAAAACATGATAATTAAACATAGAGCTAACATGTTTTGGGGTTAATTAAAATCAAAGAATGGTATATGAGGGTGTTTGTTTTTGGCCGCCTAGTATAACCAACCCGAGGGGGGTTCGGTTTGCTTTTAGCCACCACCACCAAGACCATTTTGGTCTTGGTTGGTGCATGTGGGACCCACGACAGCAAAGGGGACACAAGTACCCCGAGTTGGCTCGGGTACGGTGTCGAGTTCATGCCCGATTCATGGTTCGTTGGTTAAATCATGATTTATGCTACATGTTAATTTTATGAATTATGAACTTAGGATATAAATTAGTTAATAAACATGAGATAATAATTAAACCATGACTTAGGTTATTTTAATTATTAATTTAGCATGATATTAATTTAACCTAAGTATTTTATGTTATAAGTTATAATTAATTAATTATTTAAAACATGCCTATAATTAATTAATTTAGACATGACTTAGGTTATGTTATTAATACATAATAATACACATTTTAACCTAAGTATTTTATTCCATTTTAATTAAAACATGTTATACTTTAATTAAAATGCTTAACTCATAGTTTAATTAAAATACATGAAATAATAATTAAACTATACACTATATCATATGACTTAAAAAATAAGCTTATAAACACTTAGACTTATATGTTAGCTTATGTAACCAGCTTAATTCTAATTATGGAAACTTCTATTTATAGATACTTAATTAAATAAGGCAACTAATCTATTAATGGAAACCTTCTATATATGGAAATCTATCTATTTCAGGCAGCTAATCTAATCATGGAAACCTTCTATATATGGAAACTTATTTAATTAAGGCAGCTGATCTATTTTTGGAAACTTTCTATTTTTAGAAACTAATCTATATTAAGCAGTAAATTCTATTTTTGGAAACTTTCTATTTTTGGAAACTTTCTATTTTTTGGTAACTTTCTATTTTTGAAAACTTTCTATTTTTGGAAACTTTCTATTTTTGGAAACTTTCTATTTTTGGAAACCTGCTATTTTTGGAAAGTTACTTATTGTTACACAGTAAGTATAATAATACATGAATTACCAATAATACTTTATCAGATTAATCAAAGTACAAGGTTAACACAGATAGGGCTTTAAACAGTAAGCCATGACCTAAAACATACAAAGAAAGCTAAGATGAAACATAAAACCCTGTACGTAATCAGTGATTCGATACTTATACACGTGTGTATTCATGTAGCGTTAGTGATCCAGAAGTAGGAGTCTTTCTTCCGTTCATTCACTGGACTTGAGGTACGGATTCCCGTCCTTTCAGTATGGACATTCTTTCCTTATTAGGATTTCCCCGTATGCAGCCAACTGTTTTCCCCAGTATTTGTTTTATTGTTTTGAACTGCTTATGTTTAATTAGCATAATCTATAGCCATATACAAGCATGACCAGTTTCACCTAGTTATGGAGGTACCATAACCATAACATTGGAGGCACCAATGTTATGACTTCCCCACGGCGGAGTGATTGCTCGTGGCGTCCCTTTCAGTTTTGGCCATATTATTATATCATGTGGGGCGTATGGGTGCATCCTAGTTACATGTTTTATTCAGTATTTCATGGTGAATGTGGTGTGTGCCTTGCATCCTTCACAAGGAGTTGATCCCTCCTACCCAGACCAGTATATTAATTAGAGGCATCCCCTCTAATCAGCATGATGAGGTCACCCCTCCAAGTATTCATGCACGTGACCTTTTCATGACCTATATGGGCTATGTTATATATATTTTAAAACAGTTTTCATAAGATAAACATAAGGCTTTTCAAACTATAAAACCAGTTTTCTCAATACTTAACGAGTCTACTCAGAACTTAGTCTTCCGCTGTTATATGTTACATGCTTATCCTATTTCATGCTATATTGTATATCCGTGCACTGAGCGTTTTTCTCAGTCGTTACTTTCCTTTCCATGTCCCAAAACGGCAGGTACCCAAGACTCGAGCATTTGGAGGACATGCATAGGATGGAAGCTGCCATAGACTTCTTCTCCTGTTTCCTTCATATATTTATGCTTGTTTAGTCTTTCATTCAGTTCATTTACTTTGTTATGTTTTGGGCGTATGTTTGGGAACCGATGTTTGATTCCGGTTTTCCCTATGGTCATGTATGTTTTACTAAATATTACCTTGCATGCTTTGATGACACGCCATAAGTACGCGTGACATTCCATATATCAAAATGGGGTGTTACATATTGCATCATATTGAACATTTTTGCATCATAGTTTTACGTATTCTTAAAACGCGTATTTAAGGCCATGATCACGTTTGTAGGTCGCGGATAATACTTGGGATACCTTTTTCATTTCTCTACAGTCCGGTTCGTTCGTCCGTTGTATCGCACTAAGGTGAGTCTATAGCCTCGCATTTAAATTCTTAAAGATGATTTTATAAACCCGCGAGGGGGATAACATGCTTAGTTATTGAAAATAAATGGTGCAACTAGATGTGCGGTAAACCCATTAAAGGGTGCATATAAAAGTTTTGGTGAATCCTATATATTATAAATTGTTTGTATTGAAAATTAAGGGTACAACTCGTAGTTGCGGTAAACCATTAAGGGGCGCATATAGAAGTTGTGGTAAACCCATGCTTGTTTTAAAATAGAACACAAGGAAATGTTTAATGCCATGATTATTATTATAAGTTGCTTATTCGCTGAATAAAAGTCCCAATATATATATCATGAATTGTTAGCTACCGCGTAATGGTAGGCGCTTATACATGGAATAGTATTATTCGGCTAGCTATCGTTAGGGCACGATTGAGGCCCAAGGAGGATACATGCGTGAGAGTTTAAAATAAACTTGGCGAGGTGTATGGTGGGCAAATATTATGGTAACGTTTCAATGTCATGATGCTTATAATAAATCTTTATAACTTTGTTTGATCCACATTGTTATGGTTGATGGCTTTAAAATGTATTAGTGTTTGGTAATGTTTATTTATAAACTCTATAGATTCACTCAACTTTTGTTGACAAGTTTTAGCATGTTTTATCTCAGGCCCTTGAAGGTAATGGCAAAGGAGGGATTTCGGTACTTGCGGTTTAATAATAAAGATTTTAAAGCTCGCCATTTTGTAAAAATCATTCAATGACTTTTATTATGAAAAGATGTTGTGTACTTGTTTAATAAATGTTTGGGACCATGTTGTGAACGATTTATCAAATGCTATTTCAATTGAAAGTTTATTTTTAAAACGATTCTTTTCGAGTCGTTTTCTATTACTTGAGCTGTTGTATTATGAAGTAGCACCCCATATGAGCTTCCGCATATGACCCGAAATTGGGGGTGTTACAGCTAATGTTAACATTCACTTGGGAAATCATCTTCAAAAAGTTGGAAACATGAACGTCATATTTGGTGAGCACTTCAGACTTGTCTAACCTAGAGGGATAAGGGATATTGGGCTTAGACGTTTAAGGTTGAGAAGGAGAAGGACTCGCTTCTTGAACAACCTTTGGGTTAAGCTCATTAGGAAATGGAGAACTAGTACTAGGAGTGGTAGTGGGAGGGATCACCGAAGGGGGAGTAGGATTAATCATTATGACCTTCGGGCCTTGTCTCTCCTTTATGGGCGAAGAGATGGAAGGTCCCACTAAAGTGGCTACACTTCGAGTAGTGATAGCACTCACATTAGCACGAGGGTTAATTCGGTATTAGAAGGTAAGGCTCCTTGGGGTCTAAGGGCTTGCAACATTTGCACGAACTTCCTATCGGTGGACTCTTGCATTTGTTCATAGTTCTCTCATGTTCGGTCAATTTTTGTAGAACCAAGTCCATTTGAGGATTATGCATGATCATTTGATTATACCCTTGATTGTTAAACCCTTGATTTTGAAACCCTTGATTTTGAAATTGATTAGGATTTTGAAAGCCTTGATTTTGAAAACCTTGATTATTAAATCCTTGATTTTGATTAAAACCCCTTGTATTAGAATTCCCTTGATTTTGATTAAAACCCCTTGTATTAGAATTCCCTTGAAAATTACCCCCGTTGAGGACCTTGGTTCCTATTTTAGGCGGGTGGGGGTGGTCTTTGTGGAGCTACAAACCCTGGGGAGCCAAATAGTTATTAGACTTATAAGAGAAATGGTTAACATCAACATTTGGTTTGAAATGAACCATCTCATTTTCATTGTTTTTATAAGCATAAAATTCTTGTTGTTGATTGTAAACCTTGTCACAATTATAATACGAATGTGGTCCACCACAAGTCTCACACGTTTCACAAGTCTCTTTTAAGGCATTTACTTGCACATTGATGGGTTTGGTATTGTTAGCGGTTTGTAGAGCAATAGTTTCAACAAGCGAAGTAAGCGTATCAATTATCTTGTCGCTCTCACTAGTACTAGCACTTGCCATAGTAGCCCTAACACTATTGGTTTATACTTTTGCCTTGTTTTCAATTATTGCCCAAGCCTCGTTCATGGACTTCACAAGAATATTACCCCCCGCAGCACTATTAAGTGAGTCTTGATCATTAAGAGTTAAACCATTGTAAAACGTATTGATTTGATGCACTTTTGTAAAACCATGTTGTGGACATTTTCGTAAAATCTCCTTAAAACGGTCCCAAGACTCTCTAAAAGTTTCCCCATATTTTTGTTCAAAGGTAATGATGTCATTCCTTAAAGCGGTGGTCCGTGATGGTGGGAAAAGTAGTTAATGAACTTGGCCGCTAAATAAATCCATGTGGTGATACTTTGGGGTGGTTCCTTATCAAGCCAAATCCGGGCTTGTCCCTCGAGGGAATTAGGAAAGAGTTGTAAACGAATGGCCTCTTGTGGCACCCCATTGTATTTGATGGTGTTTGCCAATTGTATGAAACGTTTTATATGAGCGTGTGGGTCATCATTAGTATGACCTAAAAATGGTGTAGCTGAAACCATTTGAATAAAACCCGTTTTTAGTTCAAAATTATTCGCTCCAATATTCGGCCCCACAATCGCGTCATCATTTCCCTCAACGTGAGATTGTAGAATCTCAATCATTGGTCGATTATCCGTTGCCATCGTATTGTTCAAAGCCCGATTATCGGGATCGGCTTGATTGACGGTCTTTTTGTTCTTTTTCTTCTTTTTGGAAGAATTAGAAGTATTTGGTACACCACTTGGTATGTGTGCACGCCCCCGAGTGCGCATACAACTAAAATCGAGGAATGAGGTAGGAGACCTCGGTCGACTTTGAGAGGAAATTGACTATCCCTCTCGAGGTTCAATATTAAAAAGCTACAAAAAATATATACATAATACTACTTGAGTTGGCAAACCAATAATCGGTCGTCCCTCTCAATATACGCACAAGCAAGCCGGGAAACGAGGTGGCACAAAGCACTTAAAAACCTTTTTCCTTAGACGGCCTTTTATAGCGCGTCGCTTTATACCCACCTTATAGTTTGAATAAATCGAGTTCAAACTTTTTACTAGTATTTATCTATTTTGCCTTGATTTTTGTTTTGGATTCGAATACAATAGCTAGGTGATGAAATCCCAACTAAGGTCTTATTTGGAAGTAGGTAAATTGATTGTTCTACGTAATACAATATAGTAAAAGAAAAATCTTTTTGTATTTTTTAGAAAAATATATATTGACAATAAAAAGCGAAAGAAATCGAAATAAGAAAAATAACAATAATACGTAATATTTTGGGTGTAATACTTTAGGAAAAGTATTACTTTTGGATTTTTTTAAATTTTTTTGGTGCAAATCTTAGGAAATAGTTTGCTTTTGATGATTTTTTTATATTTTTGTATTTTTAAGTTTTGGATTTTTTTATGTTTTGGATTTTTTTAGCAAGAAAAGTAACGTTCAAAATTGAACGGATCCCAAAATCCAAAGCTTCTCACGAAAAATCGTCAATCGTAATGAACGAAGCGGCAGCGGTGCCAATTTAATGTATGAATTTTTTTGCAAATTCTTTTAATCTCTTTTTCGTTCCTCGAATCACTTGAATTGATTTCAAATGTTAACGAAGAGATTAATTATTTTCGGTGAATAATACTTTGTTTGGTATTTAAAACTAAACCTATTTAATCTAATAAAAATACTTTTTCACAATTAAAAATCTTAATAAAAACTAATTAAACTATTTTAAAACTATTTAAAATTGTAGTCTAATTTAATTAACTAAAACTTAACTATTTAAAAATTATAACTAATTTAGAATATTTTAAATAAAACTATTTAACCGAATTTAAAAACTATATTGAATTCAAACAAAACTTAAAAATAATTTTATATAAAACTAAATTAACTAAAAACTAATTTAAAAAAACTAATTTATAAAAACAATTTAAATTTCTAAAAGTGATAAAATATTATATTTTTATTTTTATTTTATTTTTTTAAACTTTATAAAAGTGAATATATAAAAACATTTAAAAATTAACTAAACAAAATCTTGTATTTAAACTAATTAAAAAAACTGACAGCGACTAAATAAACTATATAAAAAAGAATACCTAGATTAAACACAAATAAGGGATAGAAAAAATGGTTATCTCGTTGGGTTGTTATAAGAGAGGTCAAGGGTTCGAGTCTAGCAGCAGACGAATTTTTTTGTTATTTATTTTTTTATATTGAACAATGAAATGGAAACTAAAGTCACATGTTCGAATCTAGATTGCTAGTATATTTTTGAAAGCTGATAAAATTAAGTGAAGCCTGCACAGACCAATTGAGTTTGTGTGCTTTAAACAATACATCAACAGAAATCAGTTAACAAAATAGCAAGCATTCTAAGAATCAAGTGAATCAGATACTCAGCAAGCATGTGAATAAAGGACTAAAATCAGATATATGGCAGGTTTATAAACTTATGCAGACTTAAATCAAATCTAAATTTTAGCTAAAAATTCTCTACTTAAACCTAAACTTCAAACATATTCTAAGCAGATTAAAACTTACAGCAGAGGTAATTTAGAAGACTAAGATATCTATATTAACTAAATAAAACTTAATAAAGTGAATATAGAAACCAGTAGACTAAACCAAATAAATTCAGAAATATCCAAATCCCTTGTTTGACACCATTTTAATTACTAGAAACAGATATGAAAACTCAGATTTAAATCAACTAATACAAAAACAAATCAACTTAAACAGTTAACTAATATCCAAATAAAAGTAATAATCAAAGCAAAAAGGCAAATAATCAGATTAACTAAAAAGTAAAAATCATATATCCTCAAACAGTTTAACTAAATAACATAAACAGAAAAAAACATAAAAGTAAATTGAATTAAACCTTGTGGAGAAAACCGTTGGGAAGTAGATGCGGCGCTGAGCCGTCTAAACAATCGACACCACCATCATATCATCTAACACCATCAAAAACTTACCAATCTCGAACCACGAATCAAACGAACCGAAACAATTTATAAATCGAACCAGTAGGGTTTGGTTTTTTTCATCCAAATCTTACTTTATTATTAAATTTTGCAAGTATTTAAAAATAAACAATAAAGAAGTAATGACAAATTTAATAGATGAAATAGAAATTTTTATTAATTTGAAATAGATATTACAACTTTATAAAAGAAAAATGACATTAATCCTATTTCTAATTTAAAATAAAAACAGTAAAATAAAGAAAAAATGGAATATTCAAAATTACAGAATATGGGGGTATTTATAGCCAACCCTCATTGCTTGCTGGTGAAGCTTGGTGAGCACGATCTTCAATCGTAGCCGTTTAATCCATCTTTTCTCTCTCTTTCTTCTTTCTCTTGATCATACGGTGGAGAATCTTCCTTGTGCACACGGATTGCCAGGCTGGATTGAATGTGTGTTTCTTGTGCTTGTTGTAACTTGATGTGGCATCAATTAAATGGAGGAATGGGGGTGGTCATGTGTATCACCCAACCAGGTACGAGAAAAGGGCCACGTCATTGAGGACCACCATCTTCAAGCTCCGAATTTCATGGGAATTACTTAGAGATGCGTGTGTTATCACACGCCTCTAATCAGTAAAAGCCCCAAATTGTGAATTAAAATTAGGGTTTATTTGGTGGATGTGATTGAGAAAGGGGTGGTGAAAACCTTGTTTTTATCGAAAAGAAAGTGAGGTATGTGAGTTTTGTGTGGGTGGTTAATGTGAGTTGGGGTAATGAACGGTTGAGTGACAGTTAACCAAAATAAGTGAAAACTTTTCCTTGTTTCCCCGTTTCATTTTTTGTTGGGCCTTCACCAATTCTTGGGCCCAACATAATTCCCACCGTCTCATGTTAAATTGTTTGAGAATGGGCTGTTGGCCCATATTTAACAATACTCTATCCGTCTCATGGGCTCTTGGTTTGGGCTTTTGGGTAAAAAGTAAATAACTTGTTTTCATTATTGGGCTTTTGGGCCCATTAACAAAATGTGTGACCCACTATGCCCAAATTACTTCATTAAGATCAAATCCACTAAAAACGAGCTCGATTTCGGCTTCCTTGATCTTTCCTTTAAACTCGTGTCAATTTTGCCGGTTTTCGTGATCTTTGGTACACTTTTGGTTCTTTCACTTTGTATTTGTCTCTTTCTTTGACTTTTCTTCAACAATTTACCGTGAAATCCCGTGTTTTCTTTCCTTTTGATCTTTTGTACCTATTTCACACAAAAACACAAAACCACGCGTAATTCCGACTTTTATGATATTAAACACATGATTAGGTCTTGTTTTTCTTTAATTTTAGTGGCAAAAGGATAAGTGTTTACACACTTATTACACACGCTTTATGACTACATTGTGAATTATGAGATTTTGAAAACCTACGCCTGTGTATTCTTTATATAATAGAATACAAGACTTTTCTTACAAGAAAACTTTAATTACATTAGAAGTCCCTCCATCTTTTGCTAATAAGTCCTCCTTGTTGTATGGAAGGGCTCCATATTCTTGTAAAGCTTGATATTTGCATATAAGTCCTTCTTGTTTCATTATTCTTGTTTTGTCTCATCAAATTAATTCCCAAGACTTAACCCACTTAGGCCCAACATATGAGTATAGGCCTGGTCTTAAATGAATAAATGGACTAATATAATCTATTAGACTCTTAATGGGCCTAATGGGCCTTAACATACACATGGGCTAAAACTATTATGATTAGACTAAGTAACTAAATACTTAACAACTAATAATTTTGTATAAAAGAATAACCACACTTGATCATCATGTTTATGACATCATTACATATACGAAACAACTTTTTTATAAATATTACTCGACATAGTCTAAGATCGAGTATTATTTGTCTAGGTTTCCCGTAATCGAGACACGCACCGTGACTCTTAATTGCCGATAACCCGCCTTCTAAGCCAACGTGAGTTCATAGCCTCGCACTCTTTTAAATCTTTTATGAAATATTATTTAAACCCGCGAGGGAGATAACATGCTAGTTTTAATAAAACTAGAACACATGTGGTCCTGATTGTATATTTATTGATATAGACCCGATTAATTGAATGACCCAATGAATGATTGAATTGGATTATTATTAGTTAGATTATGTCACTATAAGTCCCATTAGCATGAATTATGAACTACCGGGAGTGGGTAGACGCTTATACATATAATAGTACTATTTGGGGAAGATCACCCCAGTTCGCGTCTTGACGGTTGATCCCCGTTGTGTCACATCGATTGGCAAGCGAATTTAAGTATGAGAGTGATATAATTAGCGTGATTTTTGTGACGACACGCTGTTTAAAATGGGAAAATGAGTTCCGGGCTAGCTACCTGATATATATATTATAGAAAGGTAACAATGTCATGCGACTTATAATAATATGATAATAATAATGATAATGGTAACACCGAGGCTGTGGTCTCAGGAATAGTGTATGATATACGATTTGAATTATAATATATTGGCTGACTAGCAATATGGGGTCTTATTTATTATTATACCCGTGTTCTGGTTTTACATAACTGTTTTATATAACGGTTTTTATTATTCTATAAACAACGTTATAAAACGTATTGAATGGTGCTGTTACGAGCATGATTCGTATAAAATGTTTTTGGCCTAAGTTATGATTTACGACAATGGTTCGTATAAAACTATATTTGGCCGATGTTATGGTCTATGACCAAGTATTGCACAAAATGCTTTTCGGTAATGATTATATACCGGTTTTATGTTAATGGTTATTATTGAACTCTATGGATTCGCTCAACGTTTCACTGACTTTTAACATGTTTTATCTCAGGTACTTGAAGGTAATTCTCGGAAAGATGACAAGAGTTTATGGCCCGCATTTAAATAAAAATTTCTATTCAGATGTTTTGTAAATTTGTAAGACACATTTTAACCCGAGGACCTAGTTAATTTGATATTAATGAAAAAAAATGCTTTGTTGTTAAACGATGCGATTTTTAAGCGTTGTCTATGATTTGAGTAATGTGCTATCCTGTAACACCAACGACTCTTTCGTTGATTCGAAATGTGAACATTTAGGGGTGTTACATAAGGAGTTGGTAAGACATCTCCCCAAGATTAAGTTTGATAGTCACTTTTGTGATGCTTGCAAAGTTGCGAAGCAAGTTTACTCAAGTCACAAGGCCAAGAATTTGGTATCGACCTCCTGGTGCCTAGAGCTCCTACATATGGATCTCTTTGTACCTTCCGCCATACGGAGTTATGGAGGGAACCTTTATACCTTAGTTATAGTTGATGACTATTCTAGATTCACTTGGACTAGATTTTTGGCTTATAACAATGAAGCTTTCGATCATTTCGAAACCTTTAGTCGAAGGATCCAAAATCAACTAGGATGTTCAATTGTCTCTATTAGGACAGATCATGGTAGGGAATTTGATAACAAAGTGCAATTTGGTGCCTTTTGTGAAGCTCATGGTATTACTCATAACTTCTCGGCTCCTCGCACTCCACAATAAAATGGGGTAGTTGAAAGGAAGAATAGGACTATCCATGAGATGAGTTGGACAATGTTAAACGAGCAATCTTTGCCTCAAAACTTTTGGTGCAATGTCGTGGACATATCGACCTATATTCTCAACCGAATTCTTATTCGACCTTTCCTAGTAATGACCCCTTATGAGATTCTAAAAGGTAAGAACCCCTCATTAGAATACTTTAAGGTGTTTGGAAGCAAGTGGTTCATTCTCAACACCAAATACTACCTTACTAAGTTCGACCCAAAGTCGTACGAAGGTATCTTTCTAGGTTATTCTTAAACTAGTAAAGCCTACATAGTCGTCAATTGAACCTCGGGTGTAATCGAAGAGTTACTCAACGTGAAATTCGATGAAACCCATCCTTCATCTAAGACACCACCTTTGGTAGATGATGACTTAGATGAAATGGACATAGTAAAAGCCAAAGAGGTTAGAAAATTAGGAGTTGAAGACCTTAATGTTGAAAAGGAAGTAAACATTAGTGAGTTTAAGGATCATGCTCTCAAAAAAGTCATAGGCGACTTAAATCAAAGGACCTTTAGATCTCAAGTCCAAGATCAAAGTAACTTGTTTTGTTTTTTCTCATTGATTGAACCAAAGAATGTTAAAGAAGCTTTGATGGATTAGATTTGGGTCATTCTAACACCCCCAAATCTACCACGCAGCGGAATATCACATTTGGGTGCTAGTCAAAGAATCATCACACAAGCCATATCGAATGACTCAAAAGAGATGTTTAATTATAAGAAAATGTAAGCAAAGTTAAATTACAACAACATTTCTAAATGTTTCCAACCCTAAAATCATAACAAAGTAGCGTTTAGGTCCCCATGAATCTTGATGAGACTACTTTTATACATAGTCTCGTCGTCCAAAACGGGCTTAAAAAGGTTAAAATATCATAAAAAGTGCCAATATATGCTTGTGTTTGTTCAATGTGTATTTTAAGTATGGATATTGAGAAAATGAAAAAAGAACACAAGAATCAATAAAAAACAAACACGGGAAACGAAGCCGCACAATGAACTGGGCCCTAGAGTTGATTTTCCAAAAAAGTCCTTGAAGAATTGAAGATTGTACAAGAAGGGTCCTTCATTATTAAATAATTGACACTTTAAACCGTTTATATTCATAATTACAAGTTTGGTCCCTAAAGTTTGTCAAATTTACAAAAAGGACCCTCAACTTTGAAGAATTGGCAAGATTGGTCCCTCAAAATTGAAAAATTGTCACTTTTAGTCCTCCATTAAGACAAGAATACAATTGAAGACCTTGAAGAATGAGGATATGTAAAAAAGAGCCCTTGAAGAATCATGAAATTACAAGAAATACCCTTTGAAATACTTTTCAAATGTTTTTGTGGCCAAAGTATAAAAAACAAAACTTCATTATAAAGGGAAAATCGCTTTTGGGCTGTTTATACATCAAAAGACAACAAGAGAAGAATAGAGGGGTTAAACTTGGGCGACAAACATTCTAACCTAGACCACTACCCTTCTGCCACGTGCCTCACTCAATCTTTTCCACAAATCACAAACCATCCCTTTGCCACATCACTTCCCACTCACCTGTTAATAACTAATTATATTAATTATTTAATTAACTCGCGCCTAAACATGTTTTCAAATACTAAACTGGATCAAAACCCCTACTATTCACATGAAGAACACAATTATGTTTTTCTTAACCATGTGAAATTAAACCCTAATCTTGTCCAGATTTAAGATTAAGGGTCTTATTAACAAAACCCAACTCACAAACTTGCCACCTCATCACCCAAAGTTGTCACATAAACCACCCCTGCTACACTTTGGGTTAATAAAACAAAAGCATGCCAGGGAATCAACGTGCATAAGCTTTGCTTGCATCCAACACTCACATTGAACGTCTAGGATCCTTTCTCACCCACTGGCAACTTCACAAGACTCTAAGAAAGCCACATGTGTTCAAGAAATATTCAAAAATCAAGGGTATTATTGGAACTTCAAGCAGCTAGGGTTTTTAGTTTTCAGCTTTGAAGAACACTTGTAAGGCTCTATATAAAGCCATTAGTTCACAACATTTAGCCTTGCTCTTGGTTTTTCTTTGGTCACTTTTCTGTAAATCCTATTATCAAGTAAATGAAATAGTGTTTGAATTTGTTGAAGAAATCCAAGTGCCAATCATTTTATTTAATTGTTATTGATCTAAGTTTGTGCTGTGGAAGTTTCAAAGTTTGCTTTTAATCATTCTACAAGTTTTGTTCAAAAGTTTCAAAACCTGATTTTTTTCCTAGTTCTTAGTTGAAACACTTGAACTTTTTGGATCAAAGATTGATCATATTACCCAGATAAGAAGATTATCAAGGTAAGGTGAGATCTGTGTTTGGGAAGAATAAAGGAGTGGGGAACAAGCTTGGAAGAGTTCAGTTTATTTTTCATTTTTTATCATATAATTTGTTGTTTCTTACTTTGTTCTTCTTAGCAGCTTATTGGAAGCTTGTGTCTTGTTTAGCTAAACAGGAAAGCTCTCAAATTCGTGAGTGTGGATGTACATTCATGAGGTTTGAACCTTTTCTCCTAAAAATCTGTTAAAATCTTGATGATAAGTGATTTTGAGATTCTGTTGTTGTTTGGTGTGTTCTTGTGCCTTAAATTTTGTTCTAAGTGTTTGAGGATGTTGTTATGATATATGTTTGAGCTTGATTCAGTGTTGAGAATACTTTTACTTTGTAAAAATGTTGATTGAAAAAGTTAAAAGGGTGTTTGGGATTTCTATTTGGTTCTAGTCTGCATGAGTTTGAGTAGGTGTTAGGGTATTGTTTTTGTTTGTGTCTGATAATCAAGTGATTGTGTGCTGATATCTGCATATTTTGTGCTTTGTAACATCAAATCTGAATCTGTGGTCTATCAAGCTTGTTTTGGGTCCTTTTGAACTTAAATCTTGTGCACACCTAGATTTAATGCTAAACTAGGGTTAACAAGTATTAAAACAAAGTTTGTGTAACCTGATTTATGGATTTGAGGGTTTAAAGTTCAAGATTTGGTCATCTATTTCAGCAAAAGGTTTTTGGTGTTCATCAGTAAAACTGCTTATGTCACTTAGGGTTCTAACTAGTTCATATCTTGTAACTAGTGCATGAAACAAGTTTATTTATGCTTCATTAAGTCTGTTATAACTTGTGTATGTTTTTGGTGGACTTTGGTTGGCTTATTCTAGCTTAAACTTAGCTTAATATCATCAGATCTTAACTGAACCATGTTTGTGTCATATATTTATGTTGTTTGATTAAACTGTACTAATTGGCTGGATCATTTTGTGTTTTCTTGCTTGATTGTGACTCCTACAACTCACTGGTTGTAGGGGTGCCTTGATTGTCCAAAAATACCAAGTGATTCTTTCTAAAATAGCATGTCAAAAAAGTCAAGAAGTGGGAACCCTTTCCTACTGCTGCTAGCCACTACGAGTGTTAATTAGTGTTCAGTTTATTTATAAGTCGTTCTAGCTTATTCTATTGTGCAACAACTTATTTTTTGTGATAGAACTTAATATTTTAAGCTTATAAGTCAGTTTTGAAGTTTACAGCTTTAGGTTTTAGCTTTTGACTAGAAAACGACTATTTTGTCTTTTTCAAAAATAGCTTATTGCTTATTCCAGCTTATTCAGTTTGCTTATTTGAAATCTTTTTTATTATTAAGCTTAATTAAGTGATTTAAAACCTTTTGCAAGTTGAATCAGCTCTTGAAGTGGTTTACAACTCGAAAATGACTATTTTGTCGTTTTGTGTAGAGAGCTTTGGCTTATTTCAGGCTTATTTCTTGAGGTGTTTCAAAAATTGTTTTTACAAACATCTTTATAATCTCATTAGAAGGATGTGTGTCAAATTTCAGCTTATGGCATTAACTTAGGGCTTAATGGGCCAAAAGCCCATTAAGAATAAGTTGTTTTCTTATTAAGTTGTGATAAGCATTGATTCAGCTTTTGGGCCTTTAGAGTTTTGTGTTTAAAATTTAATTTTAAGCTAGACTGGAACTTTTCAGCTTATTTGGTTGACTTTTTGCTTATTGGGGCAAAAAAGCCCATATGACTTTGACTGTTTTGATTTTTTGGCCCATTTGGAGGCCCAATAGGGGTATTTAGGTCATTTCACTTTCATTTCTGGTTTACTTAGGTTAAAAGAAATTAGTTTGCAAGTTTTTAGAATTTTTATAAATTTTGAATTTTTAATATTATTTTAATATTTAATTTTAATTTTAAATCATTTTAAATAGTTTTAATTAGTTTTAAATTTTTCAAAAATACTTTTTAGTTTAATTAACTTATTTTAGAGGTTTACAAATTGAAAAATCTTATTTTGGGATTTTTATTAATTAAATTGATTTTTTGGGCTTTAATTAGCATTAAAAATTATTATTTAACCAAATAAAAGGTTTGAGTAATTTTTGAATTTTTGTAAACTCTAATTGCATTTTTTAGGATTTATTGTGATTTTCTAGGAGTTTTTGGGTAATTTTTAAATTTCATCACGTTTTACGGTTTTACGTTTATTGGGTCAAATATTGAGTTAATGTGACAAAATAAACAAAATAAGAAGACAAGGACTAAAATGTACAAGAAGCAATTCTACAAGCTGGTGGAGTCTTTCTATAATTATATTAGCTTTCTTTGTAAGCTATGTTTTCTAGTATATAAAGAAAACATAGACCGTAGGTTTTACACATCATTCATTCACAATGTAAACCTACAATTAAAGTTCGATCTCTAGGTGTGGGATTCAATGTATACACACCTAGAGTTGTTTGTGTTAATCTTTAATACAAGCACTTTGGGAGAATTCATCTTTGTTCTTATAACATCTTGTTACTAATCAATGTTCTATTCCGTTATGATTAACATCATATGAATGTTGATTATCCTAGATAGAATGGTTCTTAATCATTGAGTCTAACGATCATAGGACTCCACAATTAGTATCAGAGCCTAAGGCTCGTGATATCTAGGATCTACAAGGTGTTATGTTCGTGTTCGTGTTGCTGCAAAGACGCTTTCCAGGATTAGCGACAGTTTTAGTGACAGTTTAGCGACGGTCTGTCAGATCTGTGGCAGAGTTGTGACGATTTTGCAACAGATTTAGTGTCGCTAAAAGATTTGTTACTAGGGTTTCGAATAAACCCTTAATTAGTGATTGAAACACTTGAAACACAGATCGAGTATTCATGAAGATGACTAAGTAGATTCATGGGTTTGAATGTATCACATTGAAGATATTAGGGTTTCAAATCTCCACTTGAAGCTGCTACTATTAGCGTTTGTAATGATTCATCAATGAATTATTATTTGTTTAGGGTTTCTTAATAAACCCGAGATCTGTTCATAATATACGAATTATTGCTGCTATGTCACGAATTGATGAATCTTTTAAAGATTCATGGAAGATTCGTTTGCTTTATCCTGTTATTTATATGACATGGGTCAGGATTGATGGTCCAGTGATGAGCAGATTGTGTACAATAACAAGTTATTAGGGTTTTTGTAAATCTTAAAACATGTGAGGTGAGAGGCTGCATATTGAGGCAGGGATACAGATCAACATTGTTGCGGTTCAACAAGCACTTCAAGATTCTGGATTATATTTACCGATTTTTAGGATTTATCCTAAACAACCTGAATCGTTTGAAGGTGGAATGATAAGTGTCGCTGCTAATGATTTTAACACTGTCAAAGAAAGAAGACAACTGATATGGGTAATTGCAGCAGCAGATGGTGATAGGCTTCAAGGAAGTGGGAAGTAGCTGATCGTGTTTAAAGAATAAGCACCAGATTGTTGATGTCAAACGCATGATATAAATGTTATTAGTTATATGGATCAAAAGATGGAAGAAAGAGACGGAGGTATGTGTTTTATTTAAAACGTGAGTTATCACAGAAATCTTGGGGATGGGATATTCTTTGAATATTAAATCCATGACTCTTAGGGATAATCTATATCTTTAACAGATTGGTTGTTAAAAATCCCCACGTTACATATGGAAGTACACATATATGCTATAGTCAAATTGAATAATCCACGTGATGAATGCTACTTTTGGTGTGTTGGATTGGACCAGTGAATAAAAGCTAAAGTTGGACAAAGCAAGCTACGTATACTTGTTTACTTTTGATTGAGCAATATTGATATTGATGTGAGAAGCTGTGAAAAGATAACAAATGGATCACGTGTGGTTTGATCCAAGTATAATAAAGCAAGCAGACGTGTGCTATGGTTCCATGGAATTAATGTGAGTGCTCATCTTATTTAGGTTAGTACATGTGACTTTTTATGGGCACAAGGACAACAGCTAGCTTCTTGTGAAAAGAAAAGTAGTAGATACATTGGTCCAAGATATGGTTTTGTGAAATCAAAAATGTGGGAGAAGTTAAAAGTGAAGTTTGATGTTGACATGAGAAGTATTAAACAAATTGGGTTTGATATATCACGTGTGTTATTTTATTATCACAACAGTGGATCGTTTGAAGCCTTGTGGTCTTATATAATAATTTACGCAGAAGCTACGAGTAGACAGAGGCCACTGACGGTTTTGGTTTGGAGTTTGGTTTATTCACATCAACTAATCTTAAAGGTATAAAGGCTCGTTTTATTTCCATTAGTTACGAAGAAATTTTTTTATTAATTGTTTGAAGACGAAGTAGATTTTCGCGGATTGATGTTCTATCATATCTTCAAATTTTGTCAGCATTTGAAGGTAACTTGTAGGTTCTTTTAATTTGTGACAACAGACTTGATAAAAAGGTAGCAAAGGTATGAGATTGTTCTTAAGACGCTCTATGCTCATATTTGCTAGAGAACTCTTTTTGTCAAGAGACTACTCATTATAGCCGTGAGTTTTATAGTCTACTCATTATAGCCGTGAGTTTTGGAGTCACATGTTTATTACAAGACATGGAATATAAGTTCGGGTTATTCTATTTCATCATCAAGTAAGTCATAATTTGATTTCTTCATATGTGATCATTACATAAAGCCTACATAATTTGAAGATTCAAGATACTTGACAAAAGTTGATCTTATTTGGTTCTATTCAACCATTGAAAGTTGCTCTTTTCAAAGATACTGCTGTTGGGGTACGTATACTATTAGTCATTTAAAGATAGCACTACATGTTAATTTCTGGTGCTGCTCTCATCATGGATGGTACTACATAGTATTCGTTTCTGCAAGTGGTTAGTTATTCGTTTGCTTTTGATGGTTGATACTTTTACTTTTGTTCAAAAGAAATGGTGAACGCATGGTATAAGGGGAAGCTTATTGTTCTAAGCGTTACATCATTTACATGGTACTTGTATGCTTCATAGTTGTCTACGTTTTAATACTTCCTTGTTGATGTGACAAAAAGGGAAGAAGTAATAAATTAAGGGGAAGCTGGCAACTTGAAGAACTAGTGTCATGAAAGAAAGCAGTTTGTTTTGTCATATCAACTAGGGGAAGATTTTTGGGTCAAATATTGAGTTAATGTGACAAAATAAACGAAATAAGAAGACAAGGACTAAAATGTACAAGAAGCAATTCTACAAGCTGGTGGAGTCTTTTTATAATTATATTAGCTTTCTTTGTAAGCTATGTTTTCTAGTATATAAAGAAAACATAGACCGTAGGTTTTACACATCATTCATTCACAATGTAAACCTACAATTAAAGTTCGATCTCTAGGTGTGGGATTCAATGTATACACACCTAGAGTTGTTTGTGTTAATCTTTAATACAAGCACTTTGGGAGAATTCATCTTTGTTCTTATAACATCTTGTTACTAATAAATGTTCTATTCCGTTATGATTAACATCATATGAATGTTGATTATCCTAGATAGAATGGTTCTTAATCATTGAGTCTAACGATCATAGGACTCCACAACGTTTACATCTTTTGTCGTAGTTTAATTTTATTCGTAATCTCATCATTTTCTTTCTCATTTTCTTTCTTAATATTGATCTCAAACTTTATCAAGTCTTAACACACACACCAAGCCTCCTTAAGAACGATCCCTCACAAAGGGTCATAAGTGTTTACGTTTTGCTAAACGTTCACTTAATACTTACCGCTTTTGCCTCTTTTTCCTAAATGCGTGTGAAAATATAGCTATCAATTTTGGCGCCACTGCCGGGGAGGCGTGTTGTGTTTTGATTTGAACAAATTTTGTTTTGATATTATCCATAATAACTATTGGTGTGTTTTAGAACTCTAAGCACACATATTATCGGTTTTCGTTTTTTGTGAAATATTACTATATTGTATACGTATCACAATAAATTCACAAGTACTCCAAAAGTGTGAAAACACAACTTTGATTGGGATTTCATCACTCAATCATTGTATTCGAATCTCAAACAAAGAAAAAAAAAGGAAAAATAGATAAATCCTTTCGTGAAGCTTGATTTTGATAAACACAAACTATAAGGTAGGTATAAGGCGGTTGTATTTCACAACCTAAAGGAAAAAGGCTCTTAAGTGCTTAGCGTCGCCTCGTTTCCTCCGCTTGCTTGTGCGTTATTTGATAAAAAGGGATAATCGAGGGTTTGCCACCCAAAGCGTTATCTACGTATCTATATATATTCTTGGTTTTAAAGATTAAACCCTCTTGAACGTATTGGTGTTCCACCAACGTTCTAAATTCATCGAAGGGGTTCATTTCACATGATCGTTTTCATTCCTTGAGGCACCTTTAATCGAGAGATTTGATTTGAGGAGTGATTTGTAGATTTGTGTCTACGTAATACATCACAAAAATCCAAAAAAAAGTAAAAAACAATCAAAAGCACAAAAAAATTGGAAAAAGTAAAAACACCCAAAAGAATCTTCTTTGCTCATCCCCACGTTGTACGTGACGTTTATGCAAACTCGTAACCAAGCAAGACTTGCATGTAAACGTAGAAACCGAAAGGGAGGAACACCTTTTAGGAAGAATCTCCTATTGACGAACCCATCGTAGAACAAGAAGCACCCATGGCTAATCGTACTATGATGGAGTTGCTTCAAGCACCCAGCGAGGGTTATGAAGAAGCGATTGTGATTCCCGCTATCCTTGCGGAGAATTTTGAAGTTAAGACGGGTTTTTTGTCCATGATCCAAAAAAACAAGTTTCTTGGTGACGAGAAGGACAATCCTCATTACCACATCCGCCAATCCAGTCGTCTTACGGCCACTTGCAAGTTTAAGGACGTCTCGAACGAGTCGATTAAGATGATGCTTTTGCCGTATTCCTTAGCGGGGCCTACTAAAATTTAGTTAAAGAAAGAGCCACCCAATTCTATATTGACATGGAAGGATCTCGTTTCGAAGTTCGTGAACCAATTGTTCCCGCCCTCTAAGACTAGGCACTTGAAGAACGAGATTTCAAAGTTTTCACAAGAGTATAATGAGAGTTTTTCAACGGCTTGGAATAGGTTTAAGAAAATGTTGCATGAATTTCCTCATCACGGTTTTTCTAACTTGCATCAAATCGACACGTTTTACAATGGATTGAACGATCATGAACGAGACTATCTCAATGCCTCCGCGGGTGGTATTTTTTTGTTTAAAACAATCGAGGAAGCATTGTTGATCATTGATAATAGGTCCAAGGTTTATAGTCCTCGTAACACATAGAGTGTTCATAAGGCTTCGTCTTCTCCTTCATTGTCACATACCATCGATGCTTGCCAAATAGAGGCTAATTTGGATAACAAGCTAATTGATAAGCTTAAGGGAATTTTGATTGAGTTTAAAGTTGGAGAACAACCCACTCCCGCTACGGCTAAAGCGTTTGAGGTTTCTTTTATGTATTGTGGTGGAGGTCATGATTTCTCCGAGTGCATTACCAACTGTGGTAACACTTCGAGTGCCTACACGGCCACGTGAACTTATAACCAAAACGGTCAAGTTACCCGCACTAATCAATTGACTCCACCGAGTTTTCCACCAAATCAAAATGCTAACATTTATCGAAACAATCAAGTTGGTTACCAAGGAATTCAAAGGAACAATTATAAGGGTAACAACTATGGGAATCAAGGGACTAATAATCAAGTGCAAAACAAAAATCAAAACCGTGATTTCAAAACAACAACAACAAATGTTTGAAAAAATTGAAAGATCTTCCAAATGAATTTCTTGATTATGCAAACGGTAATGATGCTAGGTTTGATAATATACAAAGCGAGATAATTAGCCTAAGATCCGAGTTTAAGAATGATTTTAAAAATGAGTTGAAAAACGAGCTTGCAAATGAACTTAAGAATCATACAAACAATATGGAGAGTAACGTGCAAAGGTTACAACAAAATCAACAAAAAATGGAACAAGGCGAACATGAGATTAATCAAGAGATGCTTAAGGCGGATAAAAGGCAATCTAAGTTTGAGGATAGAATTTCAAGCATGTTTGAGGCTATAATGTGTAAACCGTCTTCTTCGGGTGGTCTTCCTAGTAACACCGTGTCTAATCCTAAGGGAGAGATGAATGTGATTACCACACGTAGTGGTAAGACATTTAAGGAACCGACTCCTCAACCAATTAATCCTACGGTGGAGGAAATTGAGGAAGAACCCGAGGTGGTGGTCGAAAAGGAACATATCCTAATCCCACGAAGTACCGCTCAAACCACACCTATGGTTGACCCATTACCATCATTGGAACCCGAGATTCCAAAGGCTATGCCTATGCCCCAACGCACACCACCCTTGCCTTACCTACGAGACTTCGTAAGGAGAAATTGTAAGAGCGTGACAACTACCAATTTGTGCTTTTCATTAAGATGTTTCGTGATTTGCATTTCAACATAAGTTTCGCCGACGCTTTGATTATCATTCCTCGTTTTGCCGCAAACTTTAAGAGTATGTTAAACAACAAGGAGAAATTGCAAAAATTGTCTAGTTGTTCATCGGTTTATCTTAACAGCATACCTCAAATAGTCGGTGACCCCGGTAAGTTCTTAATACCAACTCGTATTCAAGATATGGAATAATGCTATGCCTTGGCCGATCTTGGTGCTAGTATTAAATTGATGCCTCTTGCAATCTTCAAGTCACACAGTCTTCCTATTCTTACTCCTTCAAGAATGTCTATAGAGATGGCCTATCATTCTACAATTCCCGCATGTGGATTGGCCGAAGACGTTTTTGTGAAAGTGGGAAAGTTCTATTATCCGTTAGACTTTATCGTAGTCGATATTCCCACGGATCCTCAAGTTCCTCTTATTTTCGGTCTTTCGTTTTTAGATACGTCGAGAGTGTTGATTGATGTGCATGCAAGGAAAATCACCTTACGTTTCAACGACGAGGAACTTGTTATAAACGTAACGCAAAACTCCAAACTTTCTCATGTTTATTCTATCACGGGCATAAACTATATTGATATGATCGATGTTGTTTGCGAAGAATTTTCACAAGAATTTTTAGGTTTTGGTGATGAAGAAAATAGTGGCAATCCCACTATGGTCGATCCTATTCTTGATAACTCGACACCATCCTTCACTCCATTTGAAGGAGGTGGTTTTACTTTGGAAGAGTTTGATGTACCTCGAACTTCTAACGAAGACCTCAACAATGATGAGGACTTTTCGATTATCAAGGATTTTCTTAACGATTTCCCATTTCCTCCGCCTGTGGAGGTTATGAGTATCAAACCCAAATCTTCAATCTAGGAACCACCAATCCTCGAGTTGATAGATTTTCCTCCTCATCTTGAATACGTGGATGATGAAAAAACCGGTTATTATTGCGAAGGATCTTTCGGATGATGAAAAAACCGCACTTATCGATGTCTTGAAAGACCACAAAGGGGCAATTGCGTGGAAATTATCCGACATTAAGGGTATCGACCCAAAATTTTGTACCTACAAAATTTTAATGGAGGAATACTATAAGCCCGCAATCCAATGTTAAAGGAGGGTGAACCCCAAAATTCACGACGTCATCAAAAAGGAAGTCCTTAAACTCCTTGACGCGGGAATGATTTACCCTATTTCTGATAGCCCTTGGGTGAGTCCCATTCATTGTGTCCCTAAAAAGTGAGGAATGACCGTTGTGCCAAACGATGACAGCAAGTTAATTCCAACTCGACTCGTGACCGGTTGGAGGGTGTGCATCGACTATCGTAAGTTAAATGACGCCACTCGTAAAGACCATTTTCCCTTGCCCTTCATGGATCAAGTGTTGGAGCGTCTTGCGGGATACGATTTCTATTTCTTTTTAGATGGTTTTTCCGCTTACTTTCAAATCCCCATCGATCCTCGTGATCAAGAAAAAACTACGTTTACGTGTCCATATGGAACGTTTGCCTATCGTAGAATGCCATTTGGACTTTTCAATGCACCGGGAACCTTTCAAAGGTGTATGATGGCTATTTTTCAAGACATGATTGAGAAGACGATGGAAGTCTTTATGGATGACTTTTCCGTGTTTGGTAGTTCGTTCACTTCTTGCTTAGGAAATTTGAAACATATGTTGAAACGTTGTGAGGAAACCAACCTTGTGCTCAATTGGGAAAAATGTTATTTTATGGTTAAAGAAGGAATCGTTTTAGGGCACAAGGTTTCGAAAGCGGGGATTGAGGTAGACAAATCTAAAATTGACGTCATCGCCAAATTAACTCATCCCAAAACCGTTAAGGGAGTTAGGAGTTTCCTAGGCCACGTGGCCTTTTATCGTCGATTCATCAAGGATTTTTCAATGATATGTCGACCCATTACACACCTCCTAGAAAAAGATTCTCCTTTTGTCTTTAACGAAGATTGTGTACGATCCTTTGAAGTCTTTAAGAGGAAACTTACCAAAGCTCCCATTCTCGTTGCTTCCAGTTGGAACCTCCCCTTTGAACTTATGTATGATGCAAGTGATTACGCTATTGGGGCCGTTTTGGGGAAACGTCATGAAAAGCACTTCTTGCCTATCCACTATGCTAGCAAGACAATGACCGAGGCTCAACTTACGTATACCACAACGGAAAAGTAATTCATTGCCGTGGTGTATGCATTTGAGAAATTCCGACCTTATCTCGTGTTGACCAAAAGCATAGTGTATACGGATCATTCGGCAATCAAGTACCTCTTGGCTAAACAAGATGCTAAGCCAAGATTGATTCGTTGGATTCTCCTCCTACAAGAATTTGATGTCACAATACTTGACAAAAAGGAGCCATGAATCTAGCGGCCGATCATCTTTCTCGCTTGGAAGATCATCACCAAAGTGTGTACGAGAAAAAGGAAATCACCGAAACATTTCCTCTCGAGACACTTGGTGTAGTGAATTCTAAGAAAGACTCATCCACCCCATGGTTTGCGGACATCACAAAATACCATGCGGGAAACTTCATCATTAAGGGTATGACGACTCAAGAAAAATGAAAGTTCTTTCGTGACGTCAAGTCCTACTTTTAGAACGACCCTTACCTATTTTAGACTTGTGCGGATCAAATTATTCGATGTTGTGTTTTTGGCACCGAAGCTTCTAATATCCTTAGAGCTTGTCACGAGGGACAAACGGGTGGTCACCATGGTGCTAATCTCACAACGAAGAAGGTATTCGATGCCGGTTTCTTTTGGCCCACTATTTACCGAGATGCACATGCACTTGTTAAGTCGTGTGACTCATGCCAATGTCAAGGAAAGGCCTCACAAAACGATGAAATGCCACAAAATATCATCCAAGTGTGTGAGATCATTGACGTTTGGGGAATTGATTTTATGGGGTCATTCCCATCATCTCGTGGTAATAAGTACATCCTTGTCGTCGTTGACTACCTATCCAAGTGGGTGGAAGCTAAGGCTTTGCCCAAGAACGATGCTCGTGTGGTAGTCATGTTTTTGAAGCAATTGTTCTCTCGGTTTGGAACCCCTCGTGCAATCATAAGCGATCGTAGAACCCATTTTTTAATGACCAATTCGAAAGGGTTCTAAAGAAATATGGGGTTACACATCGGCTTTCTACGACTTATCACCTACAAACGAGTGCGCAAGTCGAGGTTTCAAACCGAGCTTTGAAGAGGATCTTGGAGAGATCGATATGGGAAAATCGACAATCTTGGTAGGATAAGTTAGACGATGCTTTATGGGCCTTTCGTACCGCTCATAAGACGCCCATTGGGTGAACTCCACAAGCTTGTGTATGGGAAGAATTGTCACTTGCCCATTGAACTCGAACACAAAGATTATTGGGCCCTAAAGTATTGAAATGATGACATTGAGACCGCGAGAAAACACAAGAAAATGCAATTGAATGAATTAGATGAATTGAGGGATATTTCTTATGAAAATTCATTGATTTATAAAGAGAAAACTAAAAATTTTCATGATTCTAAAATTAAAAACCGGGTTTTTAACATTAGAGATCAAGTATTGCTTTATAACTCAAGATTGAAAATCTTTTCCGGCAATTTGAAATCCCGTTGGTCGGGTCCATTCACCATTACCCAAGTGTTTCCTTATGGGACCATCGAGCTAGCTCAAAATGATGGTCCTAACTTTAAGGTGAATGGACATAGGTTGAAGCACTACTTTGGTCGGGAAGTTCCTTCTTTGAACTACCTCGACCAAGTCACCTTCCCCAATGATAATTAGTATTGAGGGGATCGATTCGAGCTTATGACTCGGTAATCAAAAACGAGGTGCCTCGTGGGGGAGTTCCCATTCTTATCCATGTACATATTATCGCTTTCTAATGTAGCTTGCGTGAGGGGATTTGTGCCCTTCCAACCTTTGTTCCGTGGTTTTTTGTGATATGTGGTTTTTAGATGATCATTATCTTCACGATTGGAGCCTCTCGTATTTGTTTTACGTGAGCCTCGATCGTTTGCTTTGAAGAATTTCTCGATATCCATATGATATATCCTCTGATGTTCTAACCTTAGGTTTTTAGCACACTTCATAAATGGCTATTGATTTAATGGTTACACCTTTCCATGCTAGATTAAGCATTCGACTTCGTCTCTAGCATGGGGGTATCCTACTCTTAGACTCGAAACATTGAGGACAATGATTAACTTTAGTATGGGGGTGAATAGATAATTTCCTTCACGGTTTCCAAAGTTTATCTTTTTGTTTATCGTTTTGTTGCAAAATAAGGCTAAAAATGGCCAAATTTTAAAATGTTTCTCATGTTTCATAAGTTTCTGAAGACACGAATGTAGATTTTCCGATGGCAAGAATAAGAGTAATTTTTTACTCGACCGTGCGTGATGAGCACTTAGCTTCGATTCCTTAACTTCATATTAGGCTAAGTCTCTTAAATGAGGACGAGAAATGATAGAGTTAATTATAAGTTACTATGCTAAACGTAGAGTAATTGTATTCTTTCAAAACCTTATGTGTTCTAGTTGTTTGCTTATTCTCCCTTCGCTTGTATATATATTTTGCTAATAAGTATTGGCTTAGCGGTCTAGTCTTGATTGTTGGTTTCTAGTCTTTTCTAGTATCTTCCATGTAATTAAATTGGGAAAACATTAAGGTATCGCCAGCGTCACAGTTTTAAAGTATTGGCAACCCGAATAATCAAAAGCTTCACCCAATAATAAGATTTCAAGTCCTCACCTAAATCAAGCAAAAATTTGAAGCTCACAAGGCCGAAAAATCTATGCAAAATTTAAAGTGATTAATCCTTAATCTTTGAAGCTTTAAAGATCCAAAATTCGCTTTAGCGTGAGGATATACGTCTTTGGCCATAATAAACACCTCATGGCGAGGTTAAATAAAAGGCAAGGCAAGACCGAAGTCATAATAAAAGCTCCATGGCGGAGTTGAATAAAAGATGGAGGTAAACCTATGATAATAAGGCCCATCCGTTAGGGGGCGTATAAAAGTCTTGGTAATAAGTCTCATGTTCAAAACCGTTATAAAATCGTGTTTATCGATCCTTCTTGTTGACTTAATTTTTTGACATCGTTGTCTATTAGGGGGGTTATTAATTTAATGGTCTTGGTTACACCGTTATGACTCTATTTTTGGACCTTAATCTCTATTATCGCATAAGTAAAAAATGTATTATCATGATCATTCAAGACAAAAAAATAAAATATAAGAGATACCAATTAGGATTAAGGGAGTCTAAGTACGTGATTAGGGCATATGAGTAGTGTTAGCATTACTAACTTATAATGACAATGATCTCGTTACACGCTTGGCATGGAATTAGGTGAAAATCTAGGACGACGAAATTATTTCTAATGAAGCATTCACGTGTTCTTGTTCTATGAACCTAAACGTCCCATTTTTTGATGAAAATCATACATTATGTCTAAAACGCAAGTAGTAGTAGTGTAGTGTAGTTTATAATTCAATAAAAATCCATAAAAATTAATTTTGGAGGTGCTACGATACTTTATTCTAGCATCGCGTGAGGGCACGGCAATGGTTTAGTATGGGGGAGTAATGAGACTGTTTTTATACATAGTCTCATCGTCTAAAACAGGCTTAAAATGGTTAAAATATCATAAAAAGTGTTAAATATATGCTTGTGTTTGTTCAATGTGTATTTTAGGTACGGGTATTGAGAAAATGACAAAATATCACAAGAATCAATCAAAAACGAACACGGGAAACAAGGCCGCACAATGAACCAGGGCCTAGAGTTGATTTTCCAAGAAAAGTCCTTGCAGAATTGAAGATTATACAAGAAGGGTACTTCATTATTGAAGAATTGACACATTAAATCCTTTTATATTCATAATTACATGTTTGGTCCCTAAAGTTTGTCAAATTTACAAAAAGGACCCTCAACTTTGAAGAATTGTATTGGTCCCTCAAAATTGTAGACTTGTCACTTTTAGTCCTCTATGAAGACAAGAATATAAGTGAAGACCTTGAAGAATGAAGATATGTCAAAAAGAGCCCTTGAAGAATCATGAAATTACAAGAAATACCCTTTGAAATACTTTGCAAAAGTTTTTGTGGCCAAAGTATAAAAAACAAAACTTCATTATAAATGGAAAATTGTTTTTGGGCTGTCTATACATCAAAATACAACAAGAGAAGAATAGAGAGGTTAAACTTGGGCGACAAACATTCTAACCTAGACCACTACCCTTCTGCCACGTGCCCCACTCAATCTTTCCCACCAATCATAAACCATCCCTTTGCCACATCACTTCCCACTCACCGGTTAATAACTAATTATATTAATGAGTTAATTAACTCGCGCCTAAACATGTTTTCAAATACTAAACTGGATCAAAACCCCTACTATTCACATGAAGAACACAATTGGGTTTTTCTTAACCATGTGAAAATAAGCCCTAATCTTGTCCAGATTTAAGATTAAGGGTCTTATTAACAAAACCCAACTCACAAACTTGCCACCTCATCACTCAAAGTTTTCACATGAACCACCCCTTCTACACTTTGGGGAAGAAGACAAAATCATGTCAGGGAATCAACATGCATAAGCTTCGCTTGCATCCAACACTCACATTGAACGTCTAGGATCCTTTTCACCCACTGGCACCTTCACAAGACTCCAAGAAAGTCACATGTGTTCAAGAAATATTTAAAATTCAAGGGTATTATTGGAACTACAAGCAGCTACGGTTTTAGTTGTCACCTTTGTAGAACACTTGTAAGGCTCTATATAAAGCCATTAGTTCACAACATTTAGCCTTGCTCTTGGTTTTTCTTTGGTCAATTTTCTTTAAATCCTATTATCAAGTGAATGAAATAGTGTTTGAATTTGTTGATGAAATCCAAGTGCCAATCATTTTATTTACTTGTTTTTTTATCTAAGTTGTTGTTGTGGAAGTTTCAAAGTTTGGTTTTAATCATTGTGCAAGTTTTGTTCAAAAGTTTCAAAACCTGATTTTTTTTTCCTAGTTCTTAGTTCAAAAACTTGTACTTTATGGAACAAAGA
This sequence comes from Glebionis coronaria, assembly GCA_025667525.1. Taxonomy (NCBI): domain Eukaryota; kingdom Viridiplantae; phylum Streptophyta; class Magnoliopsida; order Asterales; family Asteraceae; genus Glebionis; species Glebionis coronaria. The sequence continues at coordinate 792,353 of JANFOE010001293.1, read as the reverse complement.
TTGATCATATTACCCTGATAAGAATATTATCAAGGTAAGGTGAGATCTTGGTTTGGAAAGAATCAAGGAGTGGGGAACAAGCTTGGAAGAATTCAGTTTATTTTTCACTTTTTTATCATATAATCTGTTGTTTCTTACTTTGTTCTTCTTAGCAGCTTATTGGAAGCTTGTGTCTTGTTTAGCTAGACAAATAAGCTCTCAAATTCGTGAGTGTGGATGTACATTCATGAGGTTTCAACCTTTTCTCCCAAAAATCTGTTAAAATCTTGGTGATAAGTGATTTTGAGATTCTGCTTTTGTTTGGTGTGTTCTTGTGCCTTATATCTTGTTCTAAGTGTTTGAGGATGTTGTTATGATATATGTTTGAGCTTGATTCAGTCTTGAGAATACTTTTTCTTTGTTAAATGTTGATTTAAAAAGTTAAAAGGGTGTTTAGGATTGCTATTCGGTTCTAGTCTGCATGAATTTGAGTAGGTGTTAGGGTATTGTTTTTGTTTGTGTCTGAAAATCAAGTGATTGTGTGTTGGTATCTGCATATTTTGTGCTTTGTAACATCAAATCGGAATCTGTGGTCTATCAGGCTTGTTTTGGGTCCTTTTGAATTGCAATCTTGTGCACACCTAGATTTAATGCTAAACTAGGGTTAAGAAGTATTAAAACAAAGTTTGTGTAACCTGATTTGTGTATGTGCGATGCTTGTGACTTTCTAGGAATTTTTAGGGTAATTTTTAAATTTCATCACGTTTTACGGTTTTACGTTTACATCTTTCGTCGTAGTTTAATTTTATTCGTAACGTCATCATTTTCATTCTCATTTTCTTTCTTAATATTAATCTGAAACTTTATCAAGTCTTAACACACACACCAGGCCTCCTTGAGAACGATCCCTCACAAAGGGTCTTAAGTGTTTACATTTTCCTAAACGTTCACTTAATACTTACCGCTTTTGCCTCGTTTTCCTAAACGAGTGTGACAATAGAACTATCAAATCTCAACCACAAAAACCATTTTGTTCAACAAGAAATAATATAAATCAAAAATTGTTTTTAAGTAAAGGGAGGAAAACAAGTTTAGACTACCCAAGCCACAACAACAATCCATAGCATGCTCCGCTACACTCAGCCTCGATTACCTGAAAGACATGCATAAAATCGTCAACAAATAATGTTGAGAAATCCATAGGTTTATAGATCAGAGTTTGAACATAAGTATAAAAATCATTCACGATTATTCAATAGAGTGTTGATCATTACAAACTATTATTCTGGCATTTCTCGTTATAGCAAAAGCTAATTAATTATGTTTTGAGCACATGCCACTGACCCCATAAACTAATCACCCCCGCCAAATTTCCGGCGTGATTTAAGTAAAGTCATTTCTCCTTTTAGGTGTTCGTTGCAAATTATACCTTTTTCGTAACACAAGTTATCCATACGCAGAGGGTACTCAACGTACTAACTCTCGTATAGGATAGGGTCATCAACCCAATACTACTATCGACTGTTCAAGCGGCTATTTCCAATCCACACAAGGATTAAACAATAGCTAATGGTTCATTAAATTAGGGCCTTTTAGCAACTAGCTACTTAACATAATTTAAGGCATCATTCGGGTCCAATAATCATTCACGAATCATGTTCCTTTTTTTTAAATAGCATGTTTCCCCCCTCGCGGGTAAAAATCATTTAAAAACAGTAGAAAGCGAGGCTATAGACTCGCCTTAAGTAGTAATGGTAGTAGTAGTAGCAAAGACGTAGACAAAGACAATCACCGATGATGAGGATTCCCCGGGAAATCTGTGATAACCCGAACCCGTGGTCATTATTTAAGTTTTATTTTTACGTATATTTTTTAAATTTTGACGAGATTCAATGTTATGATGATTGGTGATTTGAATTGAACGAATGTTGAAAGTTATATTTTGACGTTTTGACGAGTTACGAGTATTATTAGTGATCGCGATATCAATGGATGCCCGAAATTTTACGTTTTATTTTTAGTCATGTCGATGATTGATGTTTTGACGTTTTTTTATTTTTAATTTCGTATTAAGTCATGCCGGGACTAAGAATATCATATTTTGTGTGCGTTTTAAGTTTTGAGTAGTATTTTTATGAAACCCGAGACCCGTAAGTATTTTTAAAATTGACTAATAGTCGTTTCCCTCTTTTTAAACAAGTATTTGAATTTTGGTCCACAAAAATCATAATTGGTAAAAACTACCCTAAACTTTCCACATATAAATGGAAAAATAATATAACAAAACACAAACCAACTCATAACTATCAAAAACACTATCCCTCCACTCTCTCTCTTGTTCATGTCGTCACCCCCACCCTCACAAAATCCTTGATCATCAAAAATCTAGCTTGAATCCATTGAAACTAATCAAAAGACCCATCTAAGTTTCATCATTCTCTACATTATGATATAAAATTTTGCCACATGCAAGAACTTTTTATAAAAAACCCATTTTTGGGAAAAATCTATTGTTTTGATCTTGTTTATTGGTTGTATGTAGGTGTTTATGATATTATCTATGATCTTTACTTGTTGCATGTGAAATTTTTGAATTCGTTTTTATTTGATTTGATAATTTAGGATGATATAGGATGTTAGGATTAGAAGTAATAGTATTAGGATGATTATAGTTGTAAAAATGATGTTAAAATGGGTTAAAAATATGATTTTGAGTGATTTTTAAGAAGCTATTTTTGACCAGCAGATATAATGTAATTTTTGGAAAACTTAAGCTTGAGTATGAAATGAGTTGATTAGATATTGTTGTAGAGGATATCATAAGCTTCGATTTGATATAAAGTAGAGCTTCTAGCTCCAAACGAGCGAAAAGTTATGAAAGTTTGATTATTCGTGTACCGGGAGACGAGTATCGGCATAATATATAGTTGCTGTCGATATTTGGATCCAATCTCGGGGACTATAGAAAAATTTTGAAATGAGTCAAGGACTGATGTAGAAGGGTAAAACCTAGGATGTTGATTCTATTTTCAAACATAAGTGTCGGTTATGCAAATGGAGTCGTTTATAGAGGTAAAAATGATTACAAGAGTCGAAAACGTAAAATTGTCCGGTTTTTGTAATTCGAAGATGTGTCGGGCAGGGAACCTTAAAAGTAAAATCTTTTAACCAACTTTTGGGAGGACTTTCTATATATAGTAAGTGAAGTCTCTGAGTAGTATCATAACTTTTGACGTGTTTAGGTAAGGAAAACAGTTTGAACGACTAGTATATATATCGACAGATTTTTAGTAAAGGAAATAAATAATAAAGTAAAAGTGTAAAAGGTGTACATATGTAGGAATTTTTTAAATGAGATTGGTGTGAGTTTAATTTTGAATTTGAGTTATTTATTTTATTTTATTAATTATGAAACACTACTTGAATATGTTATTAAAGGTGCGTGTTTCATTTTGATAGATTGTGAATTTCGTGTTCGCCGGCCATCATCAATCGTTGAAAGTCGTCTTACTATTGCTATTACTCAAGGTGAGTCTATAGCCTTGCTTTATAATTGTTTTTAATGATTTTAAAACCCCCGAGGGGGATACATGTTATTTGAAATAAAATGAACACATGTCATGAATAATTGTTGGACCCGAATATTGCCTATGTTGCCTGATGTTGCCTTGAATTGTATAAGTACATAAGTTGCAAAAGTCCCTAAATTCATGAACCGTTAACTATGTTCTAGCTCTTGGTTGTGAGTTGGGAATAGCCGCTTATCCAAATGATAGTACTATTGGGCTACCGACCCTATCTGAGATCAGGGCTTTACGCCGAGTAACCTCTAGGAAGGATAATTTACGAGAATAAGAATGTGGTATAACTTGAAATTGATACGCTATTAGGGGCAATGTAATTCATATAGTCATGTTGCCATTTGGCGTGGGTTACTAAGTTAAGGGGTCGGTGTCATGAGCTTAATACAAGTCGTTAGCTATTCCTATAAGATGAAATGGCTGATTAATAGATTGTATGACCACAATGCTATTAAACGATTATGATTGATTTTATCATGTGTTCATATGAGTTTTGTTAAACCTATAGCTTCGTTCAGCATTATTGTTGATTTGTTTAAGCATGTATTTTAGGTAATCTGATGTGTTGATCAAGGAGCTTGCTTGGGAAGGTTGCGGTGTCCCTTTTATAGTTGTTTAGTCTGAATTTTCTTTCCCTGTCCTTATGAAATATTGTCTTGATTTCGGAAAAATTATAAAAATCATTTTGAGTATTTTATAGTTGATAAGAGTTTGTATTTTTGGGATGGTATCTTTGGAGGACCGAAACGCTACTCTGATATTTTATGAAATCAATTTGTTGGGATTGAAAGTTTTAGACTAAAATAAAGAAGTATTTTATCTTATATTTCAAAATGTTTCATTTTGAGATCGTACCAAATATCTTTAGTGACGAGATTTGAGTTTAGCACCCAAATGTGTATTTCCGCTGCGCAATGTTATTTGGGGGTGTTAAAGATTGGTAGTCAGAGATTTTAGTTATAGCGAATTATGTCGATTTTTGAAAATTTCCTAAAATATAACTTTGGTGTCGAAAGTATTTTATAAAAGCAACGCAATTTCTCTGCATGGCTCCGGTAAGATTATTTATTTTAGTTATGCTTTATATTATAGGTGTATCCCTTAAAACTGTTCTAAATTCCTGAGTAATTATTAAGTAAATACTATGCTAAGGTATTGGTATTAATGAAAGAACGCAGAGTGCTTTCATCATAATTTCTTTTTGTGAATATTGCATAATTATCATTTGCATTGCATTGCATAAATATATATTGACATACGTAAATCATTTTCATTTGCATGACCATACATTGCATATATATTTTTGAATAATGACCTTATGTACTTTTGAATTTTCTATGATTGCAGAAAATGGCCGATATACAACCTAATAGCAGTGGGCAGGGATATGTTGTAGGAAAACCGGGGGTTCTATTTCCGTGGGGAAAAGGTGGATGGTGGATAGATGACGAGGATGATAAGAATGACTTTGTGGAGTCTGAGAGTGATAATTTAAGGACTGAGGGTAAAGTTGGAAAGACTGAGATAAGAGCTAAGGTAAGAAGTTATGGTACTGAACTTAAGACGTATCAGGAAGAAAGACATAGGCTACGCAGGTTAAGTGATTATGAAGCCCGCCTTAGGCCATATCTTGAACCATATTGGAAGTTTCAGGACAATGAGAATTATGCTGATTCACACTACATGAAGTATCCGTCGTGTGAAGGTGCGTATCTTAAGTATGAAGGAGAGGATCCGCCGTGCTATGATCCATAAAGGAGGTGCAGCAAGTTGGAACCAGATTGTAGAACAATGATAATCTTATAACTAATCAAGAGGGTTGTTGTTTTTCTAGAGAGAGAAACTAGAGAGAGAAAAGAAAGAAACTTGTATTAATGTGAAAAATATGTAAACAACCAACACCCCTTTCCATGGTGGAAAGGGGTTTATATACCAAGTCACTTAATGGACTTGGGCTTCTGGCCCATGAACATGCTTATGGGTCGGGCTAATGTAAATAATAAACAAACTTATACTACGAGCCTATACCTATATTGTTGAAGTGACCGAGACTTTCTTAATACAAAAAAAGGAATTTCCAACAATCTCCCCCAAAGGGAGGTCACTCCAAATTTACAAAGTCCTAATCTAGCATGTTAGATCTTGTTCTTGAGCTCGTAGTCCACTTTATCTTTTCTTCTTTAACTTTTGTTCCTTTTGTGATATGTGTTGAATAACATCAGGCTTTTGCTTGGAACATGTTCTTTTGGCCTTTCACGTGCAATATTTGTCTTCTTGTGATATTTTCCTCTTCGTGACTTCAGGTCCCACATACCTATCCTTTGTTGAATTCTTGAAAGTTTCAGAGTCGATACAACGGAAGAATTTTAGGTCAGACTTTCTTGAATTTGCTGAAATATTTGATGCAGAAGGAATAAGTATGTGAGGACGACTTCAACTGGTACACCGCAACGCCACCGTCTTCAAATGCAGCAACATAACAAGACACGAATAAAATGGATTTGACATTTTATTCTGATTCGGTAGCATTTTACCTCCGGTCGGTGAAGACCGTTGGACGATAATAAATATCGTACTTGTGACATGTAGCTCTAATTAAAGATCTCCTTGACAAGATTTCGCGGGTAAACCCGTTCTCTTTATTCGACCGTCCAAAGCTGACTGCGAACATAAACAGTGAATCACTTGGATTAAAATCCGTATTATTGAAGCCGTCAACTCATGAAACCTGGAACAAGTGAATTTCAATTAAGATTTTCACCATCGTTGCTTTCCAGTTATCACGAGCTTGATTCAAATAGAATCTTGCTTGTCACCTAAAGCAGTGCTGTTTGATGTTGACATTGGAAGGATTTCCACTCTTTATTGTGAACACTAAATAGTGCCACTCTGAGTGTTCTGGCAAGATCAGTTGGATAATGCATAGAGGCCCTGGAACAAGTTTAATCTCAATTAAGAGTTAAACCATCGTTTCTTTCCAGTTATCACAAGATTAGTTCTTAGAGAACCGCACGTGTCACCTACCATGAGCTTGTTTGATGTTGTCTCAAGCCGGATTTCCATCTGCATTGTAATACTTTCGTATTACTCAGATGTTTTGGCAATATTGCAAGAATATTGCGTAGGACTCATAAAAAATCTTTCTTGTTTTTAAAATCGTGTCCTATTGAGACATTTGATGATCTCGTGTCTCTAGACTCAATAGTGCATTTTTGTTTTGGTGAGCGGAGCCGGAGAGGTTTGCCACCTTTTCAATATCAATTTATTCGGAGTGAATAAACCGATAGATAACGTGTTGAACTCCGGTTGTGCATCGCATCACTGGGTCCATGATACTTTGTTTTCAAAAGTAGTTGACCCGGTTTCTGCCTAAGTTGTAAGGAGGGCTTCTTTCTTTACACCCTTTATCTTTACATTTCTTTTTCATTCTTCAACCCCTTCAATGCTTAACAATACATCATCACTAGCACCTTGTTGTGATTGTTCCAATGCTAGCATCAGTACTTGGTCGGCATTCAGCTACGTTCACAGTCCATTCTCCATCTTTCCTAATAACTTCTATTTTCTAACTATGGAATTGTCCTTGGGAAGATTCCTCTGGTTATTGGAAGAATCATTGGACTAGCACCTAATCCTACCACCCTTTTGTCACCACATCCGTCGTGAATTAAGTTTGTTTTGGGTAAGTACTTATCACCATGAAAAATCCTTGAAAACTCACTAATAAGTGTGTAAACACTTATCCTTTTGCCACTAAAATCAAGGAAAAGCAAGACCTAATCATGTGTTTAATGTCGTAAAAGTCGGAATTACGCGTGGTTTTGTGTTTTTGTGATAAATAGGTACAAATGATCAAAAGAAGAGAAAACACGGGATTTCACGGTCAAATGTTGAAGAAAAGTCCAAGAGAGAGACAAAGACAAAGTCGAAAGACCAAAAGTGTGCCAAGATCACGAAAACCGTCAAAGTCAACACGGAATTGAAGAAAAGATCGAGAAAGCCAAAATCGAGCTCGTTTTAGTGGATTTAATCATTTTTGAAGATAATCGAGCCAAGTGGGTCCCACATTGGATTAATGGGCTCAAAAGCCCATTTATGGAAAAGGTTTCTTAACTTATTAAACCAAAAGCCCAAAAGATAGCCCACTTGGCTGGTTTAAGATTAAACGAATGGTTATTGGGCCAAAGCCCATTATTGATGTTGGACGGATAAAACGAATCTGTTTTCACTTGGTCAGACCTGGTCAAACTCCCACATCCCTAGTCAACATTCACAAACGTAACACCCAATAACCAAACCCACCCCACGTGTCTCATCATTTACCCACCACACAAATAAATACAACTTTTATTTACCCCATCACTTTTCGTTACAAACTATGTTGTTTACCCTCCCCACTTCCTTCTTCTCCACAAAAAACGCAACTCTCCCCCAAACCCTAATTTTTACTTTCAAAAATTAACTCACCTAAAATTGGGGGTTTTACCCAATTCGTGTGATTCACATGGATTGGGATTAAATCCCCATGAAAAACGGAGCAATACACCAAGGGTGATGGTCCTCTCTCTCCATACGTGGCTTAATCTTGTGATTTGATTGGCTATGCCATGTTCCATACCCAAATCCCCCAATAAGATTAAGCTACCTCACCCTCAAACAAGCACAACTAACACAAAATTGCCAGCATGGCAATCCAAGTGATGCAAGGGCGTTTTTCCACAGTAAGATCAAGAATTTGAAGAGAGAGAAGAAGAAAGAAGGATTGGACGGCTGTGATTTAATGCTTACAATGGAAGCTATCAAGAAGTTTTCCAAGGGGGTTGCCTATAAAAAACCCTTCATATCTGTAATTTTTGGTGTGCTTTTTACTTTATTTTAATTTTTATTTCTGAAAAAATAGAATTAGGGTTAATTGTATTTTCTTTTTTAAAAGTATTGTAATCGAAGTTTGATTGTTAATGAACTCATTATTTAGTTAAAATTTGTGTCTCGTTTTAATTTTACTGTAATTTACTTTTGATTTTATTTTGATTTAATAAATATTAAAGTAGAATGAAATGTTAGAACTCTTTCCCCACTGGAAAGATTAAAAAAATAATAAAAAAATATATATATATATTATGCTTGGTACTGTTTTGGTACTAGAGTCGATGATGATGATGGAACTTGGGTAAAAAGGTGTTGTTTGTTTGATTCGTTTCGGTTCACAAGGGGGTTCAGCGCCCACCTTCTACTCAAAGGCTTTCGTCAATAGGTTTGATTTTCTTTTTATTTTAATGTTAATGTTTATTTAGTTTAACTGTTTTGCTTTGAGTTTATTTTTGAATCAGTTAAATTATGTTCATGGTTTGCTTCCGAGTAGTTTAGTCTACTTACATTCATGATTGTTTAGTTCGTATGATTATTTGACTCTGCTTAGTTGCTTTGTATACTGTTCGGATCTGCTTATTAAGTTACTATATTGTGTTTGGTTACTGAATTGGATTATGTTTTAAGTTTGGTTAGATTTAATTTTTGGTCTAATCTGCTTAAAATTTGGATTCGTTATTCTTGGTATCTGATATTTAGGTTGATTAAGTTTCGGTTATTGTCTGTTTTATTTTGAGTCGAGTTTTAATAGATTGATTAGATTCGCTTACTCTATCTGCTTACGGGTTTAGCATATCTGTTCATTTAGTCTATATTCTGTTCTGCTTTTTGCTAGCTTTATCAGTTTGGCTTTTCTAATGTTGCCCTGCTTAAATTCGGTTTAATTTCGGACTGCTTACTTTTTGTTTTAGATTTTGTGCTTTTGTTAAGTTGTTTACTTGTTTTCTTGCCTTTTAGTTTGCTTATTTTGATTTGGACTATTTATGCTTATCTGATAAATCTGTCTTAGCTTATTTGGTTATTACTTTTGCTGATATTAATCTGTTAAGATGACAGATCCACTTGATCTGTCACTCCAAAAGTCCAAAAAAAGTTCTAAAAAATTAATAGCATAATCTGTCTCTACCCATATTCGAACCCTGGACCTCCTGTCCAGTTGCCAAACACCACAACCACTTGCTCTAGTATCTTTCTTTTGTTGTGTTTTGTTTTAGTTAATTAATATAGTTTAATTCATTCTGCCAGTAATTAGTTTAGTATAAGTTTTTTTAGCTTTATTAAAAATTAATTAGAAAGTTTTATGTTACTTTTCTTTTAATCAGTTTTTACAAAAATATAAAAAGATAAAAAAAAATATTTGATTTACTTTTATAATTTTAAATTTGTTTTCATTTTATTTTGTTTATTTAAAAATAGTTTTTTAAAAGTCTTTATTTTAGTTTTAAAAAAAAATTAGTTTTCCATTTAGTTTTACTTAAAAATAGATTTCATTTAAATTAATTAGATTTAAACATTTTATTTAAGTTTTAGTTTAAAACTTAGTTTTTAAAATTATATTTAAGTTTAAATTAGATTTTTAAAATTAGTTTTTATATTAAATAGTTTTTAGTTTAAAATTCTAAAAATATATTTTTACCAAAAACAAAGTTAAGTCTTACGTTAAATTAAATATCAATTCGAGTGAGTCGAGGAAAAACGAACATTCATTGTTAAAAATAGGATTGCAAAACCCTAGTATTAAAATGGCGCCGCTGTAGTTTCGCTCAGACGATTGACGATTTTTCGTGAAGACGTTTGGATTTTGGATCCGTTCGCTTTGAACGTTAATTTTCTTGCACAAAAAATCAAAAATACAAAAAAATCAAAAATTTAAAAATACAAAAAAAAAAATTAAAAAAAAATCACAAAAGCCAATTCTTTCCTAAGATTTGCAACCAAAAAAATTAAAAAAAAATACAAAAGTAATACTTTTTCCTAAAAGTATTACACCAAAAATATTACGTATTAGTGTTAATTTTTAGTTCGATTTCTTTCGTTTTTATTGTGAATATATATTTTTCTAAAAAAATACAAAAAAAAAATTCTTTTACTATAGTATATTACGTACCACAATAATTTACCTACTTTTCAAATAAGCCTTAGTTAGGATTTCATCACCTAACTATTCTAGTCGCATCTATAACAAGAAAAAAAAAGCAAAATAGATAAATACTAGTAAGACGTTTGAGCTCAAAATATACAAACTATAAGGTGGGTATAAGGCGACGCGCTATAAAAGGCCGTCTAAGAAAAAAGGTTTTTAAGTGCTTTGTGCCACCTCGTTTCCCCGCTTGCTTGTGCGTATATCGAGAGGGACGACCGATTATTGGTTTGACAACTCAATTAGTACTTAAGTATATATTTTTGTAGCTTTTTCATATTGCTCCTCGAGAGGGAAAATCCTTTTCCTCTCAAAGTCGACCGAGGTCACCTACCTTATTCTAAAGTTTTAATTGTATGCGCACTCACGCGCATACATACATACCGATTGGTGTACCAAACTCTTCCAATTCTTCCAAAAAGAAGAAGAAGAAGAAAAACAAAAAGACCATCATTAAAGCCGATCCCAAGAATCGAGCTTTCGACATAACGATGGCAACGGATAATCGACCAATGATTGAGATTCTCCAATCTCACATTGAGGGAAACGATGACGCGATTATGGTGCCAAATATTGGAGCAAATCATTTTGAACTTAAATCGGGTTTTATTCAAATGGTTGCCGCTAAACCATTTTTAGGTCGTACTAATGATGACCCACACGCTCATATCAAACGTTTCATACAATTAGCCAATACCGTCAAATACAATGGGGTGCCACAAGAGGCTATTCGCTTGCAACTCTTTCCTTTTTCCCTCGAGGGACAAGCCCGGATTTGGCTTGATAAGGAACCACCCCAAAGTATTACCACATGGATCGACTTAGAGACCAAGTTCATAAACTACTTTTTCCCACCATCACGGACTACTTCTTTAAGGAATGAGATCATCACCTTTGAAGAACAATATGGGGAAACGTTTAGTGAGTCTTGGGATCGATTTAAAGAACTTTTGAGAAAATATCCACCACATGGTTTCACTAAAGTGCATCAAATTAATACGTTTTACAATGGTTTAACTCTAAATGACCAAGACTCACTTAATAGTGACGCGGGGGGCAATATTCTTGTGAAATCAATGAACGAGGCTTGGGCCATGACTGCAAACAAGGCTAAAGTGCAAACCAAGAGTGTTAGGGCCACTATGACAAGTGCTAGTTCTAGTGAGAGTGACAAGAGAATCGATAAACTCACTTCGCTTGTTAAAACACTTGCTCTAAAAACCGACTCCCTCACTACACATGTGAATGCCGTGAAAGAAAATTGTGAAACGTGTGAGACTTGTGGTGGACCGCATTCATACTTTATTTGTGACAAGCTTTACAATAATCAATAAGAAGTTTATGCTTATAATAACAATGAAAATGAGCGGATTCATTTCAAACCAAATGTTGATGTTAACCATTTGTCTTACAAGTCTAATAACTATTTGGCTCCCCCGGGTTTTGTAGCACCACAAAGACCACCCCCACCCGCCCAAAAAAGGAACCAAGGTCCTCAACGGGGTAATTTTCAAGGAAATTCTAATCAACGGGGTTTTAATCAAAATCAAAGGAATTTTCAAGGGCAAAACCAAGGGTTCAATAACCAAAATCAAGGATTTAATAACCAAGTTTTTCAAAATCAAGGATTTAATCAAGGTTATAATCAATATCAAAACCAAGGTTTTCCTAATCAAGGTTTTAACAATCAAGGTTTTAACAATCAAGGGTATAATCAAATGAACATGCATAATCCTCAAATGGAATTGGTTCCACAAAAATTGACCGACCATGAACGTATTATGAGAGAGATGCAAGAATCGACCGATAAGAAATTTTTGACTATGCTTCAAAACCTTCGTCCCCAAGGTGCCCTCCGTTCTAACACCGTGACCAATCCTAGGGCTAATGTTAATGCTATTACTACTAGGAGCGGTAAGACCACCGTAGAACCTTCCTATCCCTCACCTAACCAAGGACCCGAGATACCTTCTTCTTCGACACAACCACCTTCTTCTTCAACTTGTGACATACCACCCGTTATGCATTCGTCTACACCTTATGTTCCACCGATACCCGAATTTTCTACCACACCTTCGGTTCCCAAACCGGTTCTTTCACCTACCATTTCTATTTCTCCTCCTCCACCAAAGGATGTGAGTGAGCAATCCACTCAAAAGCCTTCATCTCAACCCAATATACCTTATCCTTCAAGGTTGCGGAAAGAGAAATTGAAAAATAAGGATGATATTCAAGTTTCGAACTTCCTAAAAATGTTCAAACAATTGAATTTTAATATCACCTTTGCCAAGGCGCTCGCTCACATGCCTAAGTACGCTAAGATGTTTAAGGACCTTTTAAGTGATAAGGAAAAGTTGCTTGATATTGCCAATACCCAATTGAATGAGAATTGTTTCGCTGTTTTTTTGAGAAAATTACCGGTTAAGTTAGGAGATCCCGGTCGATTCCTTATTCCTTGTAATTTTCCGGGTGTTGAGAATTGTATGGCCTTGGCGGATCTCGGAGCGAGTATCAATCTTATGCCATTGTCCGTGTGGAAGCAATTATCTTTACCCGAGCTAGTCCCCACTCGTATGACATTGGAATTAGCTAACCGTACGGTTGCTTATCCGGTGGGGATAGCCGAGGATGTTTTTGTAAGAGTCGACAAATTCACTTTTCCTGCTGATTTCGTCGTAGTCGACTATGAAATGGATCCCCGTGTTCCCTTAATTGTGGGACGACCCTTCTTGAGAACCGTGCGTACGTTAATTGATGTAGCCGCGGGTGAACTTATCATGAGGGTCGGGGATGACAAAATCGTCTTTAACATGGGTAAACTTTCCAAACTTCCCGATGAGCCCGAATCCGTGAATTACATCGATGTGCTCGACGAAGCATGCGAAGAACATTTTCACGAGGCTTGTACGAGTGGGATTTCTCCTTTACCTCATGTTGAGACCGTAGCTTCTATTGCTCCTTCATTGACTCCATTTGGAGAAAGTGACTTTCTTTTACAAGAATTTGAAGCGAGTTTAGGGGATGTGGATTTAAAATATGATGATTCTCCCACCGATTGGGAAGAAGACATTCGTACCATTGAGAGACTTCTCAATGAGGACCATATTTCTCCACCTACTCCTAAGGAAGTTACAAACGATGATCCTAATTTGACTAAGCCTTCCACCAACAATCCACCGGATTTAGAGCTTAAGGATTTACCATCGCATTTAGAGTACTTTTCTTAGAGGAGGATAATAAGTTGCCCATCATTATTGCTAAGGACTTAAAAGAAGATGAAAAATCCCGACTTATCGATGTGCTTAAGAATCATAAGAAAGCAATTGCTTGGAAAATCTCCGACATTCGCGGAATTGATCCTAATTTTTGTACTCATAAAATTCTCATGGAAGATGACTTTAAACCCGCAATCTAAAATCAAAGAAGGGTTAATCCAAAAATTCATGAAGTCATTAAGAAAGAAGCTATCAAACTTCTCGATGACGGAATGATTTACCCTATCTCGGATTCGCCATGGGTTAGTCCCGTCCATTGTGTGCCTAAGAAAGGCGGAATCACCGTTGTTCCCAACGAAAACAACGAGTTGATTCCTACTCGACTCGTAACGGGTTGGCGAGTTTGCATCGATTATCGTAAGCTCAATGATGCCACTCGTAAGGATCATTTCCCTCTTCCTTTCATGGATAAAATGCTCGAGCGTTTAGCGGATAATGATTTCTATTGTTTCTTAGATGGTTTTTCCGGATATTTTCAAATCCCTATCGATCCAAAAGACCAAGAGAAAACCACATTCACTTGTCCTTATGGAACATTTGCTTACAAACGAATGCCTTTCGGCTTATGCAATGCTCCCGGGACTTTCCAAAGGTGTATGATGGCGATATTTCATGACATGGTTGAAGAAACTATGGAAGTCTTTATGGACGATTTCTCGGTCTATGGTGATTATTTCTCTTCTTGCCTTGCTATGCTCAGACGGTGTGAAGACATTCGTCTCGTTCTTAATTGGGAAAAATGCCATTTCATGGTAAAAGAAGGCATCGTCCTCGGTTATAAAATTTCCAAAGCCGGTATCGAAGACGACCGTGCTAAGTTGATGTCATTGCTAATTTACCTCCACCTACCACCGTCAAAGGAGTTAGAAGTTTTTTAGGCCATGCGGGATTTTAACGACGTTTCATACAAGATTTCTCGAAAATAGCTCGTCCAATGACTCTTCTCTTTAAAAAGGATGCTCCTTTCATCTTCTCTCAAGAATGTCTCGACTCTTTCGAACTTCTTAAAGGTAAATTAACTAAGGCACCGGTCTTAGTCTCTCCAAATTGGGAGTTACCTTTCGAGCTCATGTGCGATGCTAGTGATTTCGCGGTAGGAGCGGTTTTAGGTCAACGAGTTAACAAACATTTCCAACCCATTCATTATGCTAGTAAGACAATGACGGGGGCTCAATTGCATTATACCACTACCGAAAAAGAGCTTTTAGCCGTAGTGTATGCTTTTGAGAAATTCTGCCCCTATCTTGTGCTTTCCACCACCATCGTTTACACCGACCATTCCGCCTTGAAATACTTGTTGACCAAGCAAGATGCTAAACCGAGACTCCTTCGTTGTGTTTTGCTCCTACAAGAATTTAAAATCGAAATTCGTGATAAAAAGGGAGCGGAAAACCTAGCCGTGGATCATCTTAGTAGACTTGAGGATCCTTATCAAGGGGAATCTCCAAATCAAGAGATTAATGAATCCTTTCCCCTTGAGACCTTAATGTCTATTAATTCCAATCTTGATGATACCCCATGGTTTGCGGACATTGCAAACTACTTGGCGGGTGGTGTTCTTATCGAAGTGTTATCGTCCCAACAAAAGAAAAAATTCTTCAAGGACGTTAAAACTTACTATTGGGACCACCCTTATCTTTTCAAGCAATGTGCGGATTTAATCATTCGTCGATGTGCTGATGGACCGGCAGCTTTACAAATCCTTGAAGCTTGCCATAAAGGACCCACCGGTGGTCACTTTGGTCCTAATTACACCGCTAAAAAAGTTTTCGACTCCGGATTCTATTGGCCCTCCATTTATCATGATGCACATTAAATGGTTAAGCATTGTGATGCTTGCCAAAGACAAGGAAAGATCACACATAAAGATGAGATGCCTCAAAATTTCATCCAAGAGTATGAAATCTTTGACGTATGGGGCATCGACTTTATGGGGCCATTTCCATCATCGAAAGGAAACAAGTACATCCTCGTAGCCGTTGACTACGTATCAAAATGGGTTGAAGCAAAGGCTTTACCTACTAACGATGCGAGGGTGGTTGTTAACTTCTTGAAACAATTGTTTGCTCGATTCGGTGTGCCTCGTGCTATTATTAGTGATCGCGGGACTCATTTTTGCAATGATCAATTTGCACGAATCATGGCTAAGTATGGTGTCAATCACCGACTTTCCACCGCGTATCATCCACAAACTAATGGACAAGTCGAGGTTTCTAACCGTGGTCTTAAGAGAATCTTAGAGCGAACCGTGGCAGAGCATAGTGCCTCATGGGCCGATAAATTAGATGATGCTTTGTGGGCTTTCTGTACCGCTTATAAGACACCTATAGGTTGTACCCCTTATCGCCTTGTGTATGGAAAGGCGTGCCACCTCCCCATTGAGTTGGAGCATAAGGCTTATTGGGTCTTGAAATGGGCTAATTTTGACATAAACAAAGCCGGTGATCATAGGAAAATCCAACTCAATAAACTCAATGAACTTAGGAATGAGGCTTATGAAAATTAATTAATCTACAAGGAGAAGACTAAGCTCATTCATGATTCCAAGATTAAAAACCGAGAGTTCCATATTGGTGATCAAGTTTTACTATTTAACTCTCGGCTGAAAATATTTTCGGGTAAACTTAAGAGCCGTTGGTCTGGTCCATTCACTGTGGCCCAAGTCTTCCCTTATAGCACCATTGAGTTATCCCAACCAAATGAGCCCAACTTTAAGGTGAATGGCCAACGGGTTAAGTTGTACTATGGAGAGGACATCTCTCATGAGATGATTCCATCCTCTCCATATTTCCCTTGAATTAATTCGGGAAATCGAGTCGAGCTAGAGACTCGTGATAAATAAATCAAGCATCGTATAACTAGGTTATATTTTTACCTTTACCATCCTTTCCACCCTTTTTCACCTTCATCCATTTCCACCAATAAGTGTAGGGGGAGCCAAGTAGGTTGTTTGTGTGTTGTGATGTTGTGCAGGGACATGTGCTTTGATGATCCACTTTTGGTACTTTTGACGCGACCCGTGATCCCGTGTTCCCGTGTACCCGGTTCTATCAAAACTATTATGATTCATACATGTATATAAATAAAACGAATAAATGTAATCACTTTAGTTGTCCCTTCTTTAGCTCGATTTTAAACAACGTACTCAATGTCCTAAGTGTAGGGGAGTTTATTCTCCCACATTCTTAAACATTAAGGACAATATTTATATTAAGTGTAGGGGGGATTTCTATCGAATTTTAGTGGGCTTTTCCATGAATTTGACCCCATTTAACCGGAAAATTTAAAAAATTTTCAACGTTTTTCAAATTTTTGATGTATTTTGGCCTAGTAGTATTTTCATTTATTTTCTTTCCTTTTATCATCGCATCGTAATAATTTCCATTTCAAAAATAAAGTCAAAAGTTAATAAATAAATAAAATGGTTTTAACAAGTTTAGATGTCTTTGATATATTAGGCCCGTCGTGAATATTTTGACTCAACCCGAGTTTACTTATCCAAGTTTACTCTAGCTAGTATCCTTAACCATATGGACCTTAATTGGTTTATTAGGCTAAGCATCCACGAGTCTCATTCCTTGAGATTTTAAATTGCGGAGAACGAGAGATGATAGAGTTGATAATAAGTTTAAAGGTTAATTTTTGCTTATATGGTTTTTGTGGCTCTTTCTTCCCGCTTGTATATTTAATTGCTTAATAAATGAGGATTCTTGCGGTGTAGATTCGATATCTTAACTCTTAGACAAATCTTTATTCTCCTTGTAATTAAAGCACGAACACATTGAGGGTGCCAGCGTTGTGGACTTCCGACTAAGGTGGCTCATAACCACTAAGTAGGAGGTATTCAGACCATGGGACCACGGAATTTGGCCTACTATATATATCATAAATAAAGAAAGAATAAGATTAAAACATGACCTCAAGGAGCCTTAGGGTGTGGGGCATGTAGCATGAACCTTGTCATTAGAGCCTTAGGGTGTATGGCATGGTAAGTGTTGAATAAAAATTGATCAATAAAATCAATTCCCTCGTTTATCGTTCAAGGAGCCTTAGGGTGTGGACAATAGACGGGGAGCATTTTTACATCTTAAAGAGCCTAAGGGTATATGATGTGAATTTTCTAAACTCCACATAAAGTCTACATGACTTTGGAGGAATAATTAATAAGTAGTACTATTTGGCCAAATTTTGGGTCCGGGAATTTATTCCCCAAATCGTGTTAAATCATCCTTGATGTGGGCTTACTTTAGTGACAATGTTTTTGAGGACGAGGTTAGGTTTTGAGTGTCGGTTTGCACCGTTTGGCCGTCATTTTTGGAATAATAATTATCAAATAAGTCAAATGAGCCTACGGGTGAATGACAATCAATAAAATCTAGAGATACAACCTAGGACTTGGAGAAAGAGTATTACACATTTATCTTATATGAGTGGGATTTAACTTGAGGAATTATGGTAAACAATGATCTCATTTTTAAGCTTGGTATGGGGAACGTGAAACTTGAGGGTGATTTATATTCATGATACTAAAGCCCTAATCTAAGTCTTAGATTTCTTTACGAGTTTCTTCCATCAAATAATTTCCAAGTTAATAAATTGTTATAACTTTTGTCTCCTTTTAAAGTTTTTATCTTTTTATCGTAATAGTAATAGTATATCTTAATAAAGGCCAAGATGGGTTAATAATGAGAAAAATGTAACTTATGCTTTAAAATAATGCATTCCATGGGGTCATTGCAATGGTCAAGTGTAGGGGATTTAATAAGTGTGTAAACACTTATCCTTTGGCCACTAAAATCAAGGAAAAGCAAGACCTAATCATGTGTTTAATGTCGTAAAAGTCGGAATTACGCGTGGTTTTGTGGCTTTGTGATAAATAGGTACAAATGATCAAAAGAAGAGAAAACACGGGATTTCACGGTCAAATGTTGAAGAAAAGTCCAAGAAAGAGACAAAGACAAAGTCGAAAGACCAAAAATGTTCCAAGATCACGAAAACCGTCAAAGTCAACACGGAATTGAAGAAAAGATCGAGAAAGCCAAAATCGAGCTTGTTTTAGTGAATTTAATCATTTTTGAAGATAATCGAGCCAAGTGGGTCCCACATTGGATTAATGGGCTCAAAAGCCCATTTATGGAAAAGGTTTCTTAACTTATTAAACCAAAATCCCAAAAGATAGCCCACTTGGCTGATTTAAGATTAAACGAATGGTTATTGGGCCAAAGCCCATGATTGATGTTGGACAGATAAGACGAATGAGTTTTCACTTGGCCAGACCTGGTCAAACTCCCACATCCCTAGTCAACATTCACAAACGTTACACCCAATAACCAAACCCACCCCATGTGTCTCATCATTTACCCACCACACAATTAAATACAACTTTTATTTACCCCATCACTTTTCGTTACAAACTATGTTGTTTACCCTCCCCCACTTCCTTCTTCTCCAAAAAAAACGCAACTCTCCCCCAAACCCTAATTTTTACTGTCAAAAATTAACTCACCCAAAATTGGGGGTTTTACCCAATTCGTGTGATTCACACGGATTGGGATTAAAACCCCATGAAAAACGGAGCAATACACCAAGGGGTCCTCTCTCTCCATACGTGGCTTAATCTTGTGATTTGATTGGCTATGCCACGTTCCATACCCAAATCCCCCAATAAGATTAAGCCACCTCACCCTCAAACAAGCACAACTAACACAAAATTGCCAGCCTGGCAATCCAAGTGATGCAAGGGCATTTTTCCACCGCAAGATCAAGAATTTGAAGAGAGAGAAGAAGAAAGAAGGATTGGACGGCTGTGATTTAATGCTTAAAATGGAAGCTATCAAGAATGTTTCCAAGGGGTTTGCCTATAAAAACCCCTTCATATCTGTAATTTTTGGTGTGCTTTTTACTTTATTTTAATTTTTATTTCTGAAAAAATAGAATTAGGGTTAATTGTATTTTCTTTTTTAAAAGTATTGTAATCGAAGTTTGATTGTTAATGAAATCATTATTTAGTTAAAATTTGTGTCTCTTTTTAATTTTACTGCAGTTTACTTTTGATTTTATTTTGATTTAATAAATATTAAAGTAGAATGAAAAGTTAGAACTCTTTCCCCACTGGAAAGATTAAAAAAAAATAAATAAAATATATATTATGCTCGGTATTGTTATGGTACTAGAGTTGATGATGATGATGATGGAACTTGGGTAAAAAGGAGGTGTTTGTTTGATTCGTTTCGGTTCACAAGGGGGTTCAGCGCCCACCCTTCTACTCAAAGGCTTTCGTCAATAGGTTTGATTTTCTTTTTATTTTAATGTTAATGTTTATTTAGTTTAATTGTTTTGCTTTGAGGTTATTTTTGAATCAGTTATATTCTGCTCATGGTTTGCTTGCGAGTAGTTTAGTCTGCTTATGTTCATGAGTGTTTAGTTCGTATGATTATTTGACTCTGTTTAGTTGCTTTGTATACTGTTCGGATCTGCTTATTAAGTTACTATATTGTGTTTGGTTACTGAATTGGATTATGTTTTAAGTTTGATTTAGATTTAAGTTTTGGTCTAATCTGCTTAAAATTTGGATTCGTTATTCTTGGTATCTGCTATTTAGGTTGATTAAGTTTCGGTTATTGTCTGTTTTATTTTGAGTCGAGTTTTAATAGATTGATTAGATTCATTTAGTCATATTATGTTCTGCTTTTTGCTAGCTTTATCAGTTTGGCTTTTCTAACGTTGCCCTGCTTAAATTCGGTTTAATTTCAGACTGCTTACTTTTTGTTTTAGATTTTGTGCTTTTGTTAATTTGTTTACTTGTTTTCTTAGCTGTTAGTTTGCTTATTTTGATTTGGACTATTTATGCTTATCTGATAAATCTGTCTTAGCTTATTTGGTTATTACTTTTGCTGATATTAATCTGTTAAGGTGACAGATCCACTTGATCTTTCACTCCAAAAGTCCAAAAAAAGTTCCAAAAAATTAATAGCATAATATGTCTCTGCCCAGATTCGAACCCTGGACATCCTGTCCAGTTGCCAAACACCACAACCACTTGCTCTAGTATCTTTCTTGTGTTGTGTTTTGTTTTAGTTAATTAATATAGTTTAATTCATTCTGCCAGTAATTAGTTTAGTATAAGTTTTTTTAGCTTTATTAAAAATTAATTAGAAAGTTTTATGTTACTTTTCTTTTAATCAGTTTTTATAAAAATATAAAAAGATAAAAAAAAATATTTGATTTACTTTTATAATTTTAAATTTGTTTTCATTTTATTTTGTTTATTTAAAAATAGTTTTTTAAAAGTCTTCATTTTAGTTTTTTTTTTTAAAATTAGTTTTCCATTTAGTTTTACTTAAAAATAGATTTCATTTAAAATTAATTAGGTTTAAACATTTTATTTAAGTTTTAGTTTAAAACTTAGTTTTTAAAATTAGATTTAAGTTTAAATTAGATTTTTAAAAATAGTTTTTATATTAAATAGTTTTTAGTTTAAAATTCTAAAAATATATTTTTACCAAAAACAAAGTTAAGTCTTACGTTAAATTGAATACTCCCTTCATCCCAAAATTATTGTCACCAGACAAGAATCACACAGTTTAAGAAAAGTACATTTATTACAGCTCTCTCTCTTACTTTTTAGCATAATGACAACTTCACCCTTAGCTAATTATTTAGTTCTTCTTTAAAGTTTGTAATAACAATTTTAATCAAGGATAATATAGTAAATTTATCAAAGTTTCTTATCTATTTTTAGTATTGGACAATAATTTTGGGACAACCCAAAATAGAAAGATGGACAATAATTTTGGGACGGAGGGAGTATTAATTTGAATGAGTCGAGGAAAAACGAACATTCATTGTTAAAAATAGGATTGCAAAACCCTAGTATTACTCACTTAAGATACTTGTGATATAAGTATCAAAGTTTTGTATCTTTAAGTGTTTTTGTTCATAAAAAATGCCCCCCTTAACATGTGCAACACACATATTAAGTTGGTTTATACTTGAAGTCTTTTTCATGTTTAGCCAAGTATATCATCAAGTCTCCGTAATCCCATATTCTCCCCTTATCCAAAATGCTAACCATGCATATTTTGGATATAAATGGATTAACCGGTCTTTGGGTAACAAAATGAAATTAGTTTCTGGCCAAAGAACATATCAATGCTCCCCCTCAAATTAATGAGGGTTAGTTGTAGTGCTTAAGTATGATATATTTTGAAAGACTTAGAATCTCGTAAGAAATTCTTGAAACATTATCATACTTTCACACTACAACAAGCCATAAAAGCACAATATTCACAATATTTACATATTCACAAATTAAACAATATAGAGATGACCTGAGGTAGTACGACCCATTAGATAGATCGTTGCATTATCTTGTGGTGCGCTCCATACGGCCTTCCACCAGCGAATCGTTCAAGACTTCTTATAAGATGTCGTTCCCTCAGCTTTTCATCAATCTTCTTTATCGTATAGGTAGCACTCTGTTGAAAGCCCGTGTGCCAATCTAAAGTAACCTCTGGAAGAGTCTTATACTTGTTGAGATGAACCAACGTGTCCCTAATATGGGTGAGAGTCCCGTCACTGAATTTGTTGATCTCTGGAATTCTCATGAACTTCATTGGACCACGACCATTCAGGTAGAAAATGTCGGGCATCGGGTCAGTGGTGCTGGTGTAAGGACATTTGTCGGTATGCCTCTAGAAGACTTTGGTACGTGGTTTTGAAAGATTAAGCTTCCTTTGATAACTTTCTATTCCAAGTTGCAGATCTTCAACTCTTTTCTTGATAACAACTCGACGTGTGTACATTCGAAGAGCTGAATTCAGGGCAATTAGTTCTTCAGACTTCAAGTGTCTGAGGGCGTTGTGAGGTAGAAAAAGCAGCATGTCCTCAATGTCTTCGAGACGAAGAAGTGGAAAATCTCCTTCCTGGATAGTGTAGACTTTTTCATCTTCTCTAATGAGTCTGATCTTTGTCAAATGTTGATAGCCTGTTTTGGGTTCAATCCTAACTCCTTGGATGCTTTTGATTCGAATTAGAGAGAGGGGACTTGAGAACCTGAGTTGTGCACACATGCATAGTTGTAGGCGCGTCGCACTCGCTCATCCCAATGTGAAGCACCCAATTCGGCATATCGATCATATTCAGGATATTGTTGTGGAACCCAAAGACGATTAACTTTTTCTTCTAACCAAGGTATCAAATCCCAAGTTGCAGCCTTTACCAATGTTAAGGAAGTTGCATACTTTGTTAGAAATACGTTTTACGTATTAAGAAGGATCGGTCACTCCAACAATAGTCCATGTAATAGCTCGTAGTTTAGTTACTTATCTTAATTTAACAAACAAACCAAAGCCTAGCCTACAACATGTGTAGGCCGGCCCAAATGTAAGCCCAAGCCCATGACAAGGGCTTGGGTATATAAACCATCTCCTTTGATGGAGATGGTAGTGTGGTTCTTCATTTTACACATAGTGGAAAAGTGTTTTTCTTTCCCTTTCTCTCTCTAAGTGTGTGTGTTCTCACCATCACTCTATCTCTTTCTCTCTATAAAACATAAGCAAGATTTACATATCCTACAAATGGTATCAAGAGCCATGGGATGATTTTATTGTTTATGTGTTTGTGTTCTTGATCTTTGTAGCCTTTTGATCCATTTAAACACACGTCCAATTTTTTTTTTGTGTTTTTTATGGTTTTTTCTTGATACAAATCTTCTACATAGTTGTGGTAGGGATTTGGTATAGTTACTTTGGCTAAAAACACAAAATTTTTGGGTGTTTTGATCATTTTTTGGCTTAAAATCACGAATTGGTTGAGTTTTGTCTGAGAAAAGTGGGAATTATTCCGATCAGGTCATCGGAAAAAGGGTTTATAGGACATTCCGATCAGTGTAATCGGAATAGGGTTTAGGTATTTCGATTTGGTACATTCCGATAAGGTACATTCCGATTTGGCACATTCCGAAAAGGAACATTCCGATTTGGCACATTCCGAAAAGGGACTTTCCAATTTGGCACATTCCGAAAAGGGACATTCCGATTTGGTTTATTCTGATTAGGGACATTCCGATCAAGGTTATTCCGATAGGGTTTATTCCGACGGCTTTCCGACTGATATTCCGATCACTATTCCGATCAACATTCCGATAATCAAAATTATTCCATAAAAAACAAACACATTTTTAGGGGATTTTAACATTGTCTCTCGACTTCAACTCACAACAACAAACACATTTACTTTCTTTCATTGATCGATCAACGTTTGTAAATCTTCACTTATTGAAATGGAGTACACATCTCTTACGGATAAGTCCATCCTCTCGGGTACAGATAATCGTCCACCAATGTTGGTGAAGACTATGTATGAGGAATGGGCTTCCCTAATGGAACTTTATATGTTGAACAAGGAGAATGGACATCTCATTTGGGCATCGGTGCTCAATGGACCATTAGATTATGGTATAGTGACGGAAGGTACAACTACTCGTCCTCGCACAACGGGTGAATTGACTAGAGATATGATGATTCAAGACAAATGTGATAAGTATGCTACAAACATCATTCTCCAAGCCCTTCCTCCAGATGTCTACAAACTCGTCAGCAAAAATAAAGTTGCCAAAGAGTTATGGGATAGAATTCGTATTGAGGATTTGCTATATATGATCTGGTGGTCTAACATGGTGGAATATGGTGGTGGTAGCCATTGATGAAAGAGAGAGAGACGAGAGGTTGTGTGTGTAATAGAAAGAAAATGAATTAAAGTGAAAATGAACACAAGCAACACCCCTCCTTGGAAGCTAAGGAGGGGTATATATAGTCACACACGAACCTTAAACTATACATTGTATCTAGTCTAGTCTAAGCGTGTGTGACTATGATAACTAATGGGAATTCTTAAATGTCGTCACATAAAGTGAGTTTCCAACAATCTTCCCCCATGGGAAGACGTGTAGAATTCCTTACAATATTTTTCCTAACAAGTACATAATGATAAAGAACAAGAGCTTCCATGAAGCGTCCAATGTTGTTGATGTCTTCTGAGGCCTTTGACTTCAAAACGACTCATCTTTAACTTGTAGTAGAAATACTGTAACGGCACGAGCTAAGTAACCCATACACTTCTTGTTAAGGAGAAGCTTCTGAATTAAATTCCCCCTAATTCATGCCACATAAACTTGATGTAGAAGCTTTTAAATAGCTTCCCCCTAAATCAACAATCCTCGTAAGCAACTTCAAAGCTTTCAATAAAGCTTAGAATGATTAAGCGCACAGCGGAATCTAACAAGCAAATCCCATCATATAACATGATAACGTTGCTAAGAGAGATTGAAAGCTTGGGGAACACCAAGTAGATCAACAACTTCTCTTCTCACGCTTGAATAATTCTTCTGAATTTTTCTTCCCCCGGAGAGTTCAAGTTATGCATACCAGAGAGAATCAAGACATTTCTTCCCCCACATAGTTGAAGAAAGTAAATCAATCCCAATTATGAAGCTCAAATACTGAAGTGGACACTTTATCCCATTCATGAAGTTGACATCGTAACACCAGAGTCAATTATGTCCCGGAAATGCACATATCTTCTTCCGGAGATGCACTAGAGTCAATTAAGTCCTGGGAATGCATATAGGATAATGATGATGAATAATTGCAACAACCAAACAATTAAACATCGAATCAGTAGTGTACCGTTTGGAGATTGATAACGCCACGAGTTAAAACACTGATTTTCTCTACGGCTATGACAAATGTCATCCCGGAATGTCTTCAAATCAAAAGAAGGTATGAAGTTCATCACGTGTACTCGTTGTGCGTTCAATGTGTCTTCTTCTTCCCCTTGATGGTTTCGAAAGTCGGAACCATCAATAAATCGTACGCACATGAACCTGAAAACTCGTGAGAATAATAAATAAGCTGAATTATATATTTTGTGAGAACCAGCTGTTGATCGAAAATCTCTTCTCATAAACTCTCCATGGCCACCTTTACCAACCCACGTGAAAGCAATTTGAAGTGACCACTGATTGAATGAACCAGATACATCAAACGTGAAACTGAATAAAAATCCTTCGATCTTGTGACTTAAGCTTGCACTATTGTTGAATGACGAACGGTGGAGAAATCTCTAAGTACCCAATGCATCACTGAAGAAGTCTATAGGCACAACACCTCTTGAAATTATCCACGTCGACTAAGCGCGTGACACTGAGTACAACAAAGTAACCCCTTTAAGTGATAGTTATCCGAGTCATCAACCATCCACCCCGAACCCGGAAACCAGATAACCAAGTCGTCATTCTAAGATTAAGCACGAGCCAGTTATCTATGAAAGATAAAATAAGTACACGCCTTCAAAAAATCCGTCTTCAACTTCCCATAATTAATACCCGATCAAACGAAATCTGTAGCCACTAAAAATATACCCAAATTTTTCTTGGTCACGTCAAAATAAATTCTCGTCACATTTGTCACGTCACTCTTGTCTTCAAATCTTGTCACTTTTATATCGTCTTTTTGTCACTTTTAAAATTGTTAATCAAAAATATGATTTATCAAATAACATGATAAATAATCTTTGGACCCTATAGATTCTATTATTGGTGACCCTAATCGTCCGGTATCCACACGAAGTCAGCTACAAGAAAATGCAATGTTTTGTCATTTTGATGCTTTTCTCACTGAAGTTGAACCTAAGACATGGCAACAAGCTTTTACTCAATCTTGTTGGATAGAAGCTATGCAAGAAGAATTTAATGAATTCATACGTATTGAAGTTTGGGAACTTGTCCCATGCCCGGATCAAGTGCGGTTACTCACTTTGAAATGGGTTTACAAGGTGAAACTCGATGAGTTAGGCGGAATATTGAAGAACAAAGCTCGACTGGTAGCTCGTGGATACAAACAATTATTGGGCATCGACTTTATGGAATCCTTTGCACCTGTTGCCCGTTTGGAAGCTATTAGACTATTCCTCGCTTATGCAGCCCATATGAATATGATCGTCTATCAGATGGATGTGAAGACGACATTTCTTAATGGTGAAATTAAGGAAGAGGTCTATGTTCAACAGCCGGATGGTTTTGTGAATCCTAAATATCCTAATCATGTGTACAAGCTTAAGAAGGCTCTCTATGGGTTGAAGCAAGCTCCTCGCGCATGGTATGATCTATTGTCACAATTCCTCATTACGCAAGGCTTCACTAAAGGAAAGGTGGATCCCACGTTGTTCATTCAGAAACGAGGTAAAGATATGATTATGGTACAAATATATGTTGATGATATTATATTTGCAGCCTCGACCCAAACCTTATCGGATGAGTTTGGGACACTCATGTCTTCCAAGTTTAAGATGTCAATGATAGGCAAGGTATCATTCTTCTTAGGTCTTCAGATATCTCAGAGTCCCAGAGGCATCTTTATCAATCAATCCAAGTATGCCCTTGAATCGCTTAAGAAATATAAGATGGAATCTTGCGACCCCGTGGATACTCCAATGGTGTAACGAACTAAGATTGATGAAGATCCACATGGAGTCGCCGTTGATCCGACACTGTATCGTGGAATGATCGGTACTCTTCTGTATATCACAGCTAGTCGACCTGATCTTCAGTTTGCTATATGTATGTGTGCTCGGTATCAAACTCGGCCTACTGAGTTACACTTGGCTACTGTGAAACGGATCTTTCGATATCTTAAAGGAACCATTAATCGGGGACTTTGGTATTCGAAGGACTCTTCGATTGTACTTATGGCATATGCAGATGCGGATCACGCGGGTTGTCAAGATACAAGGCGTAGCACGAGTGGAACTTTGCAACTACTAGGAGATCGACTAATCAGTTGGGCATCGAAAAGGCAGAAAAGCGTTGCAATTTCAAGTACGGAAGCAGAATACATAGCTATGTCCGGTTGCTGTGCTCAAATTCTTTGGATGAGATCGCAATTAACCGACTATGGTCTAGGTTTCAACAAAACTCCGATGTACTGCGACAATAAGAGTGCAATTTCCTTATGCTGCAACAATGTTCAATTCTCCCGGTCGAAGCATATTGACATTCGCTACCATTTAATCAAGGAGCAAGTGGAAAATGGAGTAATAGAGCTTTACTTTGTCCGATCTGAGTATCAATTGGCGGATATTTTCACAAAGGCTTTAGATCGCGCTCGAATTGAATTTTTGGCCGACAAGCTAGGAATGAGAACTTTCTCGCCTGAGACTCTAAAGGAACTGGAAGATGAAGCGAAAGAATAGTGGTGGTAAAACTATTCTCCGTATCCTTGGTGATCATTTGTATATATTGTTTATATTTTTATCCACAAAAGCAAAATACAAAAATATAAAACCATATAAAAACCATAAAAATTAAAAAATTCATAAAAATCCAAAAATATTTTTACTTTATTTTTCAAAGGCATGTCTTTTGGTACGATAATATTTACGGCCTTAGAAATGTTGATTAATATTGACACGATGCCATAAATAGATTTCGTACAAAAGTGGTAAATATTTCATAAAACATGCCTAAATGGCTTGTAGTTATATCTGACTGCAACCCGGTTTTCACATTAAAGTCAAGTATTTCTTTTGAAAGCTTTGGCTCACAACGGTAATTAATTTTCTCGGGCAAGGTTTAATTTAAAACCTTGTAAGGGATCAAGTTTACTTTATAACTTGGTCTTAGACAAATCTATGTACGCCTCAGTGCATTTATTTGTTAAAACAAGAGAAGTCTTGTTTTTATGAAGCTATCATCTCTACAACCATAGCAATCTACAATTGGTATCTACATACTCGACGATGCGACTACTCAAACGACGACTACAGCTCTATCAATAGAACACGGGTCAACAATTGAAGGGGAGCAATTGCCAAGCATTCGGAATCTTTGATACCGAACGTGCTAAGTTCACAAGTTGGTGTTAAGACAACAATACCAATCGTACATGTGGTGTCAAGAGATGACTTCAGACGTGACGAGGCGACCAACAAATGCTTACAAGAACCATTTGATCTTATCATATGATGTTCTCACCTATCAGGTCCAACCTTGTCAATTCTTTTCTAATATGGTGAATATGTGATCATGTTACAAATCGGTATCATATCTCATACGTTTGATATCATGAAGATAAAACGGACTTGCATTTTTCTTCCCAAAACCTTTGTTAAAACTTCATTAAATCAATTGATATTAAAAACATCGATTGGGTTAATATTTTTAATATGGGGGAGAAAATGTGATTTAATATGGGATATTATCACAAATGGTTTGACTTAATGTGTTGGCTCATCCCGACATATGCGAAATGTTTTCGAATATCGTGGCATATGTTAAGGGGGAGCAAAACGGATTTGAATATCAAAAATGGAGAAAGATTGTGAACGTAGTTGAATGCCGACCAAGTACTTAAGTTATCACTGGAACAATCACAACAAGGTGCTAGTTATGACGTATTGGTAAGCATTGAAGGGGTTGAAGAATGAAAAAGAATTGTAAAGATAAAGGGTGTAAGGAAAGAAGCCCTCCTTACAACTTTAGGCAGAAACCGGGTCAACACATATGCTATTGAGATCATTTTAATGATGCTCGATATTGAAGACAAACATCATGGACCCAATGATGCAATGCACAACCCATCCCAGCTAACTCAGATATCTCTCAAAAGGTATTTGTTTTAATCACACGGAGACAACGCATTATCTATTGATTTATTCACTCCGAATAAATTGGTATTGAAAAGGTGGCACTCCTCTCTAGCCTCCGTTAACTAAAATCCAAAGTGCACGATCGAGTCTAGAGCCATTTGAGATCATCAAATATCTCATTAGGACACACTTTCATATTTCCTTGCTTCTTCACACACTGTGAAAAGTAAGAAAGATTTTAAGAGTCCTACGAAAAATCTTCATGATCTTGCCTGAACATCCAAGTAATACGAGAGTATTTACAATGAAGATGGAAATCCTTCTTGAGAGAATATCAAAAAGCTCATGGTAGGTGACTTGTGCGATTCTTTATGAATCAAGCTTGTGATAACTGGAAAGAAACAGTGGTTTAACTCTTAACTGAATCTAAACACGTTCCAGGCCTCTACGCAATATCTTAGTGATCTTGCCAGAACACTCAGAGTGATACCTTAGTGTTCATAGTGATGAGTGGAAATCCTTCTAGTGTTATCCTCAAACAGCATTTGGTAGGTAACTTGCAAGATTCTATACGAATCAAGCTCGTGACAACTGGAAAGTAAGGATGGTACGATTCTTTAATGAATCAAACTTGTTCCAGGAATCAGAATTGACGGCTTCAATCATGCGGATAATTTTATCCAAATGATTCACTCTTTACGTTCGCAGTCAGCTTTGGACGGTCGAGTAAAGATAACGGGTTTACCCGCGAAATCTTGTCAAGGAGATTTTTAATTAAATCTACCTGCCACAAGTATGATATTTTATATCGTCTAACGGTCTTCACCGACCGGGGGTAAAATGCTACCGAATAAGAATGAAATGTTCAAAGCCATTTCGTTCGTGTCTACTTATGTTGCGTCATTTGAAGACGGTGGCACTGCGGGATCCAAGAAGAAGTCGTCCCCGCATACTTATACTTTATGCACTTAATACCTCATCTAATTCAAGAAAGCCTAAAAGTTAAGTCTTCCGCTGTATTGAACTCTGAAGCTTTCAAGAATTACTAAGGTATAAGTATGTGGGACGTGAAGCCACGAAGAGGCGAAGATCACAAGTGATGGATGCACAAGATCAAGGCAAGAGATTAATGCTCAAGATTGATATCAATGATCACATCACATGTTCACCTGAAAAGAAAAAGAAAAGAAAGTCGAAGACTACGAGCTCAAGACAAGCATAGTATGCTAGGTTTATCTTATTATTGTAACTTGCGTAATGCCCTTGTTTAGAGTGACCTCCCTTAGGGGGAGATTGTTAGAAATACGTTTTACGTATTAAGAAGGATCGGTCACTCCAACAATAGTCCATGTAATAGCTCGTAGTTTAGTTACTTATCTTAATTTAACAAACAAACCAAAGCCTAGCCTACAACATGTGTAGGCCGGCCCAAATGTAAACCCAAGGCCATGAAAAGGGCTTGGGTATATAAACCCTCTCCTTTGATAGAGAGGGTAGTGTGGTTCTTCATTTTACACATAGTGGAAAAGTGTTTTTCTTTCACTTTCTCTCTCTAAGTGTGTGTGTTCTCACCATCTCTCTATCTCTTTCTCTCTCTAAAACATAAGCAAGATTTACATATCCTACATACTTGTTTGCTCCATTGACCAAGTATTCGAGATCCTTACTTACAAAGATTTCAAGTGCAATTTGATCATCAACTGCAGCTGTAGTAGGAGGAGGTTTTTCAGGTGCATAAAGACCGTCCTTTTGAGTAGTTCTCAATGCTTTCAGAAGCTCATTTGCATTGTCCTCGTATTCCGTGCAGCTCAGCTTGGATTTAACACGAAGGTTGGGATTTTTGAGTCCTCTCACAACTATTGCTTGAGTTATGTTAGACCCATATGTGTACTCCAAGAATCTTGAAAAATCTATTGGATTGCTTAGGAATTAGGAGAAGTCAGCTTCATTAGCCTTTGTCAGTGGACGAAGTGCAGCAGCGTTGGACACCCAAGGTAGTACGGGTGCATTTTCATATTCCTCGAGTGTATCTACCCATGCTGGTTCACTTGACTCGGGAATATCAGGAACGGTGGTAGAGACAGGAACATCAACAACAGGTACTGCTACTGCTTCAGTGTCTGGTATGTCTTGGACTGGATCAGAGACTGGGATATCTGGTACAGGTTGATTGGGTTCCGTTAGTTTTTGTTGCACTAAAGGTGTAGTAATAGAAGCAACTGGGCAGATGTGAGAGGAACATATGAGGTTGAAGGAGCGGTTGTGGCAGGAGTATGTGATGAGGCTGTATTAGCATCTACATCATGAAACTTCTTGGTGCATCTGCCTTGATGAGGTGGAGGTTTTGGAGTTGATTTACCCTTGGTAACATCATCTTTGGGAGATTTGTCACCTTTGGACTTGTCTTTATTAGACTTGTCTTTCTTATCTCTATCCTTTTTCCCTGTATCATCGTCCCCTTCTTCTTGATCATCACCATTTTTTCCGTCACCATCACCATTATCATCACCATCACTGTGTTTATCACTTTCTTCTTCGTCATTAGTGCCTTCTTCATTATCACTACCTCGTTCTTCATCACTTCCTCCTTCGTCATGACTACCTTTGTCTTCATTACTCCCTCCTTTGTCATCACTACCTTTGTCGTCATCACCCTTGTCATCATAATCATTGTCATCATCAGCATCATCGTCATCATTGTCGGATTCATCTTCTTCTTCATTTAAGATATTATAGGGAACTAGAGTACCATGTTTCTCGAATATCTTAGTATCTTCATCTATAGCCGTTTTAAGAGCTTTGTGAAGGATCTTTTGAGCATTGGTTTTGTTGTAGGACCCGACTTGAATCATCCGAGCATGTAAGAGTTTCTTTAACTCATAATCCGTGAACCTTTGAACCATGAGAAAATCTGACTTTTTAGCGTCAGAAGACTTGATCATGACTTTGCTTGCGGCAATTTCTTTCAACTCGTCTCGCAAATTGTCAATAGCTTCCTTAACATTTTCATCAAGTGATTCAACAATTGAATCGTTAGCTATAGCAAGAACCTCTTTCTCATCTTGGTACCTTCTTTTGAGGTCTTGAAGACGAATCAACTTTGCTTCATTTTTGGCGGATTCATTTGCTTTGACTTGAGCTAGTTCTTCTGCATGTAGTTTACGAGATAATTCTAACTCTTCTTGGAATTTAGCAATTGCGTCTTCTTGAGCTTTTCTTGTGGATTCTTCACTTTGCTGTCTACGAGTTAACTCCTCTTTAATTCAAACCATCTCTTCTTGTTGAGCTGTCATGAGTTGTTCTATTTGGGGCATGAATATCGCTGGTAATGATGGAATCAACGATATCGGTGCAGCTGTGGTTTGTTGTGTAGGAGCAATGGTCATGGTCATGCTTGAAAGTGAAGTAGAGAGAGGTCGACTTGGTAGAGTTAAAGGAAGTTGAATTGACCCAGGTGGGGTCACTGTAATAACTGGTGGAGGTAGAGTTAAAACTGGTGGACGCACTGTAGAAACTGGTGGAGACACTATAGAAATTGGTGGAGGCACTGTAGAAACTAGTGGAGGCATTGTAGAAACTGGTATAGGCACTGTAGAAACTGGTGGAGGCACTATAGAAACTGGTAGAGGCACTGTAGACAATGGTAGAGGCACTGCAGAAACTAGTAAAGACACCATAGTAACTGGTAGAGACACTGTAGTACTTAAGGCTTTAGAAGTCTCAACAAATGTTGTCGTATCAGTAGACCCGGTAAAGTCCACGTCCTTCAATCCGTCATGAGGTTGTTGTTCATCATGAATATCGACATCGTCATTGACTTGGGCATATTTCTCACGAAGAGATATGTAGTCATCCGACTTCCCAAATTCAGCAATATCATGAGGTAGTATGGTTTCTTTTGTCTTCATTCCTGAACCACTACCCCCTGTGTCTTTCTTACTTTGCATGATTGCTTTCTTGACATTTCGTCTTTCAGTTTTGCGAAGCAGTTCGTCTTCATTAATATCTTTATCTTCATCCTCAAGCATTAGCTCCTTCCCACTAGAGTTGGCAACAATTATCTTCTTTTTGGGCTTAGGTGAAGCTGTTTCATCTGATGGTTCACCTTTTTTGCGTTTGCCTTTGCCTTTGGGTTTTGATGAAGAGAAATCTCCCAATGCAACTCTTTCCTTTTGAAGTTCCATTTCATCCAACAATTGCTTGTATGCCTCACTTGCTTTGAGTTCATCAGTCAACATATGAGTAGGAATAGCGGTTGGAATACCTGAGTAAAAACCGGTGTGTCCATCGTGTTTTAAATTCCGCAAGAGTAACATCGTCATCGGGATTATGATGAGGACTTTCTTCACACTTATAGATTTAGGCATCAAATTGCATGGAATACCTGAAGTAACTTGTCTTCTTCTTGGTATTGTGGAAGAGTTGATAAAGAAATTCCTCCCATAGTAACTCTGCATAATTCACATTCTTACCCTTATAGATGCCCCAAAAGATACAAGCAGTTGAAAGACGCAAAGAGTCATATCCAGTTGATTTAGCAGTAATACACTGAATGAGTATTCCGAAAAATACTTTCCAAGGTTGACCCATGTTAGCTGTAGTAAACTGAGACACCACTCGTAAATCAGGATCACCGTATCCAAGAGAATGATACTTCACAATTTCAATCTTGTCAGGGTCGACTGTAAACCTTTGACATGTAGGTGGCATTGGTAATCCAAATATTTGACGAAAGATAGGAATTGTGAGAGTATATTCCTTTTTATTGATAGTGAATGTGAGTTTTCTATCTGATAGCCGTTTCTTTGAAGCCCAAAATTCATACATATAATCGATGGAACCGAAGCCGTACCCCATAAGGCCTTCTTTAATTAGAGTTCGATCAAGAATGTCTGTGACTACTTTGAAAGCATAATGAGCTGAGGCATAATCTTCTTTGTCTTCTTTCAGTTGAAAGTTGTTTGGTATAAACTTTAGAGCCTTGGCGGCGTCAAGTGCCTGATTAGCTTTGATTTGCTGCTCGGTATGTTGAGACATGTTTTCTGCTTAAGACGAACAAACATACAAGATTGATATACCCAAATATATATATCATGATGTATCTATACCTAAGCAAATCAAACATATACCATAGACAACAAACAATACACCATCTTCGGATAAGACCACATACTTTGGATAAATGCACTTGACATTTTCGGAATAAATGACATTTTCAAAGAAAACTCTCTTTTTCTGAAAACCTGCCATTTTCAGAGAAAAAAATATCTTTTTCGGATAAAAAGACCTTTTCAGAGAAATCAACCTTTTTCGGATAAACTGACGTTTTTAGATAAACACATGTTTTTCGGATAAAAAGACTTTTTCAAAGAAACTATCTTTTTCGGATAAATGACTTTTTTAGAGAAATCAACTTTTTCGGATAAAAGGACGTTTTCAGAGAAATCATCTTTTTCGGAAAACCAGACTTTTTCAGATAAGTCAAGTTTTTCGGATAAAAGGAATTTTTTAGAGAAATTATCTTTTTCGGAAAAATAAACTTTTTCAGATAAATCAAGTTTTTCGGATAAAAGGACTTTTTCAGAGAAATCATCTTTTTCGGAAAAACAGACTTTTTCAGATAAATCAAGTTTTTTGGATAAAAGGACTTTTTCAGAGAAATCATCTTTTTCGGAAGAAACAGACTTTTTCAGATAAATCAAGTTTTCGGATAAAAGTACTTTTTCAGAGAAATCATCTTTTTCGGAAAAACAAACTTTTTCAGATAAATCAAGTTTTTCGGATAAAACATCAAATGCATGTTTTTCAGATAAATGCATGTTTTTCAGATAAATCTTCGGATACATGCATTTTTCGGGTAACAGTCTCACAGATTACATGATCATCCTCAATTACAAACTTGATATGATTCTTAGGGCAAAAATGAGTCAATCTAACGCATCCTAAACAAAACATCTATGAACTAAAGCTTATCGCATACAAAACCCCTTTATAAATTAATCCTATGAAATCCATAAACCCTAATTTGAGATATAGTGATTGATAAATTAAGAGAAACAGAGGAATTATAAGCAAACTTAGGTTAAACATAGATACCTTTAATGTTTATTGCCTGATTAGATCACAACAAGTGATGTCTTGGATGGAAAGAAAAAACAATGGCGGCAAAGGTTTGTGGGTTGATTTTGTGTTAAACAGATAAAAAAATGAAACGAAAAAGAAAGAGGGGGCGGTTATTAATTTGTTTGACTTAGGTAAAAAATAAGCCTTTTCCCATTTTACACATTTAGTCCTTCTATTTCCGTCTATTTTTGTTTAGTGATTATCCTATTTAGTCACACACAATCCAGACCACACAATTGACCTCCTATGTCTTAACATTCATTAATTATATTATCACGAAAAAGCCTAAGACCGAGTCACATAAATTACGAAAGTTCATGAAGCACAACGAGTACACACGAAGAATGATTCACCATAAAGAAAATAACCAATTAATTTTTCTTAAAGACTTTTGAAGACCGATTTGATGATGAAAACGATTTGATATTTTCTCCCCCCTTAAATACAGATCTTTTTTCTGTTTAAAGAGTTGTAGTCTTTGTATTTAAGAGTACTGATGGAATACTTTTTCGTTTAAGATGATATTAGAACAATTTATGATGGCAATAAGATTTCTCTTATTTTAACAAAATAAGTGCACTGAAACGTACACTAATTTGTGTTAGACCAAGTTGTAAAGTAAACTTGATCCCTTGTATGGTTTTAAAGTAAACCATACCCGAGAAAATTAATTCCCGTTGTGAGCCAACGTCTTGGTAAGAAATACGTGACTTGAATGCGAAAAGCGGGTTGCAGTCAGAAATAACTACAAGCCATATGGGCATGTTTTAAAATATGTAAAACTTTTATACGGACTCTATTTATGGCGCCGTGTCAATTTTAATCGACATTTCTAAGGCCGTAAATATTACCGTACTAAAAGACATGCCCGATTTTAAAATAAAAAATATTTTTGGATTTTCTTGATTTTATATTTTTTATGGTTTTTGTATGTTTTATATTTTTGTATCTTTCTTTTGGTGGTATTAATATATACGATAATATACAATATCACGATCAAAGGATACTCTAGAATAGTTTACCACCACTATTCTGCAGATTCTTCTGCCAACTCCTTAAGTGTCGCTGGTGAGAATGATTTCATGCCTAGCTTTTCGATCAAAAACTCGATACGTCCTCGATCTAAGGCCTTTGTGAATATATCTGCCAGCTGATACTCTGTGTTGAAAAAATACATTTCGATCACTCCATTTTACACTTGCTCTTTGATGAAGTAGTAGCGTATGTCAATGTGATTCGCCCGGGAATGTTGAACGTAGTTGCAAGAAAGGGCAATTTCACTTTTGTTATAACAGTACATCGAGATTTTGTTGAATCCAAGACCGTAGTCAGTTAATTGAGATCGCATCCAAAGAACTTAAGCACAACAACCGGACATAGCAATGTATTCAGCCTCTATACTTGATATCGCAACGCTTTTCTGCCTTTTGGATGCCCAACTAACCAGTCTATCTCCAATAATTTGCACACTACCAGAAGTGCTACGTCTAGTATCTTGACACCCAGCATAATCTGCATCTGCAAATGATATTAGTGCAATAGAGGAATGCTTCAGATACCACAGACCACGATGAAGTGTTCCTTTAAGATACCGAAAGATCCTTTTCACAACATGTAAGTGCTTTTCGGTAGGCCGAGCCTGATACCGGGCACACATGCATATAGCAAATTACAAATCAGGCCTGCTAGCAGTCAGATAGAGAAGGGTTCCGATCATTCCACGGTAAAGTTTAGGATCGACAAGTATCCCATCCCTATCCTCATCTAACCTGGATCTCTCCACCATTGGAGTATCCACGGGGTCACAAATTTCAAAATGATACATCTTTAATGATTCAAAAGCAAATTTGCATTGATTAATGAAGATGCCTCTGGGATTTTGAGAAATCTGCAACCCTAAGAAAAATGAAAATTTTCCCATCATCGACATCTTAAAACGTGTGGAAATAATTTTCTCAAAATGGTTAGACAGTCTTTGAGTAGTTGCAGCAAATATTATATTGTAAACATAAATTTGTACCAGTATCATGTCGTTGTCCTCCTTGAGAATGAATAATGTTGGGTCCACTTTGCCTTTGGAGAAGCCTTGCGAAATCAGATAAGACGATAGGAGATCGTACCACGCGCATGGAGCTTGTTTCAACCCATAAAGAGCCTTCTTGAGCTTGTACACGTGATTAGGATACCCCGAGTTGACGAATCCATTTGGCTGGCTAACGTAGACATCTTCCCTTAATTCACCATTAAGAAATGTCATCTTAACATCCATTTGGTAGAACGATCATGTTCATGTGAGCAGCATAAGCAAGGAATAGTCTAATCGCCTCCAATCGTGCAACAGGAGCAAAGGATTTTCCAAAGTCACTACCCAAAGCTTGTTTGTAACCTCTAGCAACCAATCTAGCTTTGTTCTTTAGTACTCCACCCAACTCATCGAGTTTAACCTTATATACCCACAACAATGTAAGGCTTTCAACGTTGTTGGGTAAAGGAACTAATTCCCACACTTCAAGACATTGAAATTAATTAAATTCCTCTTGCATGGATTCAATCCAAGATGATTGTGTCATAGCTTGTTGTCAATTTTTAGGTTTAATGTCGAAAAGAAATGCATCAAAGAAGCAATATAATGCATGTTCTTAGAGTTGGTGGCGTGTTAAGATTGGTCGATCAATGTCACCACTAATATTGCGGATTAGGTGATCCTTTGTCCATTTTGTGTTGTGAGTTTCAATCCGTGGTGGTCAGGAGTGAACGATTGCTAGAGCTTCGTCTGAGGTAGACGCACCATTAGGCTTTTCGGGTATTTGTGAACCAAAGACGCACCGTTAGGAACGAGTGGGTGTGATGATTCAGGTGTGGTTTGTGAATTGGTGGGGGATGGGACATCTGGTTCAATAGTGACAGTAGATGTCTCGGACTGATTTCCATTATCTTGAGCAACAACTTCGGGAATCGGAGCTACTGCTGCAGGTGCTGAAGAATCATTACTAGGTGGATCAAAGAATTCATAAAACATAGGTTGAAATAAAACATCCCACTCGGGCCTTGTAGGTGGTGTAAATGATGGAGAAGTAGGATTGTTGGGAGTTAATCTGGAACTAATTGTACCGATTCCCATCTCATGAAGTGCGGGTTCAGAGCTGTGTTGCTCAGAAGCCATCGCTGTCAGCTCATCAAAATCGGCATCCAAAGTTTCTACTATCTTGCCAAGACGACGGTTATAAATTCGGTAAGATTTCTTTGCAGGTGAGTAACCAATGAAAATTCCAATATCAGCCTTCGGTTGAAGTTTGCCCAAATTCTCACTATTAGTATTTGGATAACACAGTGCACCAAACACATGAAGAAATGAAATATCGGGTTTGTGTCCATGAAGTAGCTCATATGGAGTTTTACCATGGCGTTTATGAATGATGGAGCGATTTTGGGTATAACATGCGGTTGCCACTGCTTCAGCCCATAAGAATAAAGGAGCATTCACATAAATTAACATAGTTCTAGCAGCTTCCATTAGTGTACGGTTACGTCTTTCCACGACACCGTTTTGATTAACGAACTCAGTTCCATTATCAGTGCGAATGCGGCGAACCGTAGCATTAAGACGTACTTGGATCATATTTAAGAAAGTAATATCATAATTTGGTGCTTGATCCTTGGATACTAAAAGCTTTACCGATTTAAACCTTGAGAAATCATCCACCATGACGAGGATGTATTTTCTACCACTCACATTAGCTGTACGCATTGGCCCGCAAAGATCCATGTGCAAAAGATACAGTGGTTCTTGGTTGGTGTCTTCAGCTTTAGGTTTGTATTATTTCTTGGTGCTTTTCCCCAAAGAACACGCGGAACATAAATGATCCTTTTCGAACTTAAGTTTTGGAAAACCACGAACAAGTTCGTTTTTAGTCAAATGGTTAATAGAATGAAAGTTAAGATGAGATACCCGGCGATGCCACAACCATGACTTGGTCTTAGAGGCTTTGGAAAGAAGGCATACAGGAGATGCGGCCATCATGTTTTGAATGGACAGTGTGTAGAGATTATCCCCTCGAGAACCTTTTAAAAAATCATTTCCTGCAAGATCGCGAATAAAGCAAGTATGTTGTCGAAAAGCCACCTCAAGGTTTGAATCGCAAAATTTTCCCACTGAAAATAAATTATGACCAAGTCCCTCCACATAATATACCCTTGAAATCTAAACATTCCCAATTTGATATTCACCGTAACCCATGATCTTCGCAATATGGTCGTTGCCGAATTTCACCGTTCCTAGAAACTTGCTTACGAAATTTCTGAGCATCGAACGGTCTCCGGTCATATGCTTTGAGCATCTAGAGTCCAAGTACCAGAGGATGATTTGGACCACTTGAAAATATCACCAGACAAAGACGATGTATCGGAATCTAGTAGTTCCTCTGTGTTAGCAGGTACAGATATATTTATCTTAGATTTGCTAATCGAAGAATTCTTAGGCTTCCAGATTTGCTTCCTAAATGCCGACTTAGATTCTAGTTGTCTAAGATCCTGAGGTACTTCTTCACTGGTAGGCACGATAGTGGGGGAAAACCTAGTTAAAGGGCGCTTTTTCCATTTCTTAGTGCTAGTGTTCCTATTTAAAGGACGCTGAGACCTAACTTCCATGGATGTGATCCTAGTTAAAGGGCACGTAGTTCCATTAGCAGTGAAGGTCCTACCAGTGGGTTTCCATTTCCAACCAACTTGGGTGAATTTCTTCCCCGTTGTAATCCATTCACGATTGTTCCTAATAGCATACATTTCATTCACGTGATCAACAAGGCATAAATCATGATGCTTAGAAAACATGCATTCATTACAATTCCATCATCGTAAATTAGAATTCACATTTTGATTAGGCTGCTGCACAAACGCAGGGCCTTTAGTCTTAGTTACATGATTCTTTGTATTAAAATTTGAAATAACATTCCTAGGGTGAACTTCTACTTTCTTCTTCACAGTCCTACTAGTGGAAGGCTTGATCGTATTCTTCTTGTCCTGAGATCCTTTAGCCTTAGTAGACACAATTACTCCTGTAGAAGCCAAGGGAACATTAGTTACAGATTTTGATTTCGCCTTGAAGGGTGTATTTAATATAGGCTTAGATCCTGGATTCTTATTGAATGGAGTCATGGCAATGGTGGTGGTTTGTTGTTTAAGTGGTGCAGAACCCGGTTGTCCTATGTACTTCAAGTGCTCTAAGTATTGTTGTACTCTCTCAATGTAAGCTTGAGCATGGTAATAGTCACTATTCCTAAGATCAAGTTCATAAAGATCATTTACCACTTCCCTAGCAAGATCCGCCTACTTAACTGCATGCTCCATATATAACTTATATGATAGTGGATTGTTCTTATTGTACGGGTTCTTAGTAATCACGACCTTGTTGATTTTTGGAGCACTAGAGGTCGGGGTAGAGATTGTAGCTAGATTATCAACAACTTCTTGTCCTTTGAGTTGAAGTGTCTCCTTTAATTTAGCCAAAACCATGTTTTTGTCTATGAGTTGAATATTTAAGTCAGATATTTCCTCACACTTATGGTTCAGTTGGTCAACCAGTGACTTTTGCTCTGCCGTATTAATAGTGAAGCGATCTTCTAATGAACCATAAATTTGTGAAAAACCCTGCTTTACTTTATCAAACTCCCCTAGCATAGAAGTAATTCTATCTTCTAGGGCATGATTTTTAATCTTTGTAGCCTCTAGTTCCAATTTCTCTGCTACGGATTCTCTCTTAAGTCTTATAATTTCTTCCTCTAATGCCTGAACCACCTGAATCATCTTGTCACTAGTCTCAACGAAGTTTTCACAATCATTTGTTTTTGAAAGAGTATCATTTTTAGATTGATTTTCAATTTTAAGAGATATATAATGCTGTTGATGCTCATCAAAACGTTTTGAAAGTGAGTTATAAGAATCTTGAAGCTTTAAAAATTCAGCGTTAGATTCATGACAAGAATGATTTCTACATTATTCACAGGTTCAACAATATTCACAGATATATCATGCACATCATCACATTTATTCATAGCAGATGTCATCACAAAAGTAAATCCAATAGTAACAACTTGCATCACTTCGAGAGACACTATATGTTCTAAGAATCGGTCATACTCGGACAAAATCTTTTCTTTCTCAATTAAATGTTGTTCATAAGCATCATCCATTTCATAGAAAACTTTTCGAACTTCACCCATTTCAAAACTAAGATTTTCCGCGAGATCGAAAAATCCATCTTTTTATATTGTTTACAAAAAGAACGATCTCTTTCTCAAACACCATTTTCATGTGTTCGAAAGCCCATTCTCCAGCGGTTTGAGCCGTTGAAGTCGTGCATTCCTGGATGACCTTGTCAAATCCAGTTAGGTATCGCTCAATCTATTCCAAGCTTAGCATTACCGTACTTACCGGTGTAAGATTCTTAGGAATTTCCTTAGTTTCGTCTAAATTAACAAGTGTAGGAAGTATACTAAGGCTTTCTCTAGTAGGCATGTAAGCTGGTGTATGGATAAATTCCTTTTGCATATTAAAGCGAATTCAAAGATCTATTTTTGCAAACATTTCATTAAGTTATGCATAATCATACTCAGGATATGTAAAAATTACTTTTGACCGATTCTCTTCATGTAGTGACATACTCTCAGATTCATTTGAAAACACAATCGGATCTAAGACCAATCCTAACTTTGTTGCATCATAAAGTCATGGGTTGTGGTTAAATGCTTGCTTTGCATAACCTAGGTTAGGTGGTTGGTCTATTAGACGTGATAGATTGAATTCTTGAAAAGAAGAATGAAACAAGTGTACTAAATGTGAAGAAGAGTATTGTTTTAAAAGCAAAATTTCAGTCTTTTTAACTTTCTCAGATGCCTTAATTTCCGTTTCAACCCTTTTAGACTCGAGAATTTCGAAATCCGTTTGTAGTTTTTGAAAA
The DNA here is from genome assembly GCA_025667525.1 of Glebionis coronaria. Classification (NCBI taxonomy): domain Eukaryota; kingdom Viridiplantae; phylum Streptophyta; class Magnoliopsida; order Asterales; family Asteraceae; genus Glebionis; species Glebionis coronaria. Next base: position 749,786 of record JANFOE010001293.1, on the reverse strand, counting down.
TTATTAACGACACTTTTTTTAATGTTCTTTCGAAAGATTTGCTCTTAAACTCTCAATTTCTAGCAAATTATCCATTTGGACTTTCCTAAACCTATCAAATTCAGGATTGGTTAAGCTAGTGGTCACTGGAGTTAATTCCAAGGTTTTAACCTTTTCCTTATATAAAGCAAGCTCGACAGATAAATTTTGATTAACACTGAGGGTTTCAAGGACCGCATTATTCATTTGGCCAAGCATAGATGTCGACACCATCACCAAATCTTGTTGAGCAAATTACTTTGTATTCGTAATAGCTCCCGGTTGTGGTTCACTCAAAGTCTGGGGACTTGCATTGATATTACTATCATTGTTTGTCTCCTCGTTTGAGTTACTAACCACCAAAGACTGTTCCGGATACTCAAACACTTGCTCAACTTGATAAGGTACAATACTAGTATCCGTGGAAATATTAGGTACCTCAGAAATTGTGTCAGCTCCATAAAGTGAAAGATTTGCCATGAGAGCTGCCTTGGCGGTATTGAGATCATCACCGTCAGAGTCGTAAAACACCCACTAACCCAAACAAACACTAAACAACACGAATCAACATACCTTAAATCATCCCATGCTCTGATACCAATTGTAGAACAATGATAATCTTATAACTAATCAAGAGGGTTGTTGTTTTTCTAGAGAGAGAAACTAGAGAGAGAAAAGAAAGAAACTTGTATTAATGTGAAAATTAAGTAAACAACCAACACCCCTTTCCATGGTGGAAAGGGGTTTATATACCAAGTTACTTAATGGATTTGGGCTTCCGGCCCATGAACATGCTCATGAGTCGGGCTAATGTAAATAATAAACAAACTTAACCACGAGCCTATAACTATATTGTAGAAACTAGAAGGGGGGGTTGAATAGTTTCTTATATTTACTTGTTAAAATGTGGTTTCCAAAAATCCTTTTTCAAAAACTTAGGCTTTAGGAAATATGTGAAATCTTCTTATGCACAATATGAACAATGATAGTGTAACTAAACTAATACTAACAAAAATATATCCACAAAGAATAAAGAATGATAGTGTAACTAATCTAATACTAACACATGTATATGCATAAAGAATAAAGAATGTAAAGAGTTAAGGGTAAAGAAAGATCAAACCGAACACTAAGGATTTATAGTGGTTCGGCAACGAAGCTCACTCCTCGTTCCTACTCCACTCCTCGAGTACTCCTTACTCGAGAGTTCACTACACAACAAGCTCCTTATGGTGGAGAAAACCGTACACGTCGCTTAACCAATTTCCGACTCTAAGCTAATAGTCGAGCCCTAATCGTAGATAGGACCAATCTACACAACAATACCTAGTACATACACAACTTCCAAATAGACACAACTAATTGGATCTTCACAACTATGACACAACTACAAATGTATAAAATTAGATCTTCAATGGATCTTTGGTGGTGGACTCAACACTTCACAAGGATAGTGTTCTTCTCTTTGCACTTGGAGAGGAAGGGATGGAAGAACATGATTTACTTCTTAAACAAGTAATAATCAAACAAATGATCAAAGATTTGAGTGATTAAAGAAGGGGTTTAAATCTGGAAATAAATGTGTAAAAGAGGTGAGGTGAAAAGCTGAGAATGGTCCACTATTTATAGGACAAAGAAGCCAACGGCTAGTTCTGCCCGCGGTACCTTATCTTAGCCCGCGGTACCTTATCGATAAGGTACCGCTGCTAAGGTACCGCTGGACTAGACTCCGCTCCTTTTTGTCCTTTAGTGGTGGAGGTCTTATCTGAATATAAAAAATATCATGAAATGATATTCTTAACCAAATAAGAATATGCCATTTTCAAATTTCAAATAATTAATTTAATAAAACATTTTCTTAATAAGAAAGTTTAATAAAAACTTGTCACACTTAATAAAAAGTGAGTTTTAAGAAAAGATTAAATCACTTGATCACTTGATTAAGGTTAGTACTTTTTTATCCATACCTTAAGTGAAAATAGGTAAAATGAAAAATACTTGAACTCAAGAATTCGTTTTTCGTTGTTTTCGCAAATGCTTGTTTTTACATATTGTCATAATCAAAACAAAGCGAGACCGAAAAATGAAAGTAACTTTTTATGCATTTATTGCATTAACAATATCCTCCTTTTTGATTACGACAATACATAAACTCAATCACACAAAAACAAGATTTTCAAAGACGAGTTTATTCATTTCTCCCCCTTTGTCGAAGCAAAAAGATTGCACAAGTCGGTGTTTGAAGAAACGGACATCGCAAAGACTCCCCTTTGGTGCTTACTCCCCCTAGCTTGGGGCACCGAGGAATCGAGATATGGTGACAAGCTACATAGAAGGGTTAGTTGAAGAAACGAAACAACCAACAATATATAGCAATAGGTCACATAAAAAAAATAAAAGAGAAGAAAACACAAAGACAAAGATCCAAGATAGGTTACTAAAAGGACATCATACAAGGAAGTATGGAAAAAGGAACAAGCCAAAAGCATAAATCTAATCCTAGTTATTCCAGAATTCTAAGATTTGCTTGAATTTGGTGTCTTGTGGATAAGCAACCAATGCTTATATGAAAGACAAGGTAATAGCGGAGGGTGGTGGTGGTGGCTTGTTGGAGATCTCATAATCAAAGTGAAGAGAAGGCTTGATTAAGAGACTCTTGATGTAGCTCAACTCCTCATAGATGTGTGCCATAGCAAGGTGTTGATATTGACAACATTGACAATATGTTCCATGATGCATGACATTATCATGAGAAGGAGGAAGAACACTAAAGGGTGGTGGTGGAAGAAAAGATGTTCCACAATCAACATTCTTGGTAGGAGACATGTGATTAAGAGTGTTCTTGGGTGGGTTTGGATTGAAAGCAATTGGAGAAAATGGAGGAGATTCAAGGCTTTCATTGGGAGAATAAGACATTTTGGATGTGAAGTAATGCAAAATGCTTATGGTTTAAATAGGGAAGGCTTAGGGTATTTTTGAGGTGGTCAAAGGGTTTGAAACAAAGTTTCTCAAAAATGTTGGAGCAAATCTGGAGTTTCATCCGAAAAAGGAAGGCACTGTAGGCGGTTCCTTATCTAGGGTGGTGGTACCATATCAATAAGATACCGCGGTTCACATATGGAACCGCCTACAGAAGCAGGGTTTGGTGTTTGGAGGAAGATTTTTCAGCAAATCTTATTTTTCTAGTCTAACTTATCATTGGGATATGCTTAAAAGCAAAGATAGACAAAGAAAACATATGCAAACTTATCAAATAGAGATTTGACCAAAATACATGGATTAAAAAAAATCGATGTAGGAGGTGTGTAAGACAAGACCTTAAGTCATGACACAATGATCCTCCATGATTCTATCTCGTTCTTGTTATGTTTGAGAGAATCATACATATGAATTATGTAAGCTCTAGATTAATAGTGAGAATCTATGAAAAATCGTTTTTAGATTGAATTAACAATGTCAAACGAATTTCTCAACCATTTTCGAAAGAGATTGAGAGAATTTTGAAAAGGAGAAGAGAGGTTTTTCTTTTAAAAAGAGTTTGGAAGACTCAATGACTTAAAGTGGTAAAAGAAAACACACAAGAAGAAAGGAATTTAAGGAAGATGTTCCATTAATCCTAGACCTAGACGCAAGTAATTAAAAGGTTCCCTCTTAAGTGGCTTAGTGAAGATATCGGCTAAGTTGTCCTCGGAGGGCACCTTTTTAATAGTAATGTTCCCCTTTTGAACATTATCCCTAAGGAAATGTTGTCTAATTTCTATGTGTTTGGTTCGCGAATGTTGCACGGGATTCTTGCTTAGGTCTATAGCGCCTTTATTATCGCACATGATGGGAACATCATCAAGAGAAATCCCGTAATCAACAAGCGCTTGCTTCATCCATAGAGCTTGTTGGCATGCTTTTCCGGCACTCACATACTCGGCTTCTGTGGTGGATATTGCAAGAGCGGTTTATTTCTTGGATAACCAAGAAGTTAAACAACAACCCATGAAGGTACAAACTCCACTAGCGCTTTTCTGGTCCACATAGTCTCCCGCATGATCCGAGTCCACGTAGACAATGGTTTCTACGCCGGTCCCTTTAGGATACCATAATCCTAAATGTATAGTGCCTTTAATGTATCGGAAGATACGCTTAACCGCTTCAAGGTGAGAGGTTTTGGGAGCCTCTTGGAAGCGAGCACAAAGGCAAACACTAAACATGATATCCGGTCGACTTGCCGTTAAGTACAACAAACTACCAATCATACCTCTATATTTGGTGTTGTCTACCGACTTACAATCATCATCTACTGTGAGTTTAGTATCCGAGGCCATAGGGGTCTTCATTGGTCTAGATTCTTCTAATCCAAATTTCTTTAGCATTTCTTTAGCGTACTTGGATTGACTAAAGAAAATACCATCGTCCATTTGTTTAATTTGGAGTCCTAAAAAGATGTTAAGTTCTCCCATCATACTCATTTCAAACTCATCATGCATGATTTTGGCAAAGTCATCACACAATTCTTGATAAATTGAGCCAAATATAATGTCATCAACATATATTTGTACGATTATGAGGTGAGGACCTTTCTTCTTTGTAAAGAGTGTATTGTCTACCATTCCCATGGTATACTCATGTTTAACAAGAAACGCTTTAAGTCTATCATACCAAGCTTTGGGTGCTTGTTTGAGTCCATAAAGTGCTTTCTTAAGATTGTAAACATGGTCCGGTTTCTCAAAATCATGAAGCCGGGAGGTTGAGCCACATATACCTCCTCATTGATCAAACCGTTAAGAAATGCACTCTTTACATCCATTTGTTGAAGCTTAAAATCTAAGGCACAAGCGTAGGCTAAAAGGATTCTAACTGATTCTAATCTAGCTACCGGTGCATATGTCTCGTCATAATCAATCCCTTCTTGTTGATTATAGCCTTGTGCTACAAGTCTAGCTTTGTTACGAGACACAACACCATTCTCATCTAACTTATTCCTATATACCCATTTGGTTCCTATAATGGTACAACTTCTAGGTGGAGGAACAAGTTCCCAAACATCATTGGCAACGAATTGGTTCAATTCTTCTTGCATCGCAATGACCCAACTCTCGTCCGACAAAGCTTCTTTAACATTCTTTGGTTCAATCAAGGAGACGAAACAAAAGAAGTTGCTTTGGTTTTGAACATGAGATCTTAGGGTCCTTTGATTTAAGTCACCAATGACATTATTGAGAGTATGATCCCTAGACTCCTTAATGTTTACTTCCTTTTCAACACTAAGGTTTTCAACTCCTATTTTTCTAACCTCTTTGGCTTTAACTACTTCTAATTCATCCAAGTCATCATCAACCAATGGTGGTGTCTTGGGTGAAGGAGGGGTTTCATCAAAGGTTACGTTGAGTGATTCTTTAATAACCCCCGAGGTTCTATTTAGGACTATGTAGGCTTTACTAGTTTGGGAATAACCTAAAAGGATACCTTCGTAAGACTTTGGGTCAAACTTGGTAAGGTAGTCTTTGGTGTTGAGGATAAAGCACTTTCTTCCAAACACCCTAAAGTATTCTAATGAGGGTTTCTTACCTTTAAGAATCTCATAGGGGGTCTTTCCTAGGAAAGGTCGAATAAGAATTCGGTTGAGAATATAAGTCGATGTGTCCACGGCATTGCACCAAAACTTTTGAGGCAAAGATTGCTCGTTTAACATCGTCCTACTCATCTCTTGGAGAGTCCTATTCTTCCTTTCAACTACCCCATTTGATTGTGGAGTACGAGGAGCCGAGAAGTTATGGGTAATAACATGAGCTTCACAAAAGGCACCAAATTGCACTTCATTATCAAATTCCCTACCATGATCCGTCCTAATAGAAACAATTGAACATCCTAGTTGATTTTGAATTCTTCGACTAAATATTTCGAAGTGATCGAAAGCTTCATTCTTAGATGCCAAAAATCTAGTCCAAGTTAATCTAGAAGGTCCAAGAAGATCCATATGTAGGAGCTCTAAGCACCGAGAGGTTGAAACCAAATTCTTGGCTTTGTGACTTGAGTGAACTTTCTTTCCAACTTTGCAAGCATCACAAAAGTGACTATCAAACTTAATCTTGGGGAGGTGTCTTACCAACTCCTTAGAGACTAAAGATTGAATTAAACGCATATTAGCGTGACCTAATCTCCTATGCCAAAGAGTAGAACTATCATCTATAGTCGCAAGACATATGTTGTCTTTTGACTTCTTATTAACCTTCATGACATAAAGCCCATGCTTTCTAACACCTTTTCCAATGACTTTTCCATCTTTTACGATTTCACTGTCATGTTCCGAAAAGATGACCTTACACTTATTATCACAAATTTGACCTATACTTAAAAGGTTAAATCCTAATTTATCTACGTGCTCATCATTTTCAATGGTCATGGAGTCAAGAGAAACCGTACCTTTTCCAATGATATTACCACGTAGACTACTAGCGAATGTGACGTTACCTCCATCATATGCTTTGTAATGTGAGAACAAACTTCGATTACCCGTCATGTGTTTAGAACATCCACTATCCTTAATCCACTCATCGGGCACCAAATCAATTCCCAAGCATATCTAGGTAACAACACACAAGATCAAACATTTGGTCCCCAATATCTCATGGGTCAAAAATTGTTAGTTCCAAACATCCCTTGCATTTGGTTGGGATGCATGAATGAAGGAGGGGTTCCCCATGGAGAACAAAATGGAGGAGGGTAGTAATTCATGTAACCATTTGTTGTTCATTATTTCTCCTAGGTGTATTTGATCTAGGTTTAGAGTTATGATTATTCCTTCTAGGTGTTGGAGTTTTACTTCTAGATCGTGAATTGATTTGATTATCTCTTCTAGGCGTTGTCGTTCTACTTCTAGGCTTAGACTCATTCCGTACTCTAGGTGGAGTAGAGGATAGTCTAGATAAACTTCTATTTCCCATGAGATGTTTACTTAATGGCTTGTAGAACTTACCAATAGCATTGTCGTCAAGTATGGGTAATTTTACCTTATTAACAGTAAGATGCTTTAGTTTTTCATCTAACTTAGACTTTTCAGAAAGTTTAGGATTTTCACCAAAATCATCCTCTGCCCGCGGTACCTTATCTATGGCGGCGGTTCTATAGTGATAAGGAACCGCGCCATACAATTTGGAACCGCGTACAGTGGGTGTTTTTTGTGAAAACCTGACTTGTTTTGGTTCACTAGTTGAGGCTTCATTTGAGTTAAAATCTAGACCAAGTCTTTCCTTAGAATGAACTTGTTTGTTTAACATATCATCAAGAGCACTAGTACCTTTCATGAACTTTTCTAATTTAATGGAGGTGCTCTTGAGATCTTCATTCTCTAATCTAAGTTTCTCACAACTTAAGCAACTTAAATCAACCTCTTTATTTTTCTCAAGTTTAGCCAATTTCTCCCTAAGTTCATTGATCTCATTTTCAAGCTTAGTTTTGGTTGTTTTTAAGGTTTTATTCTTTTCTATGAATTTAAGACTAAGTTTGTGTAAACTATCATATTTTCCTTCAAGTTCACTATCATCACAAGTGGAATTATCATTGCTATAATATTCGGTTTCGGAATGTACCTCTTTAGAAGTGTGAGCCATAAGACATTTCTCCTCTTTAGGGTTGTCATCATCATCTTCACCGCTATCGCTCCAAGCGCCACTAACGAACGCCGTGTGGTTTTTATCACGAGCGGGATTTGGACTGATAGGTGTGAAAACACCCATCCTTTTACCACTTATTTCTGGCTAAAACAAGACCAAAACACGTATTTAATATCATTTGTTTGGAATTATGCGTGGTTTTTGTGTTTAATGTGTTTTCAGAGCCAAACCGGATGAATATTGAAGAAAACATGGGATTGCACGGGTTTTATCGAAGAAAAAGACTCAAGACGAAGTCTATTGTCCAAGAGATGCAAAAGATTTGAAGTCATTGTGCCTATTTGAAGATTTATCGAAGAATAGAGCCAAAGATGGAAGACTCATATATGTCGAAGAACTCGAGTCAATTAAACAAAAGATTATAAGACGATTTGGACTTATTCACCGACACTTCTCAAAATCCGAAGTCGGAAACGTTTATTTAAAGAAACGTGAAGGCTAAAGAAGGAAGAAGAAAAGAAGCCCAAACAAAAGCCCATTCAAAAAAGCCCACATCACACACCTATATATATGATTCTACTTCACAAATTGAGGACAGTTAGTTAGTTTTTTCATTTTTTCTAGTTTTTCTAGTTTTAGAGAGAGAAAGTTCCAAACTTTCTCTCACTAAACTTTTTCTTTGTTTTCATCCTTCAAATTTAAGCTTTCTTTAATCTTTGTACTTTGAGTTTCATTAATCTCATTCAAGTTAAGCTTTTAAGTTCTTTAATCTTCTTCTACTTTTCTTATTTCACCTAAATCCTTGATCCGATTGTTTAATTTCATACGGTTTGTATTTGCGGATGAGTTCGTGATCAAAGTTTAATCTTTCTTGTTTCTTTTTAAGCTATCATAAGTATAAGCTATAGGCCTTCCATGCTTATTGGCTTATCTCTTGTTTAAGCTTATTGTTTTCGGATTTCATCAAGTTTTTAGTCATTCAAAAGCTTCGGTTATAAAGTTTATGATTTCTCATTTTTAAAAGTTGTCAAATTTTAGCTTTTTGAGTTATTTAAAGTCCCGGTTAAAGTAGCTTATTGTATATGCTTATTGAAATTTCAGCTTTTCACCATTTTCGGATTAGTTTTGCACTTCATCGCAATATTGGGGTTTCGTACATTCCGACGGTTTCCTTGGTTTAGATCGCAATAACCCTTAAGGGTTTTACTTTGCGATCGGGTGGTCTTTACCCCTTATTCCGATCTGGATTGCGATCGCTTATTGCGATCGCACATTCCGTCGGGACTAAGGTTCCTTTTTAAGTCGAAACTCTGGCCATTTTTAGTTTGCAACTTTCCGATAGTAAGCCATTGCGACAGAAGTGTTTATAATATTCCGATCTGACTTTCCGATCTAGAATATTCCGATAGAACTGCATTGCGATAGACCATATTCCGACAGCTTGCATTTTGTATTCCGATGGATTGTTTTGGCATTTATTCCGATGGCACATTCCGATCTAGGATTCCGATGGACCAGTTTTAATTATATTCCGATAGCTTAAGATTTTAAAGTTTTAAAGTTTTAGCAAAGTTTTTAAATGTTAGTTTAATTGAGTTTTCAAAGTATTTTTCTAATCTTTCCTTTACGTTTTCAAGCTTTTAGTTTTAACTCGTCAATTAATTTTAATCTTTCAAAGCATTTACTATTCGACACTTACTTATTAGTTATTAGTTTAAAATAGATAAACAAACCAACACCTTTTTATTAACCAAGAACAAATCATTCCACTTAGAGCCGTGATCAATTCGAGGAGATACCGAGAACTTAATCCTGAACCCCATACAAAATCGCGTGTATCAAATGGCGCCGATGCCGGCTCTTCTCGTTAAGATCAACAGTTTTTTGTGAGAACTTGGATTTTGGGATCCGTTCCCCGTGAACGTTACTTTTTCATAAAAATTTTCAAAAACACAAAAAAATATAAAATTTTCAAAAATCCTAAAAATTAAAAAAAAACATAAAAACCAAAAATATTTTTGCTTTGTTTTTGCCTTGTTAGTTCTTTTGCAGGTGCATGCGCACACGATCAACGTCTTATCAAGAGCCCGAGCCTCTCGACGACTTAGACATGGCCGGTGTACAAAACAACAACAATAACCCACCTCAAAACAATAATAATAACAATAACAATCCACCTTTCAACAACAATAATAACAACAACAATGAGCCTCTACCGGATAATCGCCCGATGATTGAACTTCTACAAGCACATGTAGATGGTAACAATGATCCAATTGTCATACCCGCGATTGCAGCCAACAATTTTGAGCTCAAATCCGGCTTTATCCAGATGGTCTCTGCTCAACCATTCTTGGGGCGTACCATTGATGATCCACATGACCACATCAAGAGATTCTTGCAACTCACCAATACGGTCAAATTCAATGGTGTTCCACAAGAGGTAATCCGTTTACAACTTTTTCCCTTTTCTTTAGAGGGACAAGCCCGGCATTGGCTTGCTAAGGAACCGCCACAGAGTATTCTTACGTGGACGGATTTGGAGACCAAGTTTATCAACTACTTTTTCCCACCCTCTCGTACTACCGCTTTGCGGAATGAAATTATCAATTTTGAACAAAAGTACGATGAGTCGTTTAGTGAATCTTGGGACCGTTTCAAAGACCTTTTGAGAAAATGCCCACAACATGGTTTTACCAAAGTGCACCAAATTAATACTTTTTATAATGGTTTAAACATGAATGACCAAGATTCACTAAACAGTGCCTCGGGGGGTAATCTTTTGGCTAAGACTTCCAATGCTGCTTGGGATATCATTGAGAATAAGTCTCGTGTGCAAACCAAGAGTGTTCGACCCAATGTCGCTAGTGCTAGTACTAGTGACAGCGATAAGCGACTTGACAAAATCACTGCGCTTCTTGAATCGCTCGCTATCCAAACCGCCAGCAACACCAACAGCATCAACGCTAAAAACGCTAAAGACGCTCAAGTCAATGCTGTTAGCCAACCATGTGAGATATGCGGGGGTCCTCACTCTTACACCACTTGTACCGCCACCCAAGACTACCCTTCTGAGAATGTGAATGCAGCATATGGCACCTATCCTCAACCCGCTTATCAAGCTCGTCCTCAAGGTGACCACAACCTGCTTAGCTACCGTTCGAACAACTATCTCTCACCACCCGGTTTTACTCCTAACAATCCAAACCAACAACAAAACCTCAACCGCCATCCTCAACAACAACAACAATCTCGTGGACCATACATACCACCTCACAAACAACAACATCCACCTCAAAGAAACAACCAAGTTTACCAGCAACCTGCTTATCAACCACCCGCATACAATGCTCCTCCCAACCAACCCACCGCTTTACACCAAGAAGTGGAAACCTACATGAGGACTAACGATGTGATCGTGGGAAATCTTCAGCGGGAAGTGCTCAACTTAAAAGTAGACCTGGTGAAACAAGGGAACGATCTGAGAGCTGATATGAGAAACACTTTGGATAGTCAAACGAATGACTTAAAAAACATGATGGCTAGTTCCTTCCAAGGTAATCAAACCTCTTCTTCGGGTACTCTTCCGAGTAACACCGTTGTGAATCCAAGAGGGGAGATGAAAGCAATCACCACCTGCAGTGGCAAAGGTACCAAGGAACCCGAGCTTCCTATACCTCCACCGGTGATTGTGACTAAGGAGAATGAGTCACCTGCTCCTATTCCTCATCCTTCTACTTCCCCAATTTCTCCACCTCTTACTTCTACCCCTCCTCCACCCAAGGATGTGAGTGATCCTATTCTCCCAAAGCCTTCCTCTTCTTCCGATATACCTTATCCATCTAGGTTGAGGAAAGAGAAGCTCAAAATCAAGGATGATATTCAGGTTTCGAACTTTCTTAAAATGTTTAAACAATTGAATTTCAACATCTCCTTCGCTGAGGCTCTCGCTCACATGCCTAAGTACGCGAAAATGTTCAAAGATCTTCTTAGCGACAAGGAGAAGCTTCTTGATATTGCTGACACCCAACTTAATGAGAATTGCTCTGCAGTGCTCTTAAGGAAATTGCCAACCAAGCTTGGTGATCCGGGTCGTTTCTTAATCCCTTTTAACTTCCCGGGAGTAGAAAATTGCATGGCCCTAGCCGATCTAGGTGCCAGTATTAATCTAATGCCTCTAAGCGTTTGGAAGCAATTATCTCTTCCTGAGCTAGTCCCCACCAAAATGACTTTGGAATTAGCTAACCGTACGGTTGCTTATCCAGTGGGGATAGCCGAAGACGTCTTTGTAGGAGTCGACAAATTCACTTTTCCTGCCGATTTCGTCGTCGTCGACTACGAGATGGACCCTCGTGTGCCATTAATTGTTGGTCTTCCATTCCTGAAGACCGGTCGCACTCTCATCGATGTTGAAGCCGGTGAGCTTATCATGAGAGTGGGTAATGATAAAATCGTCTTCAACATGGGAAAGTTGTCTAAACAACCTTATTCCAACGAGAGTGTTAATTGTATTGACGTTCTTGATGAGGCTTGTGAAGAACACTTCAAAGATGCTTGTAAAAGTATTCCTACCTCTCTTCCCAATGTTGAGACCGTTTCCTCTATTGATTCATCACTGTCTCTATTTGGAGAAAGTGATTTCTTTTGGAAAGATCTTGAAGCCGCCATGGGAGATGTGAACTCAACAAATGACGATTCTCCCACCGATTGGGATGACGACATGCGTTTCTTTGAAAACCTTCTCAAAGAAGACAATCTTTCTCCACCATCTCCCACGGTTATTGCTATCGATGCTCCGACTTTGAAAACGCCTCCCATCGAAAATCCTCCGGATTTAGAACTTAAGGAGTTGCCGCCCCATCTCGAGTACGTGTTCCTTGAAGAAAACAAGAAGTCGCCTGTCATCATCGCGAAGGACTTGAAAGAAGAAGAAAAATCTCGCCTCATCGCCGTGCTTAAAGATCATAAGAAGGCAATTGCTTGGAAAATTTCCGATATCCGCGGAATTGATCCGAACTTTTGTACTCACAAGATTCTCATGGAAGATGACTTTAAACCCGCAATCCAGAGCCAAAGAAGGGTTAATCCTCGAATTCATGACGTCATCAAACAAGAGGTTATTAAACTTCTAGATGCCGGCTTGATTTACCCTATTTCGGATTCGCCATGGGTAAGTCTCGTCCATTGTGTGCCCAAGAAGGGCGGAATAACCGTTGTTCCCAATGAACACAACGAGTTGATTCCCACTCGTCTCGTTACTGGGTGGAGAGTTTGTATTGATTATCGTAAACTCAATGATGCCACGAGAAAAGACCACTTTCCTCTTCCTTTCATGGATCAAATGCTCGAGCGTCTTGCGGGTAATGATTATTACTGCTTTTTAGATGGTTTCTCCGGGTATTTTCAAATTCCCATCGATCCAAAGACCAAGAAAAGACCACATTCACTTGTCCCTATGGAACATTTGCTTACAAACGCATGCCTTTTGGTTTATGCAATGCTCATGGGACGTTCCAAAGGTGTATGATGGCTATCTTCCATGACATGGTTGAAGAAACTATGGATGTATTCATGGATGATTTCTCGGTTTATGGCGATTCTTTCTCTGCTTGCCTTGCCAATTTAGAACGTATGCTTAAGCGGTGTGAAGACACTCGCCTTGTTCTTAATTAGGAAAAATGCCATTTCATGGTAAAAGAGGGCATCGTGCTAGGACACAAGATCTCCAAAGCCGGTCTTGAAGTAGACCGTGCTAAAGTTGATGTTATCGCTAAGTTGCCTCCACTTTCAACCGTGACGGGTGTGAGAAGTTTCCTTGGTCATGCGGGCTTTTACCGTCGATTCATCAAAGATTTTTCTCAAATCGCTCGCCCGATGACCCACCTCTTGGAGAAAGATACCCCTTTTATCTTTTCCAAAGAGTGTTTTGAAGCCTTCAATTTGCTTAAGGATAAGCTAACTAAGGCACCCGTCTTGGTTACCCCTAATTGGGAGCTGCCTTTCGAGTTGATGTGCGATGCTAGTGAATTTGCTATTGGAGCGGTTCTGGGCCAAAGAGTGAACAAACACTTCCAACCAATCCATTACGCTAGCAAGATAATGACTGGGGCTCAATTGCATTACACGACAACCGAAAAAGAGCTTTTAGCTGTTGTCTATGCCTTTGAAAAGTTCTGCCCCTATCTTGTCCTTTCCACCACAATCGTTTACACCGATCATTCCGCGTTGAAGTACTTGTTGACTAAACAAGATTCCAAGCCAAGACTTCTTCGCTGGGTTTTGCAACTCCAAGAATTTAAAATCGAAATTCGCGATAAAAAAGGAGCTGAAAACCTAGCCGCGGATCATCTCAATAGACTTGAGGATCCTTACCAAGGGGATCATCCGAACAAAGACATAAATGATTCTTTTCCCCTGGAGACCTTAATGTCTATCAACTCGACTTCTGATGAAACCCCGTGGTTTGCGGATATTGCAAACTACTTGGCGGGTGGAACTCTAAAGGAAGGGTTAACATCCCAACAAAAGAAAAAGTTCTTTAAAGATGTTGAACATTATTTTTGGGACGACCCTTACCTATTCAAACAATGTACCGATTTGATTATTCGCCGATGTGTTGATGGACCGGCAGCTTTAGAAATCCTTGACGCTTGCCACAAAGGACCCACCGGTGGTCACTTTGGTCCCAACTACACCGCCAAAAAAGTGTTTGACTCGGGATTTTATTGGCCCACCATTTACCGTGATGCTCACGAGATGGTTAAACATTGTGATGCTTGCCAAAAACAAGGCAAGATCACACATAAAGATGAGATGCCTCAAAATTTCATACAAGAATGTGAAATCTTTGATGTTTGGGGTATCGACTTTATGGGGCCATTCCCTTCATCTAAAGGAAACAAATACATCCTTGTAGCCGTTGACTACGTCTCCAAATGGGTTGAAGCCAAATCTTTACCTACTAATGACGCAAGGGTGGTTTGTAACTTTTTGAAGTCGCTATTCGCTAGATTCGGTGTGCCTCGTGCCATTATTAGTGACCGCGGGACTCATTTTTGCAATGATCAATTTGCAAGAGTCATGGCTAAGTATGGTGTAAATCATCGTCTTTCCACCGCCTACCACCCACAAACTAATGGCCAGGCTGAAATCTCAAACCGAGGATTAAAGCGAATTCTTGAAAGAACCGTGGGAGAGCATCGTGCCTCATGGGCTGATAAACTTGATGATGCTTTATGGGCTTTTCGTACCGCATACAAGACTCCGATTGGTTGTACACCATATCGTCTCGTGTACGGGAAAGCGTGCCACCTCCCCATTGAGTTGGAGCACAAGGCTTACTGGGCCTTGAAGTGGACTAATTTTGATATCAACAAAGCCGGTGACCTACGCAAGATCCAACTCAATGAGCTCAATGAACTCCGTAATGAGGCTTATGAAAATTATTTGATCTATAAGGAGAAGACTAAGCTCATTCACGACTCTAAGATTAAAAACCGAGCGTTTCAAGTTGGAGACAAAGTTTTGCTCTTTAACTCTCGGTTGAAAATCTTTTCGGGCAAGCTGAAATCTCGTTGGTCCGGCCCATTCACCATTGCCCAAATTTTTCCATATGGTACTCTCGAGCTCGCTCAACCTAATGGACCTAATTTTAAGGTGAATGGCCAACGAGTGAAGTTGTATTTTGGTGAGGACATCTCTCACGAGATGATTCCATCCCTCACCATGTTCCCCATGAACTAATTTTAGGTCAAGTCAGGCTCGTGACTCGGTTATCAAAAACAAGCGCTCCTCGGGAGGCAGCCCGAGTATCTATCCCTTTTCGTTTTAACCTCCTAAGTGTAGGGAGACCTATATAGGTGTTTGTGTTTGTGTGGTGATGTGATTACAGGGATGAATGCACTTTTGGAACCTTTGAAGAACCGTGCTCCCGCGTTATTCGAAATCCGGTTCTATCTCTCAACTATCGTGATTCAATTTTCATCATACTCACATTTGAAATTGATCACTTTAGTCGTCTCTTCCTTAACTTGATTTAACCAACGTGCACAATGTCATAAGTGTAGGGGAGACTTTTCCCACATGCTTAAACATTGAGGACAATGTTTATCTTAAGTGTAGGGGGGACTTCTATCGAAGTTTTAAGTGGACTTTTCCATGAAAATGCCTTCATTTAACCGGAAAATCATCTTTTTCAATATTTTTCAAATTTTTTATTAACTTTGTCCATTTAGTCGTAATTTTTAAATTTTTATCGTTGCTTTCTTATGTATATATCCCGCAACAAAGTCAAAAATATTAATAAAGTGGTGTAGCTAGTTTAGAAATCTTTGACATATTAGGCCCGTTGCGATTATTTTGACTCAACCCGAATAGACTTATTTAAGTTTATTCTAGCTAGTATCCTTAACCATGTAGACCTAAATTGGTTTATTAGGCTAAGTATCCACGAGTCTCATTACTTGAGATTTTAAATTGTGGAGAACGAGAACTGATAGAGTCAATTATAAGTCGGTATTCTTGCACAAGCCCATGATACTTGCATTTTGTATGGGGTTCTCTAAATTCTCTCGATATCCTCTCGAATTGATCTCGGCTCTAAGTGGAATGATTTGTTCTTGGTTAATAAAAAGGTGATTGTTTGTTTTATCTATTTTAATCTAATGACTAATGACAAATAAGTGAGTGTCGAAGAGTAAAATTAAAGCTTTGAAAGATTAAACTAGATTGACAAGTTAAAAGTGAATGCTTGAAAACTTAAAGGCAAAATGAGAAAAACACTTGAACACTTAATAAAACTAACACTTAAAACTTTGTAAAATTTTAAAACTTAATCCATCGAAATATAGAATTGCAAGGCTATCGGAATGTCAAAATCATGCCCATCGGAATATAACTAAAACCAGTCCATCGGAATATTTGTCAAAACAATCCATCGAAATAATTAAAATGCAAGCTGTCGGAATGATGGTCTATCGCAATGAAGTTGATCGGAATGTTGCTATCTAGATCGGAATGTTGTAAATGAAAACTGGCCAGAGTTTCGTCTTAAAAAGGACCTTAGTCCCGTCGGAATGTGCGATCGCAATAAGCGATCGCAATCCTGATCGAAATAAGGGGGAATTACTACCCGATCGCAAAGTAAAACCCTCTTGGGTTATTGCGATCTAAAGAAATGAATATGTCGGAATGTGTGTAAACCCTTATGTTGCGATGGAAGCTCAAATCAATCCGAAAATGGTGCAAAGCCAAAACTTCAATAAGCACGAACAATAAACTATTTTAACCGGGACTTAATCACTTCAACAAGAGTAAATTTGACAACTTTTGAAAAGGTAAATCATGAATTTTATGAAAGGAACTTTTAAACGACTAAAACCTTGATGAAATCCTAAAACAATAAGCTTAAACAAGAAATAAGCCAATAAGCATGGAGAGCTTATAGCCTATTCACGCAAGACCTTAAAAAGTAACAAGAAAGATTAACTTTTGGTCACGAACTCATCCAACAATCCAAACCGTATGGAATGAAACAATCGGATCAAGGATTTAGGAAAACTAAGAAAAGTAGAAGAAGATTAAAGAACTTAAAAGCTTAACTTGAATAAGATTAATGAGATCCAAAGTACAAAGATTAAAGAAAGCTTGAATTTAAAAGATGAAAACAAGGAAAAAGTTTAGTGAGAGAAAGTTTGGAACTTTCTCTCTCTACAACTAGAAAAAAAAAATGAAAAACTAAACTAAGACTAACTAAGTGTGTGAAATTTGTGAAGTAAGGGCCTTTATATAGGCGTGTGTATGGGCTTGTGAATGGGCTTTGATATCGGGCTTCTTTTCTTCTTTCTTCTTTAGTCTTCACGCCTCTTTAAATAAACGTTCCCGACTTTGGATTTTTTTAGAAGTGTCGGTGAATAATTCCAACTCGTCTTAATATATTTTGTTTAGTAGACTCAAGTTCTTCGACATATATGAATCTTCCATCTTTGGCCCTATTCTTCGATAAATCTTCAAATAGGCACAATGACTTCAAATCTTTTGCGTCTCTTGGACAATAGACTTCGTCTTGAGTCTTTTTCCTCGAATAAACCCGTGAAATCCCATGTTTTATTCAATATTCTCCCGGTTGACTCTGAAAACATAATAAGCACAAAAACCACGCATAATTCCAAACAAATGATATTAAATACGTGTTTTGGTCTTGTTTTAGCCAGAAATAAGTGGTAAAAGGATGGGTGTTTACACACCTATCAAATCCCCTACACTTAACCATTGTCATGCCCTCATGCAGTGCTTAGCGATAAAGCAATTTTACATTCTTCTCATAATCAATCAACCTTGGCCTTATTAAAATACTACTAAACAAAAATTAAAGTACTAAGAGAAATTAAAACTTTAATGTAAGCAACAGGATAGAACATAGCTACGTGGAAATAACTTGTAAAGAGATCGAGGACTTACATTAGGGTTTCGGTGCTGCGAAGATTTATCACCCTCAAGTTTCACGTTCCCCAAACTAAGCTTAAAAACGAGATCATTGTTATTATAAGTTAGCGATTCACACACTTACACACATGGCTTAATTAAATGCTTAAACTCCCTTATTCCTAGGTGTATCTCTTATATTTTATTTTTGTCTTGGAATGATCATGAAGATGCATTTTTGGACTTATTTCGATAGTTATTTAGGCTGAAAGCAAAGTAGGACGATTTGATCAATAGTTAGCTAAAGGACAAAATCTATTAAAACTATCAAAAAGTTCATATCTTGGCATAACTTGGTTCGCGATTTGAGACCTTTCTCGGGCCGATATTTGGCATGTACTTCATACTTCATATCTTGAGAGACGTTCTTGAGATAATGGTCTTCTCATCGTAATAGAGTTTCTTCACTTGGAGACTTTTGAGGGGTACTCCAACTTTGTTGACCACGACTTCATGATTATTCTTCAATCTCTAATTGGGATTTTGAGATACAACGATCCGCCTCCTTTTCGGACTTGGATCTATTTACCCTCATACCTTGTTAGGGTCTTTTCAGATAGACTTCTCCATCATCTTTATGGGAGTTGATTGCTTTTCGTCGTGAGTCTTGATCCTTCATATTGACTTTGGGAATAATGCTTTTCACATCACCTTGGATCTTTAGCAATAAAATGGAATCCTCATGCCTTGTTAGGGCCTTTTCGGACTCGCCTATCTTCGCGCCCCGCTTTATAAGTTATGCCTTGGCAATGAACTCTTATCATTACCGAGCAACTTTTAAACGATCTTGGGCTAGAAGCTAAGTAACTTTTCAAATCGTACGACCTTACTTATTGCAGATAAATTATTAGCAAGTGATGGGAGAATAGGCAAATAATTACACCAAGTGAGCTTGTTCAAGAATACTGACTTATAATTGACTCTATCATTTCTCGTCCTCCACAATTTAAAATCTCAAGTAATGAGACTCGTGGATACTTAGCCTAATAAAACAATTAAGGTCTACATGGTTAAGGATACTAGCTAGAATAAACTTGGATAAGTCTATTCGGGTTGAGTCAAAATAAACGCAACGGGCCTAATATGTCAAAGACTTCTAAACTAGCTACACCACTTTATTAATATTTTTGACTTTATTCCGGGATATATACATATGAAAGCAACGATACAAATTTAAAAATTACGACTAGATGGCCAAAGTTAATAAAAAAATTTGAAAAATGTTGAAAAATAGGATTTTCTGGTTAAATGAAGGCATTTTCATGGAAAAGTTCACTTAAAACTTCGATAGAAGTCCCCCCTACACTTAAGATAAACATTGTCCTCAATGTTTAAGCATGTGGTAAAAGGCTCCCCTACACTTATGACATTGTGCACGTTGGTTAAATCAAGTTAAGGAAGAGACGACTAAAGTGATCAATTTCAAATGTGAGTATGAAGAAAATTGAATCACGATAGTTGAGAGATAGAACCGGATTTCGGATAACACGGGAGCACGGTTCTTCAGAGATTCCAAGAGTGCACGTATCCCTGTAATCACATCACCACACAAAGAGAAAGAACCTATAGAGGTCCCCCTACACTTTAGGAGATTAAAACATAAAAGGATAGATACTCGGGCTGCCTCCCGAGGAGCGCTTGTTTTTGATAACCGAGTCACGAGCCTGACTCGACCCAAAATTAGTTCATGGGGAACATGGTGAGGGATGGAATCACCTCCTAAGAGGTGTCCTCACCAAAGTACAACTTCACTCGTTGGCCATTCACCTTAAAATTAGGTCCATTAGGTTGAGCGAGCTTGAGAGTACCATATGGAAAAATTTAGGCAATGGTGAATGGGCCGGACCAACGAGATTTCAGCTTGCCCGAAAAGATTTTCAACCGAGAGTTAAAAAGTAAGACTTTGTTTCCAACATGGAACTCTCGGTTCTTAATCTTAGAGTCGTGAATGAGCTTAGTCTTTTCCTTATAGATCAAAGAATTTTCATAAGCCCCATTACGGAGTTCATTGAGCTCATTGAGTTAGATCTTGCGTAGGTCACCGGCTTTGTTGATATCAAAATTAGCCCACTTCAAGGCCCAGTAAGCCTTGTGCTCCAACTCAATGGGGAGGTGGCATGCTTTCCCGTACACGAGACGATATGGTGTACAACCAATCGGAGTCTTGTATGCGGTACGAAAAGCCCACAAAGCATCATCAAGTTTATCAGCCCATGAGGCACGATGCTCTCCCACGGTTCTTTCCAGAATTCGCTTTAGTCCTCGGTTGGATATTTCAGCCTGGCCATTAGTTTGTGGGTGGTAGGCTGTGGAAAGACGATGATTTACACCGTACTTAGCCATGACTCTTGCGAATTGGTCATTGCAAAAATGAGTCCCACGATCACTAATAATGGCACGAGGCACACCGAATCTAGCGAAAAGAGCTTTTAAAAAGTTACAAACCACCCTTGCGTCATTAGTAGGTAAAGCTTTAGCTTCAACCCACTTAGAAACGTAGTCAACGGCTACAAGGATGTATTTGTTTCCTTTAGAGGAAGGGAATGGCCCCATAAAGTCGATACCCCAAACATCAAAGATTTCACATTCTTGAATGAAATTCTGAGGCATCTCGTCTTTATGTGTGATCTTGCCTTGTCTTTGGCAAGCCTCACAATATTTAACCATATTGTGAGCGTAACGATATATGGAGGGCCAATAAAATCCCGAATCAAACACTTTTTTGGCGGTGTAGTTGGGACCAAAGTGACCACCGGTGGGTCCTTTGTGGCAAGCATCAAGGATTTCTAAAGCTGCCGGTCCATCAACACATCGGCGGATAATCAGGTCGGCACATTGTTTGAATAGGTAAGGGTCGTCCCAAAAGTAAGTCTTAATGTCGGTGAAGAACTTTTTCTTTTGTTGGGACGTCAACCCTTCCTTGAGAATTCCACCCGCCAAGTAGTTTGCAAAGTCCGCAAACCACGGGGTTTCATCAGAATTCGAATTTATAGACATTAAGGTCTCCAAGGGAAAAAATCATTGATCTCTTTGTTCGGATGATCCCCTTGGTAAGGATCCTCAAGTCTACTGAGATGATCCGCGGCTAGGTTTTCAACTCCTTTTTTATCACGAATTTCGATCTTAAATTCTTGGAGTAGTAAAACCCAGCGAAGAAGTCTTGGTTTGGAATCTTGCTTTGTCAACAAGTACTTCAACGTGGAATGATCGGTGTAAACGATTGTGGTGAAAAGGACAAGATAGGGGCGAAACTTTTCAAAAGCATAGACAACAGCTAAAAGCTCTTTTTTGGTTGTCGTGTAATGCAATTGAGCCCCCGTCATTGTCTTGCTAGCGTAATGGATCGGTTGGAAGTGTTTGTTCACTCTTTGTCCCAGAACCGCTCCAATAGCAAAATCACTAGCATTGCACATCAACTCAAAGGGAAGCTCCCAATTAGGGGTAACCAAGACGGGTGCCTGAGTTAGCTTATCCTTAAGCGAGTTGAAGGTTTCAAGACACTCTTTGGAAAAGATAAAAGGAGTATCTTTTTCCAATAGGTGAGTCATCGGGCGAGCGATTTGAGAAAAATCTTTGATGAATCGACGGTAGAAGCCCGCATGACCCAGAAAACTTCTCACACCCTTCACAGTTGAAGGTGGAGGCAACTTAGCGATAACATCGACTTTAGCACGATCCACTTCAAGACCGGCTTTGGAGATCTTGTGTCCTAGCACGATGCCTTCTTTTACCATAAAATGGCATTTTTCCCAATTCAGAACTAGGCGAGTGTCTTCGCACCGCTTAAGCATACGTTCCAAATTGGCAAGGCAAGAAGAGAAGGAATTCCCGAAGACCGAGAAATCATCCATGAAGACTTCCATGGTTTGTTCAACCATGTCATGGAAGATAGCTAACATGCACCTTTGGAAAGTCCTGGGGGCATTGCATAAGCCAAAAGGCATTCTTTTGTAAGCAAATGTGCCATAGGGACAAGTGAATGTTGTCTTCTCTTGATCTTGGGGATCGATGGGTATTTGGAAATAACCCGAGAAACCATCAAGAAAGCAGTAATATTCATTACCCGCTAAACGTTCAAGCATTTGGTCCATAAAAGGTAGAGGGAAATGATCCTTTCTCGTAGCATCATTGAGTTTGCGGTAGTCTATACAAACTCTCCACCCAGTAACGAGACGAGTGGAAATCAACTCGTTGTGTTCATTGGGAACAACGGTTATTTCGCCCTTCTTGGGCACACAATGGACTGTACTAACCCATGGTGAATCCGAAATAGGGTAAATCATACCCGCATCAAGAAGTTTGATAACCTCTGTTTTTATGACTTCATGTATTTTTGGATTCACCCTTCGTTGGCTTTGAATTGTGGGCTTAAAGTCGTCCTCCATGAGAATTTTGTGTGTGCAGAAGTGAGGATCAATTCTGCGAATATCAGAAATTTTCCAAGCAATCGCCTTTTTGTGATCTTTAAGCACGGCGATGAGGCGAGATTTTTCTTCTTTCTTCAAGTCCTTCGCGATAATGACGGGCGACTTCTTCTCTTCTTCAAGAAACACGTACTCGAGATGAGGCGTCAACTCCTTAAGTTCTAAATCCGGAGGATTTTCGACGGGAGGCGTTTTCAAAGTCGGAGTATCGATAGCAATAATCGTGGGAGATGGAGGAAAAAGAGTGTCTTCGTTGAGAAGTTTGTCAAAGAAATGCATGTCTTCATCCCCATCGGTGGGAGAATCATCATTAGCTAAGTTCTCATCTCCCCTGGTGGCTTCAAGATTGTTCCAAAACAAATCACTTTCTCCAAATAGAGACAGTGATGAATCAATAGAGGAAACGGTTTCAACATTGGGAAGAGAGGGAGGAATACTTTTACAAGCATCTTTGAAGTGTTCTTTACAAGCCTCATCAAGAACGTCAATACAATTAACACTCTCGTATGAATAAGGTTGTTTAGACAACTTTCCCATGTTGAAGACGATTTTATCGTCACCCACTCTCATGATAAGCTCACCGGCTTCAACATCGATGAGAGTGCGACCGGTCCTCAGGAATGGACGACCAACAATCAGTGGCACACGAGGGTCCATCTCGTAGTCGACGACGACGAAATCGGCAGGAAAGGTGAATTTGTCGACTCCTACAAAGACGTCTTCGGCTATCCCCACTGGATAAGCAACCGTACAGTTAGCTAATTCCAGAGTCATTTTGGTGGGGACTAGCTCAGGGAGAGATAATTGCTTCCAAACGCTTAAGGGCATTAAGTTGATACTGGCACCTTGATCGGCTAGGGCCATGCAATTCTCTACTCCCGGGAAATTGCAAGGGATTAAGAAACGACCCGGATCACCAAGCTTGGTTGGCAATTTCCTTAAGAGCACTGCAGAGCAATTCTCACTAAGTTGGGTGTTGGCAATATCGAGAAGCTTTTCCTTGTCACTAAGAAGATCTTTAAACATTTTCGCGTACTTAGGCATGTGAGCGAGAGCCTCAGCGAAGGAGATGTTAAAATTCAATTGTTTAAACATTTTAAGAAAGTTCGAAACCTGAATATCGTCCTTGCTTTTGAGCTTCTCTTTCCTCAACCTTGAGGGATAAGGTATGTTGGAAGAAGAGGAAGGCTTTGGGAGAATAGGATCACTCACATCCTTGGGTGGAGGAGGGGTAGCAGTAAGAGGTGGAGAAATTGGGGAAGTAGAAGGATGAGGAATAGGAGCAGGTGACTCGTTCTCCTTAGTCACAACCACCGGTGGAGGTATAGGAAGCTCAGGTTCCTTGGTACCTTTGCCACTGCGAGTGGTGATTGCTTTCATCTCCCCTCTTGGATTCGCAACGGTGTTACTCGGAAGAGTACCCGAAGAAGAGGGTTGATTACCTTGGAAGAAACTAGCCATCATGTTCTTTAAGTCATTCGTTTGACTATCCAACGTGTTTCTCATGTCAGCTCTCAGATCGTTCCCTTGTTTCACCAGGTCTGCTTTCAAGTTGAGCACTTCCCGCTGAAGATTTCCCACGATCACATCATTAGTCCTCATGTAGGTTTCCACTTCTTGGTGTAAAGTGGTGGGTTGGTTGGGAGGAGCATTGTATGCGGGTGGTTGATAAGCAGGTTGCTGGTAAACTTGGTTGTTTCGTTGAGGTGGTTGTTGCTGTTTGTGAGGTGGTATGTATGGTGTACGAGGTTGTTGTTATTGTTGAGGAGGGCGATTGAGGTTTTGTTGTTGGTTTGGGTTGTTTGGAGGAAAACCGGGTGGTGAGAGGTAGTTGTTGGAGCGGTAGCCAAGCAAGTTACGGTCACCTTGAGGTCTAGCTTGATAAGCAGGCTGAGGATAGGTGTCGTATGCTGCATTCACATTCTCAGAAGGGTAGTCTTGGGTGCGGTACATGTGGTGTAAGAGTGAGGAACCCCGCATATCTCGCATGGTTGGCTAACAGCATTGAATTGAGCGTCTTTAGCGTTTCTAGCGTTGATGCTGTTGGTGTTGCTGGCGGTTTGGTAGCAAGCGATTCAAGAAGCACAGTGATTTTGTCAAGTCGCTTATCGCTATCACTAGTACTAGCCCTAGCAACATTGGTCCGAACACTCTTGGTTTGCACACGAGACTTATTCTCAATGATATCCTAAGCAGCATTGGAAGTCTTAGCCAAAAGATTACCCCCCGAGGCACTGTTTAGTGAATCTTGGTCATTCATGCTTAAACCATTATAAAAAGTGTTAATTTGATGCACTTTGGAAAAACCATGTTGTGGGCATTTTCTCAAAAGGTCTTTAAAACGGTCCCAAGATTCACTAAACGACTCATCGTACTTTTGTTCAAAATTTATGATTTCATTCCGCAAAGCGGTAGTACGAGAGGGTGGGAAAAAATAATTGATAAACTTGGTCTCCAAATCCGTCCACGAAAGAATACTCTGTGGCGGTTCCTTAGCAAGCCAATGTCGGGCTTGTCCCTCTAAAGAAAAGGGAAAAAGTTGTAACTGGATTACCTCTTGTGGAACACCATTGAATTTGACCGTATTGGTGAGTTGCAAGAATCTCTTGATGTGGTCATGTGGATCATCAATGGTACGCCCCAAGAATGGTTGAGCAGAGACCATCTGGATAAAGCCGGATTTGAGCTCAAAATTGTTGGCTGCAAACGCGGGTATAACAATTGGATCAGTGTTACCATCTACATGAGCTTGCAGTAGTTCAATCATCGGGCGATTATCCGGTAGAGGCTCATTGTTGTTGTTATTATGCATGTTGTTGAAAGGTGGGTTTTTATTGTTATTATTGTTTTGAGGTGGTATGTTGTTGTTGTTTTGTACACCGGCCATGTCTAGGTTATCGAGAGGCTCGGGCTCTTGATAAGACGTTGATCGAGTGCGCATACACCTGCAAAAGAACGAACAAAGAAAAACAAAGCAAAAATATTTTTGGTTTTTATGTTTTTTTTTAATTTTTAGGATTTTTGAAAATTTTATATTTTTTTGTGTTTTTGAAAATTTTTATGAAAAATTAACATTCACGGGGAACGGATCCCAAAATCCAAGTTCTCACAAAAAAATGTTGATCTTAACGAGAAGAGCCGGCAGAGGCGCCATTTGATACTTGCATTTTGTATGGGTTCTCTAAATTCTCTCGATATCCTCTCGAATTGATCTCGGCTCTAAGTGGAATGATTTGTTCTTGGTTAATAAAAAGGTGATGGTTTGTCTTATCTATTTTAAACTAATGACTAGTGACAAATAAGTGAGTGTCGAAGAGTAAAATTAAAGCTTTGAAAGATTAAACTAGATTGACAAGTTAAAAGTGAATGCTTGAAAACTTAAAGGCAAAATGAGAAAAACACTTGAACACTTAATAAAACTAACACTTAAAACTTTGTAAAATTTTAAAACTTAATCCATCGGAATATAGAATTGCAAGGCTATCGGAATGTCAAAATCATGCCCATCGGAATATAACTAAAACCAGTCCATCGGAATATTTGTCAAAACAATCCATCGGAATAATTAAAATGCAAGCTGTCGGAATGATGGTATATCACAATGAAGTTGATCGGAATGTTTCTATCTAGATCGGAATGTTGTAAATGAAAACTGGCCAGAGTTTCGTCTTAAAAAGGACCTTAGTCCCGTCGGAATGTGCGATCGCAATAAGCGATCGCAATCCTGATCGGAATAAGGGGGAATTACTACCCGATCGCAAAGTAAAACCCTCTTGGGTTATTGCGATCTAAAGAAATGAATCTGTCGGAATGTGTGTAAACCCTTGTGTTGCGATGGAAGCTCAAATCAATCCAAAAATGGTGCAAAGCCAAAACTTCAATAAGCACGAACAATAAACTATTTTAACCGGGACTTAATCACTTCAACAAGAGTAAATTTGACAACTTTTGAAAACGTAAATCATGAATTTTATGAAAGGAACTTTTAAACGACTAAAACCTTGATGAAATCCTAAAACAATAAGCTTAAACAAGAAATAAGCCAATAAGCATGGAGAGCTTATAGCCTATTCACGCAAGACCTTAAAAAGGAACAAGAAAGATTAACTTTTGGTCACGAACTCATCCAACAATCCAAACCGTATGGAATGAAACAATCGGATCAAGGATTTCGGAAAACTAAGAAAAGTAGAAGAAGATTAAAGAACTTAAAAGCTTAACTTGAATAAGATTAATGAGATCCAAAGTACAAAGATTAAAGAAAGCTTGAATTTAAAAGATGAAAACAAGGAAAAAGTTTAGTGAGAGAAAGTTTGGAACTTTCTCTCTCTACAACTAGAGAAAAAAAATGAAAAACTAAACAAAGACTAACTAAGTGTGTGAAATTTGTGAAGTAAGGGCCTTTATATAGGCGTGTGTATGGGCTTGTGAATGGGCTTTGATATCGGGCTTCTTTTCTTCTTTCTTCTTTAGTCTTCACGCCTCTTTAAATAAACGTTCCCGACTTTGGATTTTTTTAGAAGTGTCGGTGAATAATTCCAACTCGTCTTAATATCTTTTGTTTAGTAGACTCAAGTTCTTCGACATATATGAATCTTCCATCTTTGGCCCTATTTTTCGATAAATCTTCAAATAGGCACAATGACTTCAAATCTTTTGCGTCTCTTGGACAATAGACTTCGTCTTGAGTCTTTTTCCTCGAATAAACCCGTGAAATCCCATGTTTTCTTCAATATTCTCCCGGTTGACTCTGAAAACATAATAAACACAAAAACCACGCATAATTCCAAACAAATGATATTAAATACGTGTTTTGGTCTTGTTTTAGCCAGAAATAAGTGGTAAAAGGATGGGTGTTTACACACATATCAGCCCACTTGGTGTAATTATTTGCCTATGCTCCCATCACTTGCTAATAATTTATCTGCAATAAGTAAGGTCGTACGATTTGAAAAGTTACTTAGCTTCTAGCCCAAGATCGTTTAAAAGTTGCTCGGTAATGATAAGAGTTCATAGCTGATAGGTGTGAAAACACCCATCCTTTTTACCACTTAATTACAATAATAACCGAGCCAAAACGTGTATTTTATGTCATTTATGTCGGAATTATGCGTGGTTTGTGTTTTTGTTGTAATTTAGGACGAAAAGGTGAAAAGTGGAGAAAACACGGCATTCACGAGCTTTTATCGAAGAAAAAGACGAAAGATGAAGTCGAAAGATCAAAAGTGGAAAAAGAACGGAAGTCCAAGACTAATTCTGAAGATTTATTGAAGAAAAAGTCAAAAGACGGAAGTTTACTAAAAGCCGAAGAACTCGAGTCTTATTTATGAAGAAAATACAAGACGAGTTTGAAGAAATCCCAAAGACAAAGTCCAAGTATTAAGAAGACGAACAAAAGATTAAAGAGATCAAGGACCTAAGTGCGCAATTAAGAGAAAGAAGAAAGAGGGAGGAAGCTTCCTAAGCTCCTCCCTAATCTCCCTATAAATACCAACCAACCTCATTTGTTGAGAGTTGTTGGTGGCTTGACAAACCATTCTTCCACCATTTTCATTTCTTGTCATTTTATTTCTCGCACTTTAATTAATTGTTATGCACTTTTAATCAATTTAATTTTCAAGTAAGTTTTCATTATTTGTTCTTTAATCTTTACTTTTCTTGCCTTAATCTTTCATCTTCCTTTCTTGATTCTTGCTTACTTTTGGTGCGAATTACTTATGATCCGTGTTGTTCATTTATGTTTTCGTGCCTAAAAAGTTCATTTTTTTTATGTTTTGATTCTAAAAGTTTGTTGATTTTAAGTTTTGTTAAGTTATATTTGTGCTTATTCGATTTATTTCATTGGAGATTCGTCCTAGTTTTCGTTTGAGCTTATTCCAATAGCTTATTACCATTGCCTTTATTTTCAGATCAAAGAACCAATCGGAAAGGGTTCTAAATCCCTTTTCCGACCACTGTATTCCGACCGGTCACCTCCCTTCATTCCGATTGAACAATCGGAATAGGGTTTTGGGTTTTCCGATTGGCTTCCCCATGTTTTCCGATCTGGGCAATTGTTCTAGTTTCCGATTGGGGACTCCTCAGTCATTCCGATTGGTTGTCGTGCGTATATTCCGATTGGGATCTTCTTGTTTATTCCGATCGGGACCTTTTTGTACATTCCGATCGGATCCTTAAGGATTCCGATCGGGTGTATTCCGATGGAAGGTTTTGTTCTACGGTTTTGCTAATGTTTAAATGTCAATTTCTCTCGTTTTATCTTTAGTCTATTTTAATTTCGTTCCGCATTTTTATTTTATTGTCAATTTACTTTTTGTCGAAGCTTTAATTTTACGTTATTTAATTTCTCGAAGCTTACTTTTAACGTTTTAAATATTGCACCGTTTTATGTTTCATTTAGTTCTAGTTTTAATTTCTTGTCATTTATTATTAAGTCTTGCACGTTTACTTTTCCAAACCCAAAAATATTTGTTTCACCAAGAACAACTAATCTCACACAATTAACCAAAGATCAATTCGATTAGACACCGAGAAAACGAACTTTCAACGAGGAAAATCTTAATTTCAAATGGCGCCGCTGCCGGCTCTTTTCGTGAGGATCGAAAGTTTTTTGTGAGAGAAGCGTTGGCTTTTGGGATCCGTTCACTTGTGAACGTTATTTTTCTTGTCAAAAATTTTCAAAAAATCCAAAAACATTTGAAAAATCATAAAAAGCATTTCTTTTTCAAAGTTTTGCACCAAAAATATTCTTCTTGCTCATCTATCTTTCTTTATGGATTCTTATGTCCATTGCGTCGGTTGTGGGAGACGATTGTACGGGAACGACTCTTGTCAATGGTGTACATGTGAGCGGTGCGGAAACAATATCAAAGATACACAATCTATACCAGGATTTTGTCCTTTGTGTCCCTCAATTAATTCGTCCTTTTTGAACCCACCTACTCTTTCCCCGTGCATCTATTGTGGAAGCGATTCTCCTTGGCATGTTTCGTGCCCGGTCAATACTCGTATGATTACGGGCAAGAACCGGGGTACAATTATGACTATGATAATAGCTATCCACAAGACGCACCCAGTCTTTCTCCTCAATCGTTCTGCAACAACTGTGGGGGTCCTCACGATACCTATTATTGTCAACCAATGAATTGTTATGAGCCAAATCCGTGTCCTCATTTTTCTTCACCAATGGATTATTATGAACCAAACCCGGTTTATAATTCTTCTCAACCGATGAACTACGATGAGCCACAACCATGCTATAATTCAGGTTTTCAACATTTTAAACCCCCACAGCACATCATCGATCATCAACCCTCCTTCGAACAATTGCGCTCCCATGAACAATGGGACACTCTTGTTAAACTAAGTCAACAACTTCAAGAAGCTTGCAACAAGATCATCGAGAAACGTCAAGAGGATCATCGACAGGAGCAAATATCAAATATCGAGACTTATACTCCTCCTCCAGTGTATCCATACTATTATGATGATGACGAGGATGATGTCAATGATCTCCACCCATCTTCTGCGATTACTACTCCTATTCTTGATGACACCAATGCGTCTACGGATAGTGATTCGTGGAGTGAGATTAGTGATTTTTGTCTTGAAGAATTCTTTGATGAGGTTTGTGATCTTACTACTTTTGCTGAAATTAAGGATGAGGTTGTTTTTCATGATGAATTCCAATTCGAGCCTGAGATTGCGGAAATTATCGAACGAGAGCTAGCTCTGTTACCTCCGCTTCTTCCTACAAGCGAGGTCGATTTTTCCAACATCGATGCCGAACTTGATGAGTTGGAGCGTCTTATTTTTCATAATAATGACGAACCAACTCACTTGACCAATCATCCTATTCTCGAGGAGTTACCTAATCAACACTCCTCCACTGAGAACTACGTTTACCACATTCGTGCGGATTTAACTTATCAACAATCCCCACAAATGAATGATGGTTTCGTACTTGATCGTGATCTTTTCGAGCGAGTTTCTGAAATCCTCAATGATGGAAACGACAAACCTTTGTTTGACGCACCTATCTATGATGAAGAAATCGAAGAGATTAACGTTCATGAGGATGAGTGCTTTGACCCGGGAGGTGCCATTGATTATTTTCTGCTTGATGACCTTACGGCTTTGCCGCTTGCTACTGAGCATCCATTGTCTTTAGGGGATGCCAATGTGATTCCTTTACCCACCACACCTCCCGTGGATCATTACCTCACATACTTCTCGTATGATGAGCGGACCTTTCCCCCATTTAAGACTTATTCCCCCGCCTCCCCTTTGTTAATGTCCACCGGGAACGAGGACAAGGTCTTTGATCCCGGTATCACATTCGAGGCTTCCCCATGGACCATTTAATTCGGGGACGAGTCAGGCTCGTGACTCGGTCAACAAAAACAAGCGCTTTTTGGGAGGCAACCCAATTATCTATCTTTACCTGTTTTCACCATAAGTGTAGGGGGAGCCCCGTGGTGTTTCTTGCTTTCTTTTTTATCATGTGCAGGGATTAGAGCTTTAAAGACACACTCTTGATGACTTTTGACGAACCGTGATTCCGTGTTCCCTTCTTCCCGGTTCTATCCTAAACTCTTTTCGATTCACTATTTTATATTAACATAGGAATCTCTTTAGTTGTCTCTTCCTCAGCGAGATTTAAACAAAGTGCACAATGTCCTAAGTGTAGGGGAGTTTACTCCCACATGCTTAAACATTGAGGACAATGTTTATCTTAAGTGTAGGGGGGACTTCTATCGAAGTTAAGTGGCCTTTTCCTTGTATTTGTCCTCATTTTAACCGGAAAATTTGATTTTTCGAAATTTTTCAAAATTTTTAATCTATTTTGGCCTAGTTGTATAGTTGCATTTTCCTTTGTTATAGTTATTTTCTTTCCTTATTAGAATAAATTTTTAATAAGTGGTTTTAATTTTCAAAAAGATGTGAATATTTTGACTCAACCCGAGTTTACTTGCCTAAGTTTACTCTAGCTAGTATCCTTAACGTGTTTAAGTCAAGTTTTGCTAGGCCTTTATATAGGGAGCTATAAAACGCGAAAGTCTTAACTCTCACGGGTTAAGAACAAGAACTTTTCGCAAGTTCCTATAATTGATCCTAGAGAGTCGTTTATCAAGGGAACTTTAAAATGCGATTTCTAAACTTGAAAAAGTCTAAGAATTTGCAAGATCCTATAGGCAACTCGAAAACCCAAAACTTTGATTTAATAGGCTAAGCATCCACGAGTCTCATTCCTTGAGATTTTAAACTGTGGAGAACGAGAGATGATAGAGTCAATTATAAGTTCGGTATTCTTTCGTGAATTTATGTGAGTTAATTATGAGCCTATTCTCCCTCCGCTTGTTAATAAATTAATCTGCTAATAAATAAGGTTGTACGATTTAAAAGGTTACTTAGCTTCTAGCCCCAAATCGTTTAAAAGTTGCTCGGTAATGACTAGAGTTCATAGCCAAGGCATAACTTATTGAAGCGGGATGCGAAGATTGGCGAGTCCGAAAAGGCCCTAACAAGGCATGAGGGCTACATTTTGTTGCTAAAGATCCAAAAGTGATGTGAAGAATCATTTATCGAAAATCTATATGAAGGATCGAGACACACGACGAAAAGCAAAAACTCCCCAAAAGTCATGGAGAAATGTATCCGAAAAGACCCTAACAAGGTATGAGGATGAATAGATCCAAGTCATAAAAGGAGGCGGATCGTTGTATATCAAAGTCCAAAATAAAGATTGGAGAAAAATGAAGAAGTCGTGGTCCAAGTATGAATCTCTCAAAACTTCAAGTGAAGAAATTCCTATATGAAGAGAAGACCATTATTTCATGAACGTCTCTCAAGATTTGAAGTATGAAGTCGCTGCCAAATATCGGTCCGAGAAAGGTCTCAAATCGCGAAGCGAGTTATGCCAAGATATGAACTTTATGAGGTCCCGAGAAGCAGTTTTAAAAGATTTGGTCCTTTCGCTAACTATTGATTAAATCGTTCACTTTATTTTCAGACTAAATAACTATCGAAATAAGTCAAACAATGCATCCTCGAGATCATTCAAGACAATAATAAAATATAAGAGATACCCCTAGGAATAAGGGAGTCTAAGTGAGTAATTGGCCCACATGGGTTCGTGATAGTTTGCTAACTTATAATAACAATGATCTCGTTTTTAAGCTTGGTATGGGGAACGTGAAACTTGAGGATGATGATCATTCACGACATTTTCAAAACCCAAGGTATGTTTTTGATTTCTTTACTTTGTAATAAAGGCCAACATGGATTGATTATGATGGAAAATGTAATCTTGCTTTGTAACTAATGCATTGCATGAGGACATTGCAATGGATAAGTGTAGGGGATTTGATAGGTGTGAAAACACCCATCCTTTTTACCACTTAATTACAATAATAACCGAGCCAAAACGTGTATTTTATGTCATTTATGTCGGAATTATGCGTGGTTTGTGTTTTTGTTGTAATTTAGGACGAAAAGGTGAAAAGTGGAGAAAACACGGCATTCACGAGCTTTTATCGAAGAAAAAGACGAAAGATGAAGTCGAAAGATCAAAAGTGGAAAAAGAACGGAAGTCCAAGACTAATTCTGAAGATTTATTGAAGAAAAAGTCAAAAGACGGAAGTTTACTAAAAGCCGAAGAACTCGAGTCTTATTTATGAAGAAAATACAAGACGAGTTTGAAGAAATCCCAAAGACAAAGTCCAAGTATTAAGAAGACGAACAAAAGATTAAAGAGATCAAGGACCTAAGTGCGCAATTAAGAGAAAGAAGAAAGAGGGAGGAAGCTTCCTAAGCTCCTCCCTAATCTCCCTATAAATACCAACCAACCTCATTTGTTGAGAGTTGTTGGTGGCTTGACAAACCATTCTTCCACCATTTTCATTTCTTGTCATTTTATTTCTCGCACTTTAATTAATTGTTATGCACTTTTAATCAATTTAATTTTCAAGTAAGTTTTCATTATTTGTTCTTTAATCTTTACTTTTCTTGCCTTAATCTTTCATCTTCCTTTCTTGATTCTTGCTTACTTTTGGTGCGAATTACTTATGATCCGTGTTGTTCATTTATGTTTTCGTGCCTAAAAAGTTCATTTTTTTATGTTTTGATTCTAAAAGTTTGTTGATTTTAAGTTTTGTTAAGTTATATTTGTGCTTATTCGATTTATTTCATTGGAGATTCGTCCTAGTTTTGGTTTGAGCTTATTCCAATAGCTTATTACCATTGCCTTTATTTTCGGATCAAAGAACCAATCGGAAAGGGTTCTAAATCCCTTTTCCGACCACTGTATTCCGACCGGTCACCTCCCTTCATTCCGATTGAACAATCGGAATAGGGTTTTGGGTTTTCCGATTGGCTTCCCCATGTTTTCCGATCTGGGCAATTGTTCTAGTTTCCGATTGGGGACTCCTCAGTCATTCCGATTGGTTGTCGTGCGTATATTCCGATTGGGATCTTCTTGTTTATTCCGATCGGGACCTTTTTGTACATTCCGATCGGATCCTTAAGGATTCCGATCGGGTGTATTCCGATGGAAGGTTTTGTTCTACGGTTTTGCTAATGTTTAAATGTCAATTTCTCTCGTTTTATCTTTAGTCTATTTTAATTTCGTTCCGCATTTTTATTTTATTGTCAATTTACTTTTTGTCGAAGCTTTAATTTTACGTTATTTAATTTCTCGAAGCTTACTTTTAACGTTTTAAATATTGCACCGTTTTATGTTTCATTTAGTTCTAGTTTTAATTTCTTGTCATTTATTATTAAGTCTTGCACGTTTACTTTTCCAAACCCAAAAATATTTGTTTCACCAAGAACAACTAATCTCACACAATTAACCAAAGATCAATTCGATTAGACACCGAGAAAACGAACTTTCAACGAGGAAAATCTTAATTTCAAATGACATTGCAATGTCCTCATGCAATGCATTAAGATTTTCCTCGTTGAAAGTTCGTTTTCTCGGTGTCTACACGAATTGATCTTTGGTTAATTGTGTGAGATTAGTTGTTCTTGGTGAAACAAATATTTTTGGGTTTGGAAAAGTAAACGTGCAAGACTTAATAATAAATGACAAGAAATTAAAACTAGAACTAAATGAAACATAAAACGGTGCAATATTTAAAACGTTAAAAGTAAGCTTCGAGAAATTAAATAACGTAAAATTAAAGCTTCGACAAAAAGTAAATTGACAATAAAATAAAAATGCGGAACGAAATTAAAATAGACTAAAGATAAAACGAGAGAAATTGACATTTAAACATTAGCAAAACCGTAGAACAAAACCTTCCATCGGAATACACCCGATCGGAATCCTTAAGGATCCGATCGGAATGTACAAAAAGGTCCCGATCGGAATAAACAAGAAGATCCCAATCGGAATATACGCACGACAACCAATCGGAATGACTGAGGAGTCCCCAATCGGAAACTAGAACAATTGCCCAGATCGGAAAACATGGGGAAGCCAATCGGAAAACCCAAAACCCTATTCCGATTGTTCAATCGGAATGAAGGGAGGTGACCGGTCGGAATACAGTGGTCGGAAAAGGGATTTAGAACCCTTTCCGATTGGTTCTTTGATCCGAAAATAAAGGCAATGGTAATAAGCTATTGGAATAAGCTCAAACCAAAACTAGGACGAATCTCCAATGAAATAAATCGAATAAGCACAAATATAACTTAACAAAACTTAAAATCAACAAACTTTTAGAATCAAAACATAAAAAAAATGAACTTTTTAGGCACGAAAACATAAATGAACAACACGGATCATAAGTAATTCGCACCAAAAGTAAGCAAGAATCAAGAAAGGAAGATGAAAGATTAAGGCAAGAAAAGTAAAGATTAAAGAACAAATAATGAAAACTTACTTGAAAATTAAATTGATTAAAAGTGCATAACAATTAATTAAAGTGCGAGAAATAAAATGACAAGAAATGAAAATGGTGGAAGAATGGTTTGTCAAGCCACCAACAACTCTCAACAAATGAGGTTGGTTGGTATTTATAGGGAGATTAGGGAGGAGCTTAGGAAGCTTCCTCCCTCTTTCTTCTTTCTCTTAATTGCGCACTTAGGTCCTTGATCTCTTTAATCTTTTGTTCGTCTTCTTAATACTTGGACTTTGTCTTTGGGATTTCTTCAAACTCGTCTTGTATTTTCTTCATAAATAAGACTCGAGTTCTTCGGCTTTTAGTAAACTTCCGTCTTTTGACTTTTTCTTCAATAAATCTTCAGAATTAGTCTTGGACTTCCGTTCTTTTTCCACTTTTGATCTTTCGACTTCATCTTTCGTCTTTTTCTTCGATAAAAGCTCGTGAATGCCGTGTTTTCTCCACTTTTCACCTTTTCGTCCTAAATTACAACAAAAACACAAACCACGCATAATTCTGACATAAATGACATAAAATACACGTTTTGGCTCGGTTATTATTGTAATTAAGTGGTAAAAAGGATGGGTGTTTTCACACCTATCAATAGCCAAGGCATAACTTATGAAGCGGGGCGCGAAGATTGGCGAGTCCGAAAAGGCCCTAACAAGGCATGAGGATTCAATTTTATTGCTGAAGATCCAAAGTGATGTGAAAAGCATTATTCCAAAAATCGATATGAAGGATCAAGACTCACGACGAAAAGCAATCAACTCCCATAAAGATCATGGAGAAGTCTATCTGAAAAGACCCTAACAAGGTATGAGGATAAATAGATCCAAGTCCGAAAAGGAGGCGGATCGTTGTATCTCAAATCCCAGTTAGAGATTGAAGATATAATCATGAAGTCGTGGTCAACAAAGTTGGAGTACCCCTCAAAAATTTCCAAGTGAAGAAACTCTATAACGAAGAGAAGACCATTATCTCAAAAACGTCTCTCGAAGATATGAAGTATGAAGTACATGCCAAATATCGGCCCGAGAAAGGTCTCAAATCGTGAACCGAGTTATGCCAAGATATGAACTTTTTGATATCCCGAGAAGCAGTTTTAAGAGATTTTGTCCTTTAGCTAACTATTGATCAAATCGTCCTACTTTGCTTTCAGCCTAAATAAACTATCGAAATAAGTCCAAAAATGCATCTTCATGATCATTCTAAGACAAAAATAAAATATAAGAGATACACCTAGGAATAAGGGAGTTTAAGCATTTAATTAAGCCATGTGTGTAAGTGTTTGATATGCTAACTTATAATAACAATGATCTCGTTTTTAAGCTTAGTTTGGGGAACGTGAAACTTGAGGGTGATAAATCTTCGCAGCACCGAAGCCCTAATGTAGGTCCTTGATTTCTTTACAAGTTATTTCTATCCTTTTGTTTACTTTAAAAAGTTTTAATTTCTCTTAGTACTTGAATTTTGGTTTAGGTAAAATGTAAATAAGGTCAAGGTTGATTGATTATGAGAAAAGTGTAAATTTGTTATATCATTAAGCATTGCATGAGGGCATGGCAATGGTTAAGTGTAGGGGATTTGATAGGTGTGAAAACACCCATCCTTTTACCACTTATTTCTGGCTAAAACAAGACCAAAACACGTATTTAATATCATTTGTTTGGAATTATGCGTGGTTTTTGTGTTTATTGTGTTTTTAGAGCCAAACCGGATGAATATTGAAGAAAACATGGGATTGCACGGGTTTTATCGAAGAAAAAGACTCAAGACGAAGTCTATTGTCCAAGAGATGCAAAAGATTTGAAGTCATTGTGCCTATTTGAAGATTTATCGAAGAATAGAGCCAAAGATGGAAGACTCATATATGTCGAAGAACTCGAGTCTATTAAACAAAAGATTATAAGACGAGTTGGAATTATTCACAGACACTTCTCAAAATCCGAAGTCGGAAACGTTTATTTAAAGAAACGTGAAGGCTAAAGAAGGAAGAAGAAAAGAAGCCCAAACAAAAGCCCATTCAAAAAAGCCCACATCACACGCCTATATATATGATTCTACTTCACAAATTGAGGACAGTTAGTTAGTTTTTTTTCATTTTTTCTAGTTTTTCTAGTTTTAGAGAGAGAAAGTTCCAAACTTTCTCTCACTAAACTTTTTCTTTGTTTTCATCCTTTAAATTTAAGCTTTCTTTAATCTTTGTACTTTGAATTTCATTAATCTCATTCAAGTTAAGCTTTTAAGTTCTTTAATCTTCTTCTACTTTTCTTATTTCACCTAAATCCTTGATCCGATTGTTTAATTTCATACGGTTTGTATTTGCGGATGAGTTCGTGATCAAAGTTTAATCTTTCTTGTTTCTTTTTAAGCTCTCATACGTATAAGCTATAGGCCTTCCATGCTTATTGGCTTATCTCTTGTTTAAGCTTATTGTTTTCGGATTTCATCAAGTTTTTAGTCATTCAAAAGCTTCAGTTATAAATTTTATGATTTCTCATTTTTAAAAGTTGTCAAATTTTAGCTTTTTGAGTTATTTAAAGTCCCGGTTAAAGTAGCTTATTGTATATGCTTATTGAAATTTCAGCTTTTCACCATTTTCGGATTGGTTTTGCACTTCATCGCAATATTAGGGTTTTGTACATTCCGACGGTTTCCTTGGTTTAGATCGCAATAACCCTTAAGGGTTTTACTTTGCGATCGGGTGGTCTTTACCTCTTATTCCGATCTGGATTGCGATCGCTTATTGCGATCGCACATTCCGACGGGACTAAGGTTCCTTTTTAAGTCGAAACTCTGGCCATTTTTAGTTTGCAACTTTCCGATAGTAAGCCATTGCGACAGAAGTGTTTATAATATTCCGATCTGACTTTCCGATCTAGAATATTCCGATAGAACTGCATTGCGATACACCATATTTCGACAGCTTGCATTTTGTATTCCGATGGATTGTTTTGGCATTTATTCCGATGGCACATTCCGATCTAGGATTCCGATGGACCAGTTTTAATTATATTCCGATAGCTTAAGATTTTAAAGTTTTAAAGTTTTAGCAAAGTTTTTAAATGTTAGTTTAATTGAGTTTTCAAAGTATTATTCTAATCATTCCTTTACGTTTTCAAGCTTTTATTTTTAACTCGTCAATTAATTTTAATCTTTCAAAGCATTTACTATTCGACACTTACTTATTAGTTATTAGTTTAAAATAGATAAACAAACCAACACCTTTTTATTAACCAAGAACAAATCATTCCACTTAGAGCCGTGATCAATTCGAGGAGATACCGAGAACTTAATCCTGAACCCCATACAAAATCGCGTGTATCATGGACAATCACCAATGAAGTGATTTGGATCACCACATCTAAAGAAATTCCTATCACCTTATTTGTTCTTGACAAACCGATTCTTTGACAATGGTTTCTTGTCATAGTTGGGTTGCCTAACGTGTTGACCTCGTCTCTTGAAGAACTTCTTGAAATCTCTCACCGCCAATGCATACTCCTCGTCATCGCTTTCCGAGGAACTATCATGGTCACTTTGTGCCTTCTTGGCTTTAAGTGCAAGAGATTTCCTTTCACTCTTGGTTTTCACTAATTCCGAGTCCTTCAAAATTATCATCTCATGAACCTTCAAGTTTCCTATGAGTTCATCTAGTGATAAGGTTGAGAGATCTTTCGACTCTTCAATCGCCGTGAATTTTGCTCCCCACTTTGGATGTAAAGCCCTTAGAAACTTCCTAACATTGTTCTTGCTAGAAAAACCTTCATCAAGTGCTTTTAGACTAGTAATAATGGTGTTAAACCTAACAAATGCACTATCAATAGTTTCATCTTCTAAGATGACAAATTGTTCATGTTGTTGGACAAGAAGATCGATTTTGCTTTCTTTGACTTGCCTATTACCTTGGTGGGTTACTAAAAGAGTGTTCCAAATATCTTTAGCGGTTTCACACATAAAAATTCTTTCATACTCTTTCTTAGGCAAAGCATTATAAATCACCATTTTAGCCTCATTATTTTTTGAAAGTTTCTTTTTAGTATCGTCATTAGCTTTGTCAAAAGTGACCAATTCTTTTGTTTTAGAAACTTCATTAAATTGAAAGGGTAAAAAATCACAATTGGTAATAACATGCCAAAGATCTAAATCTTTTGATTTCACATAAGTTTCAAATCTATTTTTCCAATAAATAAAACTATCGGTTTCAAAAAGTGGTGGTCTTTGCATAGATTGCCCTTCTAGGTATTTGTTGGAATCCATAGATCGATTCAAGTTTTAAAATACAATATACTTTAAAAATTCTTGAGCAACCCGCTCTGATACCAATTGTAGAAACTAGAAGGGGGGTTGAATAGTTTCTTATATTTACTTGTTAAAATGTGGTTTCCAAAAATTCTTTTTCAAAAACTTAGGCTTGAGGAAATATGTGAAATCTTCTTATGCACAATATGAACAATGATAGTGTAACTAAACTAATAGTAACAAAAATATATCCACAAAGAATAAAGAATGATAGTGTAACTAATCTAATACTAACACATGTATATGCATAAAGAATAAAGAATGTAAAGAGTTAAGGGTAAAGAAAGATCAAACCGAACACCAAGGATTTATAGTGGTTCGGCAACGAAGCTCACTCCTCGTTCCTACTCCACTCCTCGAGTACTCCTTACTCGAGAGTTCACTACACAACAAGCTCCTTATGGTGGAGAAAACCGTATACGTCGTTTAACCAATTTCCGACTCTAAGCTAAAAGTCGAGCCCTAATCGTAGATAGGACCAATCTACACAACTATACTTAGTACATACACAACTTCCAAATAGACACAACTACTTCGATCTTCAAAACTATGACACAACTACAAATGTATAAAATTAGATCTTCAATGGATCTTTGATGGTGGACTCAACACTTCACAAGGGTAGTGTTCTTCTCTTTGCACTTGGAGAGGAAGGGATGGAAGAACAAGATTCACTTCTTAAACAAGTAATAATCAAATAAATGATCAAAGATTCGAGTGATTAAAGAAGGGGTTTGAATCTGGAAATAAATGTGCAAAAGAGGTGAGGTGAAAAGCTGAGAATGGTCCACTATTTATAGGACAAAGAAGCCAAAGCCAAGTTCTGCCCGCGATACCTTATCTTAGCCCGCGGTACCTTATCGATAAGGTACCGCCTAGGTGCTAAGGTACCGCCGGACTAGACTCCGCTCCTTTTTGTCCTTTAGTGGTGGAGGTCTTATCTGGATATAAAAATATACTGAAAGGATATTCTTAACCAAATAAGAATATGCCATTATCAAATTTCAAATAATTAATTCAATAAAACATTTTCTTAAAAAGAAATTTTAATAAAAATTTGTCACACTTAATAAAAAGTGAGTTTTAAGAAAAGACTAAATCACTTGATCACTTGATTAAGGTTAGTACTTGTTTATCCATACCTTAAGTGAAAATGGGTAAAATGAAAAATACTTGAACTCAAGAATTCGTTTTTCGTTGTTTTCGTAAATGCTTGTTTTTACATATTGTCGTAATCAAAACAAAGCGAGACCAAAAAATGCAAGTAACGTTTTTAGGCATTTATTGCATTAACATATATTGTTGGAGTGACCGAGACTTTCTTAATACAAAAAACGTATTTCCAACACAGATGAGAGACAAGTCAAGTTGGAGAAAATGATGTGCCATGTCCTATGGAGCGATGAAGTGAGGAATCTTTCTTGTATTTCAGTTTATGTACTTGTTGTGTTGTATTTGGATACTTAGACTTTATGATGTAGTACTGTGATGGAACATGTTGTTGTGTAGGTTAATAAGGGTAAGTGACTGTAGTGACAGATCTTGTCACAATTTTCTCGGATTTTATGGATGCAATCTACTACTACCCTTTATTATCTTGATGTGACTTTATTATTCTCTTTTGTGAGTCGATTGGTGAATTTAGGTAGTATTATGTTGTTTGCACATGTAGTATCTATCGTATATTTTGACGAAAAGATCCTTCTTTCTATCTTGTTGTGTATACTTATCATGCTTCTTTCATCTGTGATAACAGTAAAAGAATTGAGTGAGATATTTTCTGTCATTAGTGGATCCCCACGTGACTAAGTTTCTTGAAATATGTCTCTAAAATTAACACCTCTAGGGTATATTATATGATTATGAAAATAATAGTTAGAACGTTTGAAGCTGATCTTGCTGCAAGGAAACAAGGTGCCGAGACTGAAGATGCTGTTGTTCCAGTTGGAGATGTTGCTTCTATTCTACAAGATTGTAAAGGATGTTTGCATGCTAGATTCATAAGAATGAGAATGGATGTGGTAAAGAGTATCTTACGACACCAATGGTGATTGGAAATGTACAATTAGATGGATAAGTTTGAGTAACTGATGGATATGTCGTAATATTAGTAGTAATTTGGAAATATACAAATAGGCGAAAGGAAATAGTAATTTAAAGATTGATCCTGATTCGAAATTAAGTGTAGCAGAAAAGATAAAAAGGACGGTATTGCTGTGAATGTCAACAAGGAATGAAAATTTATTTCCTCTAACAGAAGATAAACTCGAAATTCAACAGTCTAAGATAAGGAAAGATGGTATTCATGTTGTTACTATAAATTGTGTAAGCAAGAGG
Organism: Glebionis coronaria; assembly: GCA_025667525.1. NCBI lineage: Eukaryota > Viridiplantae > Streptophyta > Magnoliopsida > Asterales > Asteraceae > Glebionis > Glebionis coronaria. The sequence goes on along the minus strand of JANFOE010001293.1, from coordinate 707,729 downwards.
AATTATAATGTGTAAATGATGTATTTTGCACAATATAGGTAATGGTCTATCTAATTGTCGCAAGTACTGACTAGCCAGATGTTGAGCTGCTGAAGGAAGAACAAGGAATGTAGTTATAGGGATTAGTATTCCTGGAGTAGTGAAATGTTTTCATCATGGTAAAAGAATATGGGTAAAGAAATCGTTCAGATATTGAGAATCAATAGGAAACGAATGTTACTGTTATTACATACTATATTTTTGGAAATGTTGATAAGTCTCGAGATTCAGATGTTGTAATTTGCATATTCTTATTTGATAATCGTTGAATTGGCCTGTTGTTTGAATAATATATCCGATAAAATTTAAAGATGTTAGATTTTAGTTGACCTAAGGATGAGAAATTAACAACAAGTAGCAATTAATTGAAATGAGAAATTAACCGATGGAAAGATTGTTAATAATTACATATATTAAAGAGATATTTTATGGACTTATCAAATTAAGGGATATCACACAATTAACCGGATTATGGATGCATTAGGAATTGCTGGAATGAGAATGAAAGTTGTAGGGTATGATAAGTAAAGATGGAAATGATTGATTTGAAATTTTGCTGAGCATTGAGTACTAATTACAAGAATTAATAAGTGGAAATTCTATTTAATAATTTATTTTTGTAAAAAATGAGAAGGTATGTAGGATGAAACTGTAATAGGTCGTATTCTCAGTACATTTCATTAGGAGTAGTCTAAAGGGAATGACAAGACGAGTTCGTATTTAAGAGCATTTTGTGATCGTCCTGTGGAATCATAGAATTCACTGTCATCTAGTAATATGAAGCTTTGTGTTAGCTTAGTGTTGAAAGTTATGTAAGCTGCTTGTATATTTTGTCATTTGACATTGTTAGGAAATTAAGGATGGTAATTTGATCAATTGTAAGGATTGGCGGATGTGACAACAAAAATAATCTAGTGAAACTAGAAGGTTGAGTCATAAGAAACATAGTATTGAAAGCAAGAAAAGAAGCTGGATGTTTTGGGAATAAGATGATTGCTATGAGATTGAACAAATTGATTACCAAGAATCGGTATCCATTGTTGATGATTGATGTCTTGTTTGGTTAACATTAAGGAAGGTGAGGAAAGTATTTGATGACAATGGTAAAATTGTTAAAGAAAGAAAAACGGTGTGTGAAATTCTTTGGATATGAATTTCAGCTGGAGTTAGTATATATCCTGGAATGTACGATTTATGGCTGAAGTATTCGTGAAAATCTTGACTAGATTGAAGCGATTAAGGATTTGTCGATACCGACGAAGCCGACTGAAGCTTGTTCATTCCATTGTTTAAGCTGAGTATTATCGAAGGTTTATCAAAAGGTTTTCACTGATTGTTGAACCATTGATAACGCTGAGAAAGAAGAACTAAATGTGTGAAACACATTCATGCATCCAAGTTGTAGTTTTGAGATCTGATCTTCGTTAGCCAAGGAAGTTGTTTATGAACGCTGCGGATGGATTGAGTTATGCTCCTGTATAGTCAGTATCGGAGGAATCTAAAGAAATTGTAGAGTTGCGTAATTATATCTCAACATTATCAAATGGTAGGAGAAAAGTGATAAGTGGTGTGTTGACTTAATTAGAGAAGTATAAGGTGAGTTACATAATCTTGAGTTTCGACGATGTGGTACCTATTTTGGAACTGTGAAATATTACTTGCATGGAATCAAGTATGTAGTAATTTTTAATTGAAATGATTACGAGATGTGTTATAGTTCTGTAGGACCAGTGGGGTAGTTAAAATTACTCAGTAGGAAGGAGAAAAAAAAAGGCTTATAAAATTATAAAAGTATTGAGAATGGAACCTTGAATTTTGAAATTTTTGAGTATTGGTAATAACGAGGAGTGTGGATGGAATGAAATAAATTTTAAAGATTGAATTAATGAATTAATGGAAAGGAATACCAAGGAAAGAAGATCAACAGGTTGTCAAAATTTCTGAAATGGATTTGTAGTAGGGATGAGTGAGATGAAATATTTTAGAGGAACGGAACCAATTATTGTAATTATCTATTTGAAGAAGACGTGTTAGGAATACAAGAGCTGGTGGTGAATGAATTTTTCAGATCAGAGAGAATTCAATTTTTCAAGGAGTGCCGAGAGTGCTATATTTAGTTTTCTCAAGTTAGGTATTAATGTTTTCCGGTTGGGGTAACATGTATTACGACATTGAGAAAATGTATTGATGGTCAGATTTGAATATATGAAACCAATGAATTTATCTAAACAATATATGATATAAGAAAAATGGGATGATGTAATATGAATGGTTTAGTGGTTCAGTGTTTAGTAATTGTTAGATTAGATGAAAGTGGAAGATGAGCATAGGAAATTATATTGGTGACTGTTATGAGATGCAATCTGTAAATGGAAAAGAAAGAAATAACTAGAAATTTAGTGATGAAATTGTTAATAACCCCGGGTCGTAGTGTCAGTATTTTTGAATTTTTGGAAATCTCTGTAAGAAGAAATGAGAATGGAATAAAGTTTGAATATAATATACATAACCCAGAGACTGAAGTTAACTTTTAAATTTTAGAGATCTTTACAGAAAGCGAGAGGAATCAAGTCAAGAAAGAATATTGCGTATTTTCGGAAATCAACGACAGAGTGAGAGAATAATTTGAACAATGGAAATTGGACTTGTGTAGATACCATTGAAACTTGGGATGATGTTAAATATATTAATAAGAGGTCAACGAAATCAATTGATGATGGAATCTTTATGCAATAATAGTCGTCATATCAGTAATTAGGATGTACAACTTGAGATTTTACATGGTCGTAAGCTAGGTTATCAGAGTATTGAAGTAGGAAATGAAAATGAGGAAATGATGCAGAAGGGTTATGAATGATGAAAGACTGGAATTATTGGAAGGTGGAAAGTTGGAAGTTGAAATGTAATAGTATTCTTTGTCATGGTGATATTATAGGAATTGACTTGAACTGGTGTGAAGGACGTGAGGATTTCTTAAGTAAAAAGGATCACATTGATTCTAGGGGTGAGAAATTACGACTGTGACGCGGGTCGAGCGCCAAGACGTCACTCTCTTTAAGGAGGGTTGGATATGATAACCCGAACCCGTGGTCATTATTTAATTATATTTTTACGTATATGTTTGAAATTTTGACGAGATTGAATGTTATGATGAATGGTGATTTGAATTAAATGAATGTTGAAAGTTATATTTTTACGTTTTGACGAGTTACGAGGATTATTAATGATCGCGAAATCAACGGATGCCCGAAATTTTACGTTTTATTTTCAGTCATGTCGATGATTGATGTTTTGACGTTTTTATTTTTAATTTCGTATTAATTCGTGTTGGGACTATGTATTATCATATTTTGTGTGTGTTTTATGTTTTGAGAAGTATTTTTATGAAACTTGAGACCTGTAAATATTTTCAAAATTGACTAATAGTCGTTTCCCGCTTTTTAAACAAGTATTTGAATTTTGGTCCACAAGAATCACAATTGGCAAAAACTACCCTAAACTTTCCACATATAAAAGGAATATAACAAAACACACACCAACTCATAACTAGCAAAAACACTATCCCTCCCCTCTCTCTCTTGTTCATGCCATTACCCCCACCCTTACAAAACCCTTGATCATCAAAAATCTAGCTTGAATACATTGAAACTAATCAAAGACCCATCTAAAATTCATCATTCTCTAAATTTTGGTATAAAATTTAGCCACATGCAAGAACTTTTTATAAAAACTCATTTTTGAGGAAAAATCTATTGTTTTGATCTGGTTTATTGGTTGTATGTAGGTGTTTATGATATTATGTATGATCTTTACTTGTTGCATGTCAAATTTTTGAATTGGGTTTTATTTGATCTGATCATCTAGGATGATATAGGATGTTAGGATTAAAAGTAATAGTATTAGGATGATTATAGATGTAAAAATGATGTTAAAATGGGTTAAAAATATGATTTTGAGTGATTTTTAAGAAGCTATTTTTGACCAGCAGCTATAACGTAAATTTTGGAAAACATAAGTTTGAGTATGAGATGAGTTGATTGGATATTATTGTAGAGGATATCATAGGTTTCGATTTGATATAAAATAGAGCTTCTAGCTCCAAACGAGCGAAAAGTTATGATAGTTTGATTATTCGTGTACCGGGAGACGAGTATCGGCACAATATATAGTTGTTGTCGATATTTGGATCGATTCTCGGGGACTATAGAAGAATTTTGAAATGAGTCAAGGACTGATGTAGAAGGGTAAACCCTAGGATGTTGAGTCTATTTTCAAACAAAAGTGTCGGTTTTGCAAATGGAGTCGTTTATAGAGGTCAAAATGATTACACGAGTCGATAACGTAAAACTATCCGGTTATTTGTAATTCGAAGATGTGTCGGGCAAGGAACCTTAAAAGTAAACTATTTTAACCAACTTTTTGGAGGACTTTCTATATATAGTAAGTGAATTCTCTGAGTAATATCATAAAGTTTTGACGTGTTTAAGTAAGGAAAACAGTTTGAACGACTAGTGTATATATCGACAGATTTTTAATAAAGGAAATAAATAATAAAGTAAAAGTGTAAAAGGTGTACATATGTAGGAATTATTTAAATGAGAATGGTCTGAGTTTAATTTTGACTTTGAGATAGTTATTTTATTTTATTAAGTATGAAATACTACTTGAATATGTTATTAAAGGTGCGTGTTTTATTTTGATAGACTGTGAATTTCGTGTTCGCCGGGCATCGTCAATTGTTGTAAGTCGTGTTACTATTGCTATTACTCAAGGTGAGTCTATAGCCTCGCTTTATACTTGTTTTTAATGATTTTAAAACCCTTCGACGGGATATATTATATTTGAAATAAAATGAACACATGTCATGTGATTGTGGTAAACTTACACCTTTTAGGAAAAAGGCGTAAAAGCGGTAAGTATTAAGTGATGATTTAGGGAAATCAAGCAATAATGACCCAATTAAGTTCGTTTCCCAAGGAGGTATATGTGTGTGACTTAAATGTGACAAGATTTGAGATTAATATTTGAAAGAATGGGATGAGAAAATAGAATGACGAAGACGTGAAATTAATTACTACTACGACTAAATGTAAAACCGTAAAAAGAGCTAAAATAAAAATGTTTTCTAAAAATTCCCAAAAAATTTCCAAATATCAAATTAAATAAACTAAGAGTTTACCAATGATCAAAACTTTTTCAAACCTTTTAATTAATTAAATATTTATTTTTAAATACTAATTAAAGCCCTGAAAATCAAATTAATTATCAAAAAGCCCAAATAAAGATTTTTCTATTGGTATACCTCTAAAATGACCTAAAAAGATTAAAAACTATTTTTATAAAATTTTAAACTATTTAAAATGATTTGAAAACTATTTAAACTTAAAATAATTATAAAAATTAATCTAATGATGATAAAATTACCTAAGAGTTGCGAAAATCCTATTTTAATGTATTAAACCTAAGAAAAATATAAAAAGTGCAAAAATGTGAAATTTAAAAAATAATAATAAAATAATATTAAAAATCAAAAAATTCTAAAAAAATTCTAAAAACTTGCAAACTAGTTTATTTTAACCTAAAAAATCAGAAAATGAAAGTGAAATTACCAAATTACCCTAATGGGCTAAAACCAAAAACAGTCAACCTTAATGGGCTTTTGGGCCCAAAAAGTCAAACTAGGCCCAAATGACCTGAAAAAGCCCTATCTGACTCAATATTTAATTTTAAGCACAAAAGTCTAGGCCCAAAAGCTGGTTTTGAGCTTATCACAACTTAAATAGCAAACATCTTATTCTTATTGGGCCAATAAGCCCATTAAGCAATACGCCAATGCCATAACCTCTGCTTAAACACACAACCTTCTTTTGAGATGCCTAAGAGATCTATGAAAAGAAATTTTGAAAAAGCACACTCAATAAGCAAGAAATAAGCAAAGAATAATTCCACAAAACGACAAAATAGTCGGGATAGAGTTCTAGGCTGTTTCAGAAGCTCTGGTTTGTTGCAAAAGCTCACAAATAGCTTAACTAAGACTAATCAACAAAGAAAATCCCAATAAGCCAAGTACAATAATCTATGTGAACCAATAAGCAATCTTTTAAAATAAGAAAACTTAATTTCCTAGTGAAAAGCTATTATTAAGTTCTGATTTCTTCTAGTAAAGCTTAAAAGGTGAGATAAATGATGAAAAGTACAAAAACTAAGTTGTGGCACGTTTCAATAAGCTAAACTAACTGATAAGCACTTTTTGCCTTGGTCAACGAAAGTCAACTTGCTCCAAAAATCACCAAACTTGCAGAACTTGGATATGAGATGTGAATAAGCTTATTTGAAGCTATTTTGGATCAAGTCTAGAGGTCTAGACCAAAGAACTTAGCAAAGCAGTTATCTTACTAAGCTTGATTTTTGGCAGATTAAGCACTATAAGCCAGTAGGCTTCTAAGCTTGTGAACTAATCAGCAGACAATAAGCACACACCAAGTATGTATAAGGAACCAGTTAAAAGCATAAAACAACACAAATCAAGCCAAGTGCATCAAAATCACATAGCATGCATTTGCTGATCTATTTGACCAAAAGTTGAAATTCAATAAGCAATAAACTACTCAATAAGCCACCAAACTCCAAAACTAGATAATGCAGAGTTATACAACCAACAAATCTATAAGCATACCCAGTTTCACACCTTAATTCAAACAAACAAGCAAATCAAACCTACTGATGTGTTTGACTGAAAAATGTGTTCAAAAACTAGCAACCTATGTTTTTTAGTTATACTATGTTTTAGACTTAACCTACTTGAAACAACTTTCATATCAGTAAACACACAACTACAAACCAAAAGGAGCCAAGCTCCAAGGCCTTAAGGCCTTTGAACCACCAGACACAAACAACCCTTTATCAATCCTATATCACTCAAATCTGATTTTAAACCCTACAATCATCAAGATCTAGGTGACAAAAGGTCTAAAATAACCTATGTAACAGATTAGAACCAAATAAACAGCAATCCAAACAACAAATCCACAAATCACATATTTATCAAATACAAAAATATTAAAAGGGATTTAGAAAGCAAACCTCCAAGACTTACAATCCAAGCCTTGGATTGTTTGAGCTTATGTGCTAGCTAAACAAGCACCAGCTTCCACTTCTGTACCTGCAAAATCACAAGAACAGAAACAAGCAAAATATCCAATGATTTTTCTTACTTTTTCACCAACACTTCACAAATCCTTTTGAAAACTTTTCCAAAACGAATTTATGAAAAGATAAGCAATGGAACTCAGACTTGCTATACTTAATACCAACTTTTAACAATTAAAAAGGAATTATATTTTCAGAAAGATACCAACTTTTATTTGACTAAAAAGGGATTACAAAAGAGAAATAGCAAGCCTAGAACAAGGGACTCTCACAAGTTGAGGTCTCTTTTTATAGGCAAATGCTTACAACCACTATTCATAAACCCTAGCAACTGAATTCCCTAAACTAGCCTTGCAGAATATTCTTGGCTTGTTGCCAGCTTGATTTGATGAATCAGGGACGTTCATTGGGTGCTTAGTGACCAAGGAATAACTTAAGACCATTGATTTTGCCATGTCATAATTTTCTGCCATGTGTCGTCATGTGAGAGGTGCTTGTGGGGTCTTTCTGGTAGTGGAAGTTAAGGTATTTATTGTGGGATGTGATTGAGGTGATGTGAATCACACGTGGGTATAGCTAATTCCATTTTCCCCTTTGTTTTCTTTGTTTTTAAACCTGGGTAAAATGGTGTTCTTGGGTGGTAAAAATTGCTACAGTAAGTGTTACCCGCTTTTTCAGGGATTTAAACTTTGGGCTTTGGCAGTTTTGGTCCTTGGTTTTTGGAAAAGAGTGAATAACAAGAAATTTCAGCCTTTAAAACGTCTTGCTTTGTTAAATAAGTTTCCAAATTCACACATTGGCCACTAAACTTTATGATAAGGGTTTTAAGGGTTGTTTTTGCCAATTTTGAATATTTGAAGGACTGATCTTGAACATTCTTGATCTTCAAAGGTCTTCATTGTATCTTTGACTTCATGATGGACCATAATTGACAATTTAGAATTGATGAGGGACTAAACTTGCCAATTCTTCAAAGTTGAAGGACAATTTTGTAATTTGACAAACTTAAGGGACCAAACTTGTAATTATGAATATACAAGGGTTTTAAGTGTCATTTCTTCATATTTTGAGGATCAATCTTGTACATCTTCAAGTCTTCAAGGGTTTATCTTGGGTAATTCATGAACTAGGGCCCGGTTCTTTGTACGGCTTCGTTTCTCGTGTCCGTTTTTCCTTGTTTCTTGTGATCTTTTGTCTTTTTCATAATATCCATACCTAAAACACACAAGTAAACAAATAAAAGCATATATATATGGTATTTTATGACATTTTAATGCATTTAAAGCCCGAAAAGAACAATGAGATCATGTATAAATGCCATCTCATCACTTCCCCATACTAAGCCATGGTCGTGCCCTCAAGCAATGCTAGAATAAAGTATCTAAGCATTACCAAAATTTAATTTTATTAACCTTTATTCAAAAGTAAAAGACTTGCAACAATACTACGAAGATGTGTAAAGACATAATGTATGATTTTCATCATGAATGTGACTTTTAGGGTCAATGAATAGAAACAAGTAAATCTCCCATAGAGTAAATTTCGTCATCCTTGATTTTCATACATTCCATGCTAAGTGGAAAAACGAGATCATTGTTGGTACAAGTCACAATCCTAACACTACTGATACGTCAAAATTGTGTAATACTTTTTCTCCCCGCAATCCTAGTTATTATAAAAGGAAATGGGTTTCTAGAATTTTTTAACTACTTGTCATAGATCACAAGTGATTCATATTGACTTATTTGAGTATTTATTAGTCCGAAAATAAATTAGCACGATTTAATCGATAGTTAGCCGAAGGACAAAATCTTATAAAACGGCTTCTCGTGTATATCCTTAAGTTCATATCTTGGCATAACTCGTTTCACGATTTGAGACCTTTCTCGGACCGATATTTGGCATGTACTTTATACTTCAAATCTTGGGAAGACGTTCTTGAAATTATGGTCTTCTCTTCATATTTTGGAATTTCTTCACTTGATGTTTTTGAGAGATTCTTCATACTTGGACCACGACTTCATCATTTTTCTTCAATCCTCCTTTTGGACTTTGATATACAATGATCCGCCTCCTTCTCGGACTTGGATATATGTATCCTCATACCTTGTAAGGGTCTTTTTGGATAGACTATCTCCAAGATCTTTAGGGGAGTAATTGCTTTTCGTCGTGTGTCTTGATCCTTCATATTGATTTTGGAATAATGATACTTCACATCATCTTGGATCTTTAGCAACAAAATAGAGCTCCTCATGCCTTGTTAGGGCCATTTTGGATCTTCACCAATCTTCGCGTCCCGCTTCAATAAGTTATGCCTTGGCTATGAACTCTATTCAACCCCGAGCAACTTTTAAACGATCTTGTGCTAGAAGCTAAGTAACCTTTCAAAACGTACGACCTTACTTATTGCAATTATTTTTATTCCTAATGCATTGATCTTATAGGAGAAAAAGCCACAATTAAAAACATATGTGTTTTTGAAAGAACATTTTGATGTTCTACGTTTAGCATGATCACGTGTCTAACTCTATCATATCTTGTTCTTCACTATATAAAGACCTCTAATTAAAGAGACTCGTGAATACTTAGCCATGCAAGTCAAAATTAAGCCAAATTTGGATTAGCTTTCATTAAGACTATATCAAATCAAAGTTTTGGGTTTTCAAGCCACTTATAGGATCTTGCACTTTCTTGGACTTTTTCAAGTTTAGAGAATGCATTTTATAGTTCCCTTGATAAGTGACTTTCTAGGATCAATTATAGGAACTTGCGAAAAGTTCTTGTTCTTAACCCGAATGAGCTAAGACTTTCGCGTTTTAAAGTTCCTTATATAAAAGTCTAGCAAAACTTGAATTGAGCGGGTTAAGGAATGCAAAGTGCTCCAAATGCCCATCAAGTCAAAAATTAGCTCTTTTTCTCCCCATCTTAAAATATACATTCGTGTCTTAAAAAACTTACTAAAACTAAGAAAAATTTTAAAATTTGGCCATTTTTAGCCTTATTAGCAACAAAACAAAACAAAATGTCGAAAGTTAGAAAGCGTGAGGGCGTAGCAAAGCAAGTATCTATTCAACCCCCCATACTAAAAGTAAACATTGTCCTCAATGTTTCGAGTCTAAAGGTGGAGCACCCTCATACTAGAGACGAAGAGTCGAATGCTTAGGATCTAGCATGGAAAGGGTGATCAACAATATATCTAAATCCGTTTATTAATTATGCTAAAATATAATTGTTAGAACAATAAAGGATATGTCATGGATTCGAGAAAAAATTCTTCAAGCAAACGATGGAGACTCACGTAAACGAACACGAGAGTCTTCAATCGTAGATGATGATGAACTTGATAACACAATCACAAACAACCACGCGACAACGAGTTGGAAGGGCACAAATCCCCTTTCATTATTTATTAGAAAGCATAAAAGATAAGCATGGGATCTCCCCTACGAGGCACCACGTTTTTTATTACCGAGTCATGAGCTCGACTCGATCCCCTCAAAATGTGAACATTTAGGGAAAATCATGGTATGGTCAATTTTTGATGGGGCTTACATGATAAACAAGGCCAAAAAAGCAGCTGGCATTATGGACTAAGTCCTTAAATGATGCAAAATACCGGGATCGAAGATGGCGTCTTCGTTTTTATTGGATAAACAATTAAACGCCACTTCAACACGTGCCATAAACTCAAAGAGTTTGAAGAAAAGAGATGATAAGTAGAAGGGTGGGACAATTGGTAAGACAAACTTTTGAGCTACTCGAGGTAGACTCGCACCAAGAAAATAGATATAGTTTCCATTTATTGCATCTGTGGAAGACCGAGATTTCCCTTTATAATAGATTCCGGGATCGAATATCTCGTCCTCGGTGGAAAAGGATGAGGGAACATAAGGGCTTCCCCCATACTAAAACCACACAAAGCATCGTCAAAATGAGTAGACGAGCTTGTAGCACTCAAAACACGTGGTGATGACGGAGTTAGATTTGTAGAAAAATCAACTAAATCACATTTAAAATCTTTTCCTTTTTTACCTTTTAAACTCTCCTTATGAAAACCCTTTTTGATTATGTCAAAAATATTTGGTGTTTCTAAGACGATGTTAGTCACACTAAAAATTCTCACATTTGAAAACCGTTTTGGTTTTGGTGGTGGTAAGTTCTCAAAACGTTTATCGACAAAGAAAACCTCCCCATTGGGGTCAACATATTCGTCATCCGAAATATCTTCCGTAGAAACCGGCGACTTATCAACACTTTTCAAGAATGAATGTTCGAGGTGAGGCGAAGGATTTTTCGATTCAAGTATTGACGGTTTCTTCTTTGTAGGCTTTACACTCATAACCTCCACCGGCGAAGGAAATGGTAAATTGTTTTTGGCGACATTTCCTAAAACTCTTGGTGAAAATTCTTTGCAAACTACATTGGTTGAATCACCATGGTTTAAAGTTGCAATAGAATAGACATGAGAAAGATTGGAGTTTTGTGTTGCATTGATGACAAGTTCTTCCTCATTGAAACGAAGGGTGATTTTTCGAGCATGAACATCAATAAGTGCTCTCGATGTATCCAAAATTGAAAGACCCAAAATGAGAGGAACTTTTCGATCGATAGGGATGTCTACAACGATAAAGTCAGCGGGATAGTAACACTTTCCGACTTTAACGTAAATGTCCTCGGCTACTCCACATGCTAAAATCGTAGAATGATCGGCCATCTCGATAGACATGTTCGAAGGAGTAAGAGCCGGAAGCGAAAGCGATTTGAAAATCTCAAGAAGCATTAAATTAATACTAGCACCAAGATCGGCCTAGGCGTAGCATTCCTCCATATCTTGAATTGCACACGGAATCAAAAATTTACCGGGATCACCGACTTTTTGTGGTATGCGGCTAAGAAAAACCGATGAACAACTAGACGATTGTTGTAACTTCTCTTTGTTGTTTAGCATACTTTTGAAGTTTGCGGCGAATCGAGGCATCATGATAAGAGCGTCGGCAAAACTTATGTTAAAATGTATGTCACGAAACATTTTCATAAAAAGCTCAAATTGATAATTATTCCGTTCTTGTGCCTTTTCCATGTTACGTCTCGAAGGGTAAGGTAAGGGTGGTGTGGGTTGGACATTAGGCAACGGCCTTGGAATCTCGGGTTCCATGATTGGTATTGGTTCAACCGTAGGTGTGGCATGAGCGGTACTTCGTGGGCTTGTGATATGCTCCTTTTCGACCATCACCTCGGGCTCTTTCTCGATTTCCTTCTCCGTAGAAGTACTTGGACGAGAGATTGGTTCCTTGAAAGTTTTACCACTTCGTGTAGTAATAACCTTCATTTCTCCCTTCGGGTTTGCAATGGTATCACTAGGAAGACCACCCGAGGAAGAGGGTTTACACATGATTGCTTCAAACATTTTTGCCATTCGGTCCCCAAATTTTGATTGCCTTAAATCCGCTTTTAACAATTCTTGCTTAATCTCATGTTGTCCTTGTTCCATATTTTGTTGATTTTGTTGAAGACGTTGAACATTTCCTTCCATTTTATTAGCATGAGTCTTAAGTTCATTAGCAAGTTCGTTTTTAAGCTCGTTTTTCAACTCGGATCTTAAGCTAATCATCTCACGTTGCATATTATCAAATTTAGCATCATTTTCTTTAGCATAATCCAAAATTCTCCTTGAAGATTTTTAGTGTGAACATTTTGAAAACCTTGTGTAGTGTTTTGAAAATCACGGTTTTGGTTTTGATTAGCAACTTGTCCATTCCCACTTTGATAATTCCCTTTGTTGTAGTTACTTGAATTGCCTTGATAACCACCATTTGATTGTTGTTTCGATAGTTATTAAAATTTTGATTTGGTGGAGCTTGATTTGGGCCCTTGGCCATTTTGGTTATAAGTTCCCGTTGCTACGTAAGCACTCGAAGTGTTACCATCGGCGGTAATGCACTCGGAAAGATCATGAGCTCCACCACAAGACAAACAACTCTTTTCAACCGCTTTAACCGAAGCGGAATTCAAAGCATCTTGTGCTTTCCAATGAGTCATAAGATTTGAAAACCTGTCGAAAAACTGATTTTCCTCATTAGCTTCATCATGTAAGGCATTAATGTGACGAGACGATGACGATGATGACGAAACCATATCGGCAACACTCGGTGTGTTATGAGGGTTGTAAACCTTAGATCTATTCTCGATAATCTTTAAAGCTTCATCGGTTGTTTTGCACAATAAATTACCACCCGCGGCGGCATTCAAATAATCTCGTTCATGATCATTAAGCCCATTATAGAAAGTATCTATTTGATGCAATTCCGAAAAATTATGGTGTGGACATTCATGTAACATTTCCTTAAATCGTTCCCATGCCATTGAAAAACTCTCATTATTACGTTGTGTAAACCTTGAAATCTCATTTTTCAAATGTGTTGTTTTAGATGGTGGAAAAAATTGGTTCACAAACTTAGAAACGAGATCATTCCATGTCAAAATCGAATTTGGCGGTTCTTTCTCGAGCCAAATTTTAGCGGGTCCATCTAACGAGTATGGAAACAACATCATCTTAATGGCGTCATGTGGAACATCCTTAAACTTGCTAGTTGCGGTGAGACGATTAAAATTCCTTATGTGGTAATGCGGGTTGTCTTTTTCATTGTAAAACCCCTGATTTCACCTTATTGACTTTGTCAACTGTTGTACTACTTATTTATGGAATTTATATAATTTCACCTTTCTATGTTTTATTATTAAGCATATACCTTTTGTCATATTATTTATCCCATTTATTTTATATTTATGTGGACCTTTAGTCATGTATTGACTACTCTGGAAACTGACTGGCCACCTGATGTATTAATAAACTCATCACCTCAGTACATATTTTAAGATAAGTAACCTTACTTAATTTATTTATTAAGTACTTGAATTATTTTTATATGTATATATTTACATATAATACTTAAAAGGAATAAACACCTAACACTCTAAATATAATGTACACTATTTTAACAGTGTCATTTATTTATTTCTTCAAGTAAATACTTACAATGATATATTTTATACACTTTCATTAAATTATCTAAAAGCTTCAACAAAAATACCTACAACACCACAAGTACCTATAATAATATACAAAGACTATTATTATCATACAACACTTGGCAAAATTTACCCAAAACCCCTCTCCCAAGCCTATGTAAAACGTGTATGTGCATGCTTGCATGCAATACCATCATTTGATTCAACTAGCTACAAGTAACCTATGTAATCATGCACTCCACTAATACCCTATACTAATACATGCATAAACCATGTCTTACTTACACCTAACCATGCTTTACTTACACCAAAGCACACATATGCACTTACACACTCAACCTCCATGCATCCTACTACACTTGTAAGTTTTGTCCCCCACTTTGACTTGCAAACACACGGACACAAACCAAATGGGAAGGAAGTGGACTTTCTAGTTTAGGCATGTGTCAAATAATTGGAAGATATTTCACATCCAACCAATATCCTCTAAGATCTTTGGTACTAGGTACAAGATTTGCAAAATCTTGTCCCTCTCTCTTCTTAAGCCGTGGCAAACACACCCACTTCACACAACACAAAACATTTTCTCCATTTCACACTCTTCTCTCTCAACTCACGGCTACAACACCTTCACCACCATTTTTAAACCTCCAAAGTTTACTACTACATCCATACTATGTCTTCTACAACCTAAAGGCTAATCCTAAGCTCAACCTACAAGAAACCTTGATCATTGAAGCAAGAACAAGAAACCTAGGAGACTCCTTGAAGCCCACGGCATACCTATGTTTTCCTAGACCTCCATTGTTGAAAGCTTGTCACTTGTTTCTACCTATTCTCATCTCATTCCTAAACCTAACTAAACAAGTAAGTCCAAGTTAAAACCTATCTTTTTCAATACATTACATTCATATATATTTATGTGTACATGTTTATTTTGGTAAAGTTAACATTTAAACAAACATGAAACCCTAAAAACCAAGGTAAAACCCACGGCTAATTTTTATATATAGTAAAACTTGATGTAAAAACTTGTCAACTTGGAAGAACACATCAACATGACCTTGTTTAACTTATAAAATCATGAAAACCTAACCATGCAAATAAAATGGGACGTGAGCTTTAAGCTCATATGATGATTTTGAGTGACCTTGTAATATTTAGATATAACTAGAAATAATAACTTCATGTTATTAAGTGCCTTAAAATATTAAGATCACTACTAGGCCTTATAAGATTAGTTCAAGCTCACTATAATACTTTGCTTAGATAAATAATCTTTTTATTAAATAAATGTTTTATAAGACTCTTAGTGTCAAAATATGATTTTATAAGGTTACATGTTAAAAATATGGATCTATGATTGTTTTGGATTTAAATGATAGATCTAAGAAGTTTTGGACTAAAATATTATATATATATAAACTTTCGGGTTAAAAATGGCATAAATAATACTTTTGGACTAAAGTGTAATTCTAGTAAGTAAAAGGGAGCTAAATGAATAAGTATAGAACTTGGTATTTCAAAAACATAAACTTTAATCCACTTTTAAAAACATGCCGAGAGTCCAAGGGTGTGTTTTGCACATATCCGTAACTTTGTAAAGTTAAAAAGGACTAAAAAGAGATTACTAAAATATTAGGGTAAGTTGTGTAAACTTTGGAAAGCCTAAGGACCACTTTGGACACAATCCGTGACATAATATTAACCTTAGGGACTAAAAGTGTCAAGTTACTAAACTTAATACAACACTAAGCAACCCTAGGGACTAAACCTGCCTAAAGCCGAAACATAAACAAGCCCTAGGGGGCATAATTGTAACTTATAATAAACCCTAATACTAGCCGAAACTTCAGGGACTAAAACTGCCATTAAGTGAAACTATTATAAGCCCTAGAATATGCCGCATACTATAAGGACCAAAATTGACATTTTATGAAACTTTAAGAAACCCTAGTTACACGTGTAACTAGGAGGGACCAAAACTGTAAATACTTGAAAGATTTAGAAACCCTAGGGGTATAAAAGTAATTTAATCGCGAGTATCCGTTTATTTAAAAGGACTAAAACGTACTTTTATACAATTATTACGAACCTTAAAACCTTATATATTTTAAGTCATTTATTTAAACGTAAAACTTAAATAAATGTAACAGTTGTTATTTTCAAACCTATAACTTAATAAATGTAAATCTTACGTAAACATGGATTTTAAATAAATGTCATACATTTATAAACCTTATTTATATATTAAATATAAATTGTAAATGGTTAACTTATAAAATAAATATATTAATTATATTTATTTTCCTATCGCTTTAAATATATATAAAACCATCCTATATGAATACTTAAAGTGTTTTATAACAACGTAAGTACAAAATATTAATTAAGCGAATTAATTAATTAAACCTTATTATTTATTTTACACCTAAAATAAATACTATTAGAACTTGTACTTCGACGAACAAATTTCAAGTATTATTATTAAATACTTAAACCCGTTTAAACATGTACAGATTTTTTCTGGAACTTTTATGCATTTATATTATGCATTTACTGAGACCTTATAATTATTTAGGTCGTTGACTGTATCGTGAGCATCCCTATCAGACTTATCTATTGGCTAATTGCTGTACTATTGAGGTGAGTTCATGGCCCCACTTTTATATATTGACAAACTTTTAAACTCTTTTATGGGGAAGAAAACATGCAACATATTTTATTTTATGGACGTAAACTGAACTGCAAAACTTTTGATTACAATGCCTATTGTAGATGAACCCGCATGACCCGTGCATCCGAAACTGTTAGAATTTTTGAATTGCCTGAATGTTATAAATAGATCTATTTGGGATTGACCGTCCCCATCTGGGTGAGTCATGCTCACTGTGCCTAGGCCAGGACAACAGATGTTTCACATGTCAGTACATTATTATTTATGGGTGCTTTGATAATGATAAGGCGAAGGGCCCTTATTTGTTAAGGGCTTAACTGTCAAGTTTCAGTTTCGGGCAATATGGAAATGTAATTACTTTTAAGTATTAATGCTTTGTGCATTGCTACTTCAGTGAATGTTTATATGTCCAAACTTATTTTAATTAAAACTGTGAATTCACCAACTTTATGTTGACTCTCTAAGCATGTTTTCTCAGGAAACTAAAGCAGGTATTGGTGTGCATGGAGTCAAGCATCATGATAGGCTGCATTTATAGAGCTCATCTGGGGTTTTATAAACCGGGGAATAATTCAAACTACTGAATATTGTTTAAGACTTATTTTAAGAACATTTGCACTTTTAATCATGTAATAAATGTAAGGATAATCTTTTATCTGTCGCTCTATAATCTGTCTGCTGTTGATCCACCTACGTGACACCCAAATATTACCTCCGCTGCATTTGACTCAATTTGGGGGCGTCACAGAAATGGTATCAGAGCGATAGTTATAGAGAATCAGAGCAAAATTAAAATAAATATAAAAATAAAATTTTTATATAATCTGGACTATAACTGCTTTTAAAAATCTTTTGGGATTTTCGTGACTAGAATAGTTAAGCATATAGATTGTAGAGCATACATCGATTGTGTGATTGACTGTGCATTGATTATTAACACCCGGTTGATTAATCTATTAAGTATTAACGTAACCTTCTATATCGCCATACTAACGGCACTATCATATAAATTAAATTATTATTTCCCAAAACTTTTAATTTGAGTAAGTTTATACTTATGTCAATTAAAACTATATTACTTTCAGATTATCATGACATCACCTACCGATACTCCTGCTGCCGTATCGCCGACTACCGTCTTATGTGGATGGCTATCTGCTAGTGACGCAGACGACAGCCACACTTCAGTCGATGCTGCATCATTGGAGGCACTTATCTCCACTCCACCTATCTCACCTGTTTCCCCCGCTGGGGAAGAGGTCTCACCGACTTTTGCCTTGCCACCCTTACCACCAGCCTCTACCCTTCAGGGTTATGCTCCGGAGTCTCTACCACCTCGTAAGAGGAGGTACGAGGCACCTCTCGACTCCACCTATGAGATCGGAGAGGGTTCCCGGGCTAGACAGGCAGACCCCGTCCAGGCCCAGATTGCTGCACTGGCCGCACGCCAGGCACAGGATGTAGCAGACATTCATGCTCTGCTATCGGCTGGACAGGCGGGACGCGCTGTTCTACAGCAGCGTCAGGACCTTCTATCTTGGACTGTGAGTTCGGAGGCGCACGCCGCCGAGGAGCGTGGTCTACTACTTACCATTCCATCCAGTGGCTGCTGGATGAGAATGAGTTCCTACGTGAGCAGATCTACTCGCTCCAGAGCCAGCAGACAGGGACTCAGACCTCTCTATCGTCCATGGAGCAGACTCTTGCTATCTTCTTCGACCTCCAGGATGTCCGACATCAGGGATTGACGTCAGAGATCGCTCATCTCAGAGGAGCTCAGCAGACTTTCAGAGACCAGTTTCTTGAGGCACTCCGACTGCTCAAGGAGACCAGGACTGCGCTGACAGAGATGCAGGATGCTAGGAGGGCACCAGTTGCCCCACCACCACCAGCGGCACCCGCAGTTTCCGAGGAGTCTGTTAGACGTGGCTAGATTAGTTATACTAGATTTCTGTATATCATGACAAGCTATTAGGGTTGCATCCCGGCTCGCATGATTTAGGATCTTTTGTATTTGTACTCTCCTTTCATCAGTTGTATCCTTGTACTGTACTTTTAGATTGTAGACGATGTACCTTAGATTATATGTACCACCATCCCAGACAGGCGGGCTGTGCTCTGTCTTGGATTAGGTTGTGCATTTTGTACTATATTCTTATTCTAGAAATGGCATGTACTCGTCATCGTTTGTTATATTATGTGCTGTATTATATTGTGAACTCTTAACAGGTTGCCAAATTTGTTGTGAATTCTATGCATACATTTTTTTTATGCACCTCAATATAAACTGTACTAATACATGAAACTAATGATATCATTTTGTATATGACTATAGACAAATGGCAATCACTAGACTGACTACCGAACCCAACAACGCGGCCGCTACCCAAAATATCACTGCTGCCCAACTACGGGAGATGATTGATCAGGGAATCGCAACTGCGATGGCTGCCAGTAGGAATGGGGATGATAGTCTAAACTCCAACGCTCGCAGGAACAACCAAGCCATCAGAGGTTGCTCTTACCCCGACTTTCTGAAATGCAAGCCTTCCTACTACAAAGGAAAAGAAGGAGTAGTGGAACTAATGTAGTGGTTTGAGAGATTGGAGACTGTGTTCCGCATCAGCGACTGTACAGAAGAGAACAAAGTGAAGTTTTCCACCTGCACCTTACTTGAGAGTGCTCTGACTTGGTGGAACTCTGTTGTTGCTACCCTTGGACACGATGCTGCCTATACTCTCAGCTGGACCGAGCTGAAGGAAAGAATGACGGAGAAATATTGTCCAAGGGGAGAAATGAAGAAACTGGAGATCGAATTGTGGGATCTTAAATGCAGAAACAATGACATCACTGCGTACAACCAGAGGTTCCAAGAGTTGACCCTAATGTGCACCAGGATGTTTGTGGAAGAGGATGATAAGATTGAGAAGTATGTGGGAGGACTCCCAGACACCATTCATGACAGTGTACTCGCATCTCGACCTACTACCGTCGAGAATGCTATTGAGTTTGCTACTGAGTTGATAAACAAAAGAGTTCGTACCGTATCTGAGAGGCACACTGACAACAAACGAAAGGCAGACGAGTATTTCCGCAGTCAGCACCAGCAGCATCCTAAGAAACAACATGCTGGACAGGTTTACAGTGCTACTTCTGCAGGAGCTAACTTGTACGTGGGCGCCAAACCTTTGTGCTCAAAGTGCAATTATCATCACACTACTGATAGCCCATGCCAGACCTGCTACAAATGTGGACAAGTAGGTCATTTTGCTAAGACCTGTCGAGTTAATGCTGTCACTCAGGCCCGACCCAATCAGAACACTGGGAACTACAACAACAGGGGCGGGTATAATGCTCGTGGGAACGGGAATGGACAGCAAGGAAACCGTAATGTTATCGGAGGAAATGGAAACGGACCCAAGAAAGGAGTTGTGTGCTATGAGTGTGGAGCACCGGGACACGTAAGACCAAGTTGCCCTAAGCGGGCCAACCAGAACAAGAACAGTGGAGGAGCTTCATCCAGAGTGTACGTGGTCGGCAATGCAAAGGCCAACCCCGATGCAAATGTCGTTACTGGTACGTTCCTACTAAACAATCGTTATGCATCTGTTTTGTTTGATACTGGAGCAGACCGAAGCTTTATATCCACTGAATTTAGCAGTGTGTTAGAAGTCGTCCCATCGATTTTAGATCACCGTTATTCTGTAGAACTAGCTGACGGTAAAACTGTAGTCACTAACACCATCGTTAGAGGTTGTACCTCAAACCTTTCGAAACATCCGTTCAATATTGACCTTATCCCAGTACACCTTGGTAGTTTTGATGTAATTATCAGCATGGACTGGTTAGCAAAATACCACGCAGTCATTGTTTGTGATGAAAAACTAGTCCGTATTCCTTGGGGAAACGAGATCTTAATCATTAGAGGAGACGGTAACACTGACCTCACTGACACCAGACTTAGTGTCATCTCTTGTACTAAAGCTCAGAAATACTTACTGAGAGGATGCCCTATCTTTTTGGCTCACATTTCCCAAACTGAGGAAGAAGACAAACCTGAGGAGAGACAAATCAAGGACGTACCTATCGTCCGGGATTTTCCCGAAGTATTTCCTGATGAGTTGCCAGGCTTACCACCGACCCGACAAGTGGAATTTCAAATTGACTTGATTCCCGGAGCTGCACCTGTTGCAAAAGCTCCATACCGGTTGGCACCATCAGAAATGAAAGAACTAGCTGAACAACTCCAAGAATTATCTGACAAAGGATTCATCCGACCCAGTTCCTCTCCGTGGGGAGCTCTTGTTCTATTTGTCAAAAAGAAGGATGGTTCTTTCCGTATGTGTATTGACTACAGAGAACTTAATAAATTAACAGTGAAGAATCGTTATCCGCTACCTCGCATTGACGACTTATTTGACCAACTGCAAGGGTCAAGTGTGTATTCCAAGATCGATCTGAGATCTGGATACCATCAGCTGAGAGTCAGGGAGGAAGACATTCCAAAGACAGCCTTCAGAACCCGTTACGGTCATTATGAATTTCAGGTTATGCCTTTCGGGCTGACCAATGCACCCGCTATTTTCATGGACCTTATGAACCGCGTGTGCAGACCTTATTTGGATAAATTCGTGATAGTCTTCATTGACGACATACTCATTTATTCTAAGAACGAACAAGAACACGGGGAACATCTTGCACAAGTACTGAAGGTACTCAAGGAGGAACAGCTCTATGCCAAGTTCTCCAAATGTGAATTCTGGATTCCCAAAGTGCACTTCCTTGGTCATGTCATTGATTGTGACGGCATACACGTAGATCCAGCAAAGGTCGAATATGTCAAAGATTGGGCATCTCCTAAATCACCGACAGAGATCCGCCAATTTCTAGGCCTTGTCGGGTACTATCGTAGATTTATTGAAGGTTTCTCCAAAATAGCCAAGCCAATGACCAAGCTCACACAGAAGGGAATGAAGTTTGATTGGGGAGAGAAAGAAGAAGCAGCATTTCAACTGATTAAGCAGAAGTTGTGTAGTGCACCTATTCTGGCCTTGCCCGAGGGCAACGATGATTTCGTTGTGTACTGCAATGCCTCACACAAAGGCTTAGGTGCAGTATTGATGCAGAGAATGAAAGTGATCGCCTATGCTTCAAGACAACTGAAGAAGCACGAGAAGAACTATACCACTCATGATCTGGAACTCGGATCCGTGGTCTTTGCTCTCAAAATCTGGAGGCATTACCTATACGGAACAAAATGTACAGTGCATACTGACCACAAAAGCTTGCAACACATATTGGACCAGAAGGAGCTGAACATGAGACAACGTCGTTGGATTGAGTTGTTGAGTGACTACGACTGCGAGATCAAATACCACCCCGGTAAAGCAAACGTGGTTCCAGATGCTCTAAGTCGTAAGGATACGGACCCTCCTATGAGAGTTCGGGCATTAGTTATGACGATCAGTTTGGACTTACCCAAACAGATTTTGGAAGCTCAGACTCAAGCCCAATTACCTGAAAACCTTGTGAAGGAAGATGTTGGAGGAATGCTCAGGACCGACCTTACTAAGGAAAAGCTAGAACCAAGGACAGATGGAACCCTATGCCTTCACGGACGAAGTTGGTTACCTTGTTATGGAGACTTGAGGAACGTGATCATGCACGAGTCTCATAAGTCTAAATATTCTATACATCCCGGATCTGAGAAGATGTATCAGGATATGAAGAAGTTGTATTGGTGGCCGAATATGAAAGCCAACATTGCCACCTACGTTTAGAAGTGTTTGACATGTGCACGTGTCAAAGCTGAACACCAGAGACCATCGGGCTTGCTTGTACAACCCGAGATACCGGAATGGAAGTGGGACAACATCACTATGGACTTTGTCACCAAACTCCCAAAGTCATCTCACGGTTACGATACTATCTGGGTGATTGTCGACCGACTCACTAAGTCCGCCCGTTTTCTGCCAATTAGGGAGAACGATTCCCTGGCCAAACTGGCAAAAACGTACCTGAAGGAGATCGTGACCAAGCATGGAATACCAGTCTCAATAATTTGTGATAGAGATGGTAGGTTCACTTCAAATTTTTGGAAAGCCTTTCAACGAGCCTTAGGTACCAAATTGGATATGAGCACAGCTTATCATCCACAAACTTATGGACAAAGTGAGCGAACCATTCAGACTCTAGAGGACATGCTGCGAGCATGTGTAATTGACTTTGGAAGTGGGTGGGTTGACCACATCCCTTTAGTGGAATTCTCCTACAACAACAGTTATCATGCCAGTATCAAGGCTGCCCCTTTTGAGGCACTGTACGGTCGCAAATGCCGTTCACCTGTGTGTTGGGCAGAAGTAGGAGAGTTTCGACTCACCGGACCAGAATTAATCCAAGAGACTTCAGATAAGATTGTCCTCATTAAACAGAGAATTCAAGCTGCCCACGATCGACAAAAGAGCTACGCGGACCTGAAGCGAAAACCTATGCAATTTGAAGTAGGTGACCGTGTTATGCTCAAGGTATCTCCTTGGAAGGGTGTGGTACGTTTTGGCAAACGTGGAAAGCTGAATCCACGTTATGTTGGCCCTTTCAAAGTAATAGCCAGGATCGGGGAAGTAGCTTACCGTTTAGAGTTGCCCCAACAACTGAGTCGGGTACACTCTACCTTTCATGTGTCTAACTTGAAGAAGTGCTATGCTGAAGAACCATTGGCTATGCCATTAAAAGGAGTTCAGTTTGACGACAAACTCCAGTTCACAGAGGAACCAGTAGAAATCATGGAGAGAACAGTTAAGAAATTGAAACGCAGTCGTATCCCGTTGGTCAAAGTACGTTGGAACTCTAGGAGAGGCCCTGAGTTCACTTGGGAACGAGAAGACTCGTTCAAAACCAAGTACCCACACTTGTTCACCTGACCAATGACTTCATCTTAAGCTTTGAGGACAAAGCTAAAATAACGGGATTGTGCTGTAAAACCCCTGATTTCACCTTATTGACTTTGTCAACTGTTGTACTACTTATTTATGGAATTCATATAATTTCACCTTTCTATGTTTTATTATTAAGCATATACCTTTTGTCATATTATTTATCCCATTTATTTTATATTTATGTGGACCTTTAGTCATGTATTGACTACTCTGGCAACTGACTGGCCACCTGATTTATTAATAAACTCATCACCTCAGTACATATTTTAAGATAAGTAACCTTACTTAATTTATTTATTAAGTACTTGAATTATTTTTATATGTATATATTTACATATAATACTTAAAAGGAATAAACACCTAACACTCTAAATATAATGTACACTATTTTAACAGTGTCATTTATTTATTTCTTCAAGTAAATACTTACAATGATATATTTTATACACTTTCATTAAATTATCTAAAAGCTTCAACAAAAATACCTACAACACCACAAGTACCTATAATAATATACAAAGACTATTATTATCATACAACACTTGGCAAAATTTACCCAAAACCCCTCTCCCAAGCCTATGTAAAACGTGTATGTGCATGCTTGCATGCAATACCATCATTTGATTCAACTAGCTACAAGTAACCTATGTAATCATGCACTCCACTAATACCCTATACTAATACATGCATAAACCATGTCTTACTTACACCTAACCATGCTTTACTTACACCAAAGCACACTTATGCACTTACACACTCAACCTCCATGCATCCTACTACACTTGTAAGTTTTGTCCCCCACTTTGACTTGCAAACACACGGACACAAACCAAATGGGAAGGAAGTGGACTTTCTAGTTTAGACATGTGTCAA
Organism: Glebionis coronaria; assembly: GCA_025667525.1. Lineage (NCBI taxonomy): Eukaryota > Viridiplantae > Streptophyta > Magnoliopsida > Asterales > Asteraceae > Glebionis > Glebionis coronaria. The sequence goes on along the minus strand of JANFOE010001293.1, from coordinate 683,027 downwards.
ATAATTGGAAGATATTTCAAATCCAACCAATATCCTCTAAGATCTTGGGTACTAGGTACAAGATTTGCAAAATCTTGTCCCTCTCTCTTCTTAAGCCGTGGCAAACACACCCACTTCACACAACACAAAACATTTTCTCCATTTCACTCTCTTCTCTCTCAACTCACGGCTACAACACCTTCACCACCATTTTTAAACCTCCAAAGTTTACTACTACATCCATACTATGTCTTCTACAACCTAAAGGCTAATCCTAAGCTCAACCTACAAGAAACCTTGATCATTGAAGCGAGAACAAGAAACCTAGGAGACTCCTTGAAGCCCACGGCATGCCTATGTTTTCCTAGACCTCCATTGTTGAAAGCTTGTCACTTGTTTCTACCTATTCTCATATCATTCCTAAACCTAACTAAACAAGTAAGTCCAAGTTAAAACCTATCTTTTTCAATACATTACATTCATATATATTTATGTGTACATGTTTATTTTGGTAAAGTTAACATTTAAACAAACATGAAACCCTAAAAACCAAGGTAAAACCCACGGCTAATTTTTATATATAGTAAAACTTGATGTAAAAACTTGTCAACTTGGAAGAACACATCAACATGACCTTGTTTAACTTATAAAATCATGAAAACCTAACCATGCAAATAAAATGGGACGTGAGCTTTAAGCTCATATGATGATTTTGAGTGACCTTGTAATATTTAGATATAACTAGAAATAATAACTTCATGTTATTAAGTGCCTTAAAATATTAAGATCACTACTAGGCCTTATAAGATTAGTTCAAGCTCACTATAATACTTTGCTTAGATAAATAATCTTTTTATTAAATAAATGTTTTATAAGACTCTTAGTGTCAAAATATGATTTTATAAGGTTACATGTTAAAAATATGGATCTATGATTGTTTTGGATTTAAATGATAGATCTAAGAAGTTTTGGACTAAAATATTATATATAAAAACTTTCGGGTTAAAAATGGCATAAATAATACTTTTGGACTAAAGTGTAATTCTAGTAAGTAAAAGGGAGCTAAATGAATAAGTATAGAACTTGGTATTTCAAAAACATAAACTTTAATCCACTTTTAAAAACATGCCGAGAGTCCAAGGGTGTGTTTTGCACATATCCGAAACTTTGTAAAGTTAAAAAGGACTAAAAAGAGATTACTAAAATATTAGGGTAAGTTGTGTAAACTTTGGAAAGCCTAAGGACCACTTTGGACACAAGCCGTGACATAATATTAACCTTAGGGACTAAAAGTGTCAAGTTACTAAACTTAATACAACACTAAGCAACCCTAGGGACTAAACCTGCCTAAAGCCGAAACATAAACAAGCCCTAGGGGGCATAATTGTAACTTATAATAAACCCTAATACTAGCCGAAACTTCAGGGACAAAAACTGCCATTAAGTGAAACTATTATAAGCCCTAGAATATGCCGCATACTATAAGGACCAAAATTGACATTTTATGAAACTTTAAGAAACCCTAGTTACACGTGTAACTAGGAGGGACCAAAACTGTAAATACTTGAAAGATTTAGAAACCCTAGGGGTATAAAAGTAATTTAATCGCGAGTATCCGTTTATTTAAAAGGACTAAAACGTACTTTTATACAATTATTACGAACCTTAAAACCTTATATATTTTAAGTCATTTATTTAAACGTAAAACTTAAATAAATGTAACAGTTGTTATTTTCAAACCTATAACTTAATAAATGTAAATCTTACGTAAACATGGATTTTAAATAAATGTCATACATTTATAAACCTTATTTATATATTAAATATAAATTGTAAATGGTTAACTTATAAAATAAATATATTAATTATATTTATTTTCCTATCGCTTTAAATATATATAAAACCATCCTATATGAATACTTAAAGTGTTTTATAACAACGTAAGTACAAAATATTAATTAAGCGAATTAATTAATTAAACCTTATTATTTATTTTACACCTAAAATAAATACTATTAGAACTTGTACTTCGACGAACAAATTTCAAGTATTATTATTAAATACTTAAACCCGTTTAAACATGTACAGATTTATTCTGGAACTTTTATGCATTTATATTATGCATTTACTGAGACCTTATAATTATTTAGGTCGTTGACTGTATCGTGAGCATCCCTATCAGACTTATCTATTGGCTAATTGTTGTACTATTGAGGTGAGTTCATGGCCCCACTTTTATATATTGACAAACTTTTAAACTCTTTTATGGGGAAGAAAACATGCAACATATTTTATTTTATAGACGTAAACTGAACTGCAAAACTTTTGATTACAATGCCTATTGTAGATGAACCCGCATGACCCGTGCATCCGAAACTGTTAGAATTTTTGAATTGCTGAATGTTATAAATAGATCTATTTGGGATTGACCGTCCCCATCTGGGTGAGTCATGCTCACTGTGCCTAGGCCAGGACAACAGATGTTTCACATGTCAGTACATTATTATTTATGGGTGCTTTGATAATGATAAGGCGAAGGGCCCTTATTTGTTAAGGGCTTAACTGTCAAGTTTCAGTTTCGGGCAATATGGAAACGTAATTACTTTTAAGTATTAATGCTTTGTGCATTGCTACTTCAGTGAATGTTTATATGTCCAAACTTATTTTAATTAAACCTGTGAATTCACCAACTTTATGTTGACTCTCTAAGCATGTTTTCTCAGGAAACTAAAGCAGGTATTGGTGTGCATGGAGTCAAGCATCATGATAGGCTGCATTTATAGAGCTCATCTGGGGTTTTATAAACCGGGGAATAATTCAAACTACTGAATATTGTTTAAGACTTGTTTTAAGAACATTTGCACTTTTAATCATGTAATAAATGTAAGGATAATCTTTTATCTGTCGCTCTATAATCTGTCTGCTGTTGATCCACCTACGTGACACCCAAATATTACCTCCGCTGCATTTGACTCAATTTGGGGGCGTCACATTCATGACCTCTAAACTTATTTGCTTGCAACATCGACATTAAACCCGTCTTAATCTCGAAATTCTCCGCAAGGTTGGCGGGAATCACAATAGCTTCTCCAAAACCCTCGGTGGGTGCTTGAAGCAACTCCATCATAGTACGATTAGCCATTACGAATTCTTGTTCTACAATAGGTTCAACAATTGGAGTTTGTTCTTCAATCAACGGATCTTGATTTCCTTGATTTTGACGACGTTTACGAGCTCGTTCTGCTTGACTACGAGTTAGCATAAACTTCACGTTGAATGGGAGGTGAGGAAAGAAGATTCTTTTTGGGTGTTTTATGAATTTTCAATTTTTTTTTTATTGTTTTTAATTTTTTTGGATTTTGTGTATGTTCGTAGACAACAATCTACCAAATCTCTCCTCGAATCAAACTCTTTATTAAAGAAGCCTCAAAAGAATGAAAACGATCACGTGGAGTGAACGCCTTCGAATGACTTTAGAACTTTGGTGAAAACCAAATTGTTCAAGAGGGTTTAATCACAAAGAAAACCAAGTAAATATATATGATACTTAATAATACTTTGGGCGGCAAAACCCTCGATTAGCCTTCAATCTCAAAATACTCACAAGAAAGCGTGGAAACGAGGCAGCGCGAAGCACTTAAGAGCCATTTTCCTTAGGGTATATTTTATAATACCCGCCTTATACCCACCTTATAGTTTGTATTTTTTCAAAATCGAGGTTCACGAAAGTATTTATCTATTTTTGCCTTTTTCTTTTGTTTGCGATTCGAATACAATAATTAGGAGATCAAATCCCAATTAAGGTTGTGTTTTCACACTTTTGGAGATATTTTGTATTGATTGTGATTCTTAATACAATATAGTAATAATTTCACAAGAAAAACGAAAAGAAAAAAAAACGATAATACGTATTAGTAGAGTTCTACTAATACAAATACTATTTATGGTTAATATTAAAAACAACAAGACAAATTAATCACGACACACCTCCCCGGCAGCGGTGCCAAAATGATTGTGGTAAACATACACCTTTTAGGAAAAAGGCGTAAAGCGGTAAGTATTAAGTGATGATTTAGGGAAATCAAGCACTAATGACCCAATTAAGTTCGTTTCCCAAGGAGGTATATGTGTGTGAATAAAATGTGACAAGATTTGAGATTAATATTTGAAAGAATGGGATGAGAAAATAGAATGACGAAGACGTGAAATTAATTACTACTACGACTAAACGTAAAACCGTAAAAAGAGCTAAAATAAAAATGTTTTCTAAAAATTCCCAAAAAATTTCCAAATATCAAATTAAATAAACTAAGATTTTAGCAATGATCAAAACTTTTTCAAACCTTTTAATTAATTAAATATTAATTTTTAAATGCTAATTAAAGCCCTAAAATTCAAATTAATTATCAAAAAGTCCAAATAAAGATTTTTCAATTGGTAAACCTTTAAAATGACCTAAAAAGATTAAAAACTATTTTTATAAATTTTTAAACTAATTAAAACTATTTAAAATGATTTAAAAACTATTTAAACTTAAAATAATTATAAAAATTAATCTACTGATGATAAAATTAATCTAAGAGTTGCAAAAATCCTATTTTAATGTATTAAACCTAAGAAAAATATAAAAAGTGCAAAAATGTGGAATTTGAAAAATAATAATAAAATAATATTAAAATAATATTAAAAATCCAAAAATTATAAAAAATTCTAAAAACTTGCAAACTAGTTTATTTTAACCTAAATAATCAGAAAATGAAAGTTAAATTACCAAATTACCCCTAATGGGCCCCCAAATGGGCTAAAACCAAAAACAGTCAACCTTAATGGGCTTTTAGGCCCAAAAAGTCAAACTAGGCCCAAATGACCTAAAAAGCCCTATCTGACTCAAAATTTAATTCTAAGCACAAAATTCTAAAGACCTAAAAGCTGGTTTTGAGCTTATCACAGCTTAAGTATCCAACAACTTATTCTTATTGGGCCAATAAGCCCATTAAGCAATAAGCCAATGCCATAAGCTCTGCTTAAACACACAACCTTCTTTTGAGATTCCTAAGAGATCTGTGAAAAGAATATTTGAAAAGGCACACTCAATAAGCCAGAAATAAGCAAAGAACAATTCCACAAAACGACAAAATAGTCAGGATAGAGTTCTAGGCTGTTTCAGAAACTCTGGTTTGTTGAAAAAGCTCACAAATAGCTTAACTAAGACTAATCAAGAAAGAAAATCCTAATAAGCCAAGTACAATAAGCTGTGTGAACTAATAAGCACTCTTTTAAAATAAGAAAACTTAATTTCCTAGTGAAAAGCTCTTATTAAGTTCTGATTTCTTCTAGTAAAGCTTAAAAGGTGAGATAAATGATGAAAAGTACAAAAACTAAGTTGTGGAACGTTTCAATAAGCTAAACTAACTGAAAAGCACTTTTTTCCTTGGTCAACGAAAGTCAACTTGCTCCAAAAATCACCAAACTTGCAGAACTTGGATATGAGATGTGAATAAGCTTATTTGAAGCTATTTTGGATCAAGTCTAGAGGTCTAGACAAATGAATTTAGCAAAGCAGTTATCTTACTAAGCTTGATTTTTGGCAGATTAAGCACTATAAGGCAGTAGGCTTATAAGCTTGTGAAATAAGCAGCAAACAATAAGCACACACCAAGTATGTATAAGGAACCAGTTAAAAGCATAAAACAACATAAAGCAAGCAAAGTGCATCAAAATCACATAGCATCATTTGCTGATCTATTTGACCAAAAGCTGAAATTCAATAAGCAATAAACTACTCAATAAGCCACCAAACTCTAAAACCAGATAATGCAGAGTTATACAACCAACAAATATATAAGCATACCAAGTTTCACACCTTAATTCAAACAAACAAGCAAATAAAACCTACTGATGTGTTTGACTGAAAAATGTGTTAAAAAACTAGCAACCTATATTTTTTAGTTATAATATGTTTTAGACTTAACCAATACTTGAAACAACTTTCATATCAGTAAACACACAACTACAAACCAAAAGGAGCCAAGCTCCAAGACCTTAAGGCCTTTGAACCAGCAGACACAAACAACCCTTTATCAATCCTATATCACTCAAATCTGATTTTAAACCCTACAATCATCAAGATCTAGGTGACAAAAGGTCAAAAATAACCTATGAAACAGATTAGAACCAAATAAACAACAATCCAAACAACAAATTCACAAATCACATATTTATCAAATATTTGACAAAAATATTAAAAGGGATTTAGAAAGCAAACCTCCAAGACTTACAATCCAAGCCTTGGATTGTTTGAGCTTAGGTGCTAGCTAAACAAGCATCAGCTTCCACTTTTGTACCTGCAAAATCACAAGAACAGAAACAAGCAAAATATCCAATGATTTTTCTTACTTTTTCACCAACACTTCTGATGAGACTGCTTTTATACATAGTCTCATCGTCCAATTTGGGCTTAAAATGCATTAAATATCATTAAAGCTGCCAAATATATGCTCGTGTTTGTTGCTTGTGTATTTTAGGTACGGATATTGAGGAAATGACAAAAAGATCACAAGAATCAATCAAAAACGAACACGGGAAACGAAGCCGCACAATGAACCGGACCCGAATCATGAATTTCCAAAATGACCTTGAAGTTTGAAGATTGTACAAGTTTGGTTCCTCAAGAATTGAAGACTTGTCAATTTATACCCTTGCAAATCTCATTTATTGTATTTGAGTCCCTAAATTATCAAGAATTTACAAGTGTAGTCCTTGGAGAATGAAGAAATTACAAAAGAAGTCCTTGTTTTAAGTTTGAAAACATGTTGTGCCAAATTTGACAAAAAGTGCAAACTTGTTAACAAAGGGAAAAGTTGTTTGTGCTATTTATTGCTAAGTGAACAAAGAAGGAAAATAGGGGGACTTTTTCTGCCCAGACAAGCAAACTTCACCCACCACTCCCAGCCTTACACGTCATCCACGTCACCACCATCCACCAATCACACTCCTTTTCCCCTCCACGTCTGCTTTCCACCCACACCTTAATAACTTAATCAGTTATTAAGTAAATACTCCCACCAAAACACAAAATTTAAATCCCATTACCCCCAAATCAGATTAAATACCATCCCTCCTAAACCCAATTTGTCATAAACCCTAAAAACCTTAATCATTAAAAACAAAGGGTTTTTGTGTGATAATTTCCAGAATGGTAATTAACCATCATATTAACAAAACCCCACACCCAGAAACAACCTCGCATGTCTGTGGGTCCCCATTCGTCCCACCCCTGCTCCATCACTTTCACAACAAAACCCCAAAAAGACATATCCAACGTCCCAGCTTCATTTCTTGCTCCCAAAGACTGAATAAGTGGCCAAGATCATCACAAGTACATCCATTCCAACTGGCAATCACGTGAAGACAATATTTGACCAAGATTTGAAGATTCGTCCAAGGGCTTTTCAAGAATTTCATGTATTAGGGTTTTAGTCTCTAGAATTTTCTATCAGCTTGTATATAATGAGACGTATGTGTCTCATTTTCATTGTTCCAGATTTTGCTAAGTCCTTTTGTAATTCCTTTTTATGCAAATAAAAGTTGGTATTTTATTTTTAAATGTAATTCCTTTTTACTTTGATAAAAGTTGGTAATTGTGAGTCTAGCAATCTGAGTTCCACATTTTAACATTAGTTCAAGAATTTTCAAAAATCATTCCTTATTTCAAAGTTTCTGAAAAAGTTCATGATTTGGTAAAATCTTGTTCCAAAAATTGGTTTTCCAAGTGTGTAAGTTGATTTGTTTAAGTTGTTTGTAAGAAGAAGATTTTCAGAAAGTTTTAAAAAAGAAAAGAAAGAAATCAGATTTTTTGTTATTCAGATTTGTTGATCTTAGCAGATTTTCATTGGAAGCTTGTTTCCCATCTACTTCTGCACAAGCCCGGGCTTGTTTGGAGGTGGCTTTTCAGCCATTGTGGGACCTGGATTGTAGGTCCCACAAGGTAACTTGTCTTCTACCTTGTTTTAAGTTTCTTAAAATTTCTGATTTATGTGATTTGGTGAAAATGCATGAAATATGTTTAAATGCTAGTTCATCTATTTGTTCATGTTTGTTTTAGGTTTATATGCATGATAGATTAAGTTATAATCATATTGAGTTGTTTTGATAGCATTTGATTTGAAAAACTTCAATTTCTGAAATTATAGGGGTGTTTGGGATAAGAGTTTAAGCTACATGGTTGACAAGCTATTGACTTGAAATCTGCCCTAACACACTTGATTTGTCATTAATAGTTCTTTCTATCATTGGGTTTTGAGTTTGGTTAGTTTTCTTAGGATTTGCATGTTCTTATTTTGCTTAGACTTGATAAAAATCAGTAAGTTGCCTTAACTGATTATTTTAGGTGTAATTGACCACCAACTCTTGAAATCTGTTAGGGTTAAGTGCTAAGTAGGATTGTGTATCATTTATATGTTGTTTGGTCAAGTTTTGTGCAAGATTTCTAGCTTTGAAATCCATTTTTGTGCCAAGTAGATCAGACACTATTCATCAGACCTTTAGCAGCCTTATCAGTAACATTCTTGTGCATTGTGTGCTTAATTTTGTGAAGTGATTGTGTGATTTTCTTGTTTGTTTGACTTCCCACAACCCAACTGGTTGTGGGAGTGCCTTATTGCCCAAGAAAAGCTCTCAAAATAAGCTTCCCTAAGCTTATTGGTCAACTGACCTATTTTTAACACTAACAGTGGGAACAAAGTTCCCCCTGCTTGCACATTAGTTGCCCCTGCTCAGCTAAAAAACAAAACCTATGCAAGTGTCACTATCAGAAACCTGTCTTTTTTGTCTTTAGTGGCTAAAAATAGGAATTAGGACTTGAAACCAGTTTTAATGTTTTTCTTATTTAATTTTGGATTTTTCTGTTTAATTAGATTTTTTATTACTGTTCATTTAGTATTTTTTACACTTAATAGCTATTTTAAATTACTTTTTAATTTATAATTTTTTTCTTTTAGTGGTAAAATTAATTATTTTTTAGTTTTAAAAATTTTCATTGACTTAGAAAATTGTTTTAAGATTTTTAGTTCAAAAAGTTTTCACTGTTCACTTTTTATTTAATTTTTAGAATTAATTTAGTTTAATTAGGGTTTTATTTCAAACTGTTTTTGTCTTTTAGTGAAAATTTTTATATTTTTTCATTTTTCTACTGTTCTTTAGAGTAAATTAGGACTTTTAAAATTGTTAAATTATTTTTGGCATTATTTTATTATTTTTTATGATTATTTTAGTTTAAAAATAGTTTTAAGTGTTTTAAAAATAGAAAAATAGTTTTTAAAATTTAGGAAAAATAATTTTTAGTCTTTAAATAATATAAGTAAGTTATTTGTTCATTAAAATAATATTTTGGACATTTTGTTAATTATATTTAATTTTAGGGCTTTAATTAGCATTTAAAATTGAATATTTAATTAATAAAAGGTTTTAAAATATTTTTGTTGGATTTTTATTCTTATTTATATTATTTTAGACTTACTTTTAGCTTTTAATTAATTTTTAGGTTTAAAATTTTTAATTTGTAGCTTTTACGGTTTTACGTGAACGACCTTTTCGTCTTAACTTAATCCGTCATCGTAACCGTCATTCTCTTCTCGTCCCCTTTCTATTTTCCTTTCTCTCAATCATATAATCACAAAAGTTAATCATCTCTTAACACAACGCACTAGCCTCCTCGAGAACGAACTCACTTTAGGGTCATTTACACACGGTTTTCCTAAATTGTCGTGCTTACCCTATATTTTGGTACTCTTTTCCTAAAGAGTGCTAATTTTACAACTTATCATTTTGGCGCCGCTGCCGGGGAGGCGTGTTGTGTTTTGATTTGGCATTGTTGTTTTTATATATTAACCATAAATAGTATTTGTATTAGTAGCACTCTACTAATACGTATTATCGGTTTTCGGTTTTTCTGTGAATACTATTACTATATTGTATACGTAGAACAATAAATTCACAAGTACTCCAAATACGTGAGAAATCATAACCTTGACTTGGGAGGTCATTACCCAATCATTGTATTCGTATCTCAAACCAAAGAAAAAGGCAAAAATAGATAAATACTTTCGTGAAGCTCGATTTTGAAAAATACAAACTATAAGGTGGGTATAAGGCGGTTGTATTTCACGACCTAAAGGAAAAAGGCTCTTAAGTGCTTCGCGCCGCCTCGTTTCCTCCGCTTGCTTGTGCGTATTTTGAGATTGAAAGCTAATCGAGGGTTTTGCCGCCCAAAGTATTACTAAGTATCATATATATTTTCTTGGTTTCATTTGATTAAACCCTCTTGAACGTTTTGGTGTTCCACCAACGTTCTAAAGTCATCGAAGGCGTTCACTTCACGTGATCGTTTTCATTCCTTGAGGCTTCTTTAATCGAGAGATTTGATTAAGGAGGAGATTTGTAGATTTGTGTCTACTTAATACAATTCCAAAAATCCAAAAAAAAATAAAAACAATCAAAAACCACAAAAAAATTGAAAAATACAAAACACCAAAAAGAATCTTCTTTGCTCGTCCCCTCGTTGTACGTGACGTTAATGCTAACTCGTAATCAAGCAAGACGTGCACGTAAACGAAAGAACAAAACTCCCACTCCAAATCATTCTAGTGAGGAGTCTCCTATTGACGAACCCATTGTAAGAGAAGCACCAACCATGGCGAATCGAACTATGATGGAGTTACTTCAAGCACCCATCGAGGGTTATGTAGAGACTATTGTGATTCCCGCTATCCTTGCGGAGAATTTTGAGGTTAACACGGGTTTGTTGTCCATGATTCAAAACAACAAATTCCGAGGTGATGAGAAGGACAATTCACACAACCATATCCGCCAATTCCATCGTCTTACCGCCACTTGCAAGTTTAAGGATGTCTCGAATGACTCGATTAAGATGATGCTTTTTCTGTATTCCTTAGCGGGGCCCGCTAAAATTTTGTTAGAGAAAGAGCCACCCAATTCTATATTGACGTGGAAGGATCTCGTTTCAAAATTCGTGAACCAATTTTTTCCGCCATCTAAGGCTACGCATTTGAAAAACGAGATTTCAAAGTTTTCACAAGAATTAAATGAGAGTTTTTCAACGGCTTGGAATAGGTTTAAGGAGATGTTACATGAATGTCCTCATCACGGTTTTTCCGACTTGCATCAAATTGACACGTTTTACAATGGACTTAATGATCATGAAAGGGATTATTTAAATGCCGCCGCGGGTGGTAATTTTTTGTGTAAAACGGTTGAGGAAGCTTTGGTGATAATTGAGAATAGGTCTAAGGTTTATAGCCCTCGTAACACACCGAGTGTTGCCAAATTGGGTTCATCATCATCATCATCGTCTCGTAGTATTAATGCCTTACAAGATGAAGCAAATGAGGAGAATCGGTTTTTCGATAGGTTTTCGACTCTTATGTCCCATTGGAAAGCTAAAGAAGCTTCTAATTCCGCTTCGGTTAAAGCGGTAGCTATGAGTTGTTTGTCTTGTGGTGGAGCTCATGATCTTTCCGAATGCATTACCGCGGATGGTAACACTTCGAGTGCTTATGTAGCAACGGGAACTTACAACCAAAACGGTCAAGGTTCCCGCCAAAATCAAGCTCCACCAAATCAAAATGCTAATAACTATCGAAACAACAATCAAGGTGGTAATTATCAAGGCAATCAACGTAACTACAACTAGGGTAATTGTCAAAGTGGAAATGGGCAAATTTCAAACCAAAACCAAAACCGTGATTTTCAAACTACCACACAAGGCTTTCAAAATGATCACACCAAAAATCTTCAAGGAGAATTTTTGAATTATGCTAAGGCAAACGATGCTAAGTTTGACAAAATGCAACGTGAAATGGTTAGCTTAAGATCCGAGTTGAAAAACGAGCTTAAAAACGAACTTGCTAATGAACTTAAAATTCATGCTAATAAAATGGAAGGAAATGTTCAACGACTCCAACAAAATCAACAAAAAATGGAGCAAGGTCAACATGAGATTAAGCAAGAGTTGTGAAAAGCGGATGCTAGGCAATCTAAGTTTGAAGACCGAGTGGGAAAAATGTTTGAAGCTATCATGTGTAAACCTTCTTCTTCGGTAGTCTTCCTAGTGACACCATCGTAAACCCGAAAGGAGAGATGAAAGTGATTACCACACGATGTGGTAAGACACTTAAAGAACCGACTCCTCAACCAATTACTCCAACGGTGGAGGAAATTGAGGAAGAACCCGAGGTGGTGGTCGAAAAGGAGCATATCTCAAGCCCACAAAGTACCGCTCATGCCACACCTATGGTTGACCCATTACCAACATTGTAACCCGAGATTCCAAAGGCTATGCCTAAGCCCCAACCCACACCACCCTTACCTTACCCATTGAGACTAAGAAAGGAGAAACGATAAGAGCACGACAATTATCAATTTGAGCTTTTTATGAAAATGTTTCGTGATTTTCACCTTAATGTGAGTTTCGCCGACGCTTTGGTCATGATGCCTCGATTTGCCGCTAACTTTAAGAGTATGTTGAACAACAAGGAGAAATTGCACCATTAGTCTAGTTGTTCGTCGGTTTATCTTAATCGCATACCTCAAAAAGTCGGTGATCCTGGTAAATTTTTTATCCCTTGTACAATCCAAGATATGGAAGAATGCTATGCCTTGGCCGATCTTGGTGCTAGCATTAACTTGATGCCACTTGCAATCTTCGAGTCGCTCAATCTTCCTAATCTTACTCCTTCACTAATGTCTATCGAGTTGGCCGACCATTCTACGATTCGCGCATGTGGATTGGCGGAAGACGTTTTTGTGAAAGTGGGGAAGTTCTACTATCCCCTAGACTTTATCGTTGTCGATATCCCCACGGATCCTCAAGTTCCTCTCATTTTAGGTCGTTCGATTTTAGATACGTCTATGGCTTTGATCGATGTTCATGCTAGAAAGATCACCTTACGTTTCAACGACGAGGAACTTGTTATAAACGCAACTCAAAATTATCAACTTTCTCATGTTTATTTCGTTGCTACCATAAACCTCGTTGATATGATCGACGTGGTTTGCGAGGAATTTTCACAAGAAGTTCTAGGTTTTGGTGATGAAGAAACTAGTGGCAATCCCACTATGTTAGATCCAATTCTTGATAATTCGACACCAACCTTCACTCCATTTGAAGGCGGTGGTTTAACGTTGGAAGAATTCAATGTTCCACGTACTTGTAACGAAGACCTCGACAACGATGAGGACTTCTCGATTATCAAGGATTTTCTTAACGATTTCCCATTTCCTCCACCCGAGGAGGTTATGAGTATCGAGCCCAAATCTTCACTTGAGGAACCACCTATCCTCGAGTTGAAAGATTTACCTCCTCATCTCGAATATGTCTATTTTTAGGGGGACGACAAGTTTCCGGTTATTATTGCGAAGGAACTTTCGAATGATGAAAAAACCACACTTGTCGATGTTCTAAAGGACCACAAAGGGGCAAATGCATGGAAGTTATCCGACATTAAGGGAATCGATCCAAAGTTTTGTACTCACAAAATCTTAATGGAGGAGGATTACAAGCCCGCAATCCAATGTCAAAGGAGGGTGAACCCCAAAATTCACGACGTCATCAAAAAGGAGGTCCTTAAACTCCTTGACGCGGGAATGATTTACCCTATTTCCGATAGCCCTTGGGTGAGTCCTATTCATTGTGTCCCTAAAAAGGGAGGGATGACCGTTGTGCCAAACGATGCCAACGAGTTAATTCCCACTAGACGCGTAACCGGATGGAGAGTGTGCATTGACTATCGAAAGTTGAATGAAGCCACTCGAAAAGACCATTTTCCCTTGCCCTTCATGGACCAAATGTTGGAGCGTCTTGCGGGAAACGATTTCTATTGCTTTTTAGATGGTTTTTCCGGTTACTTCCAAATTCCCATCGATCCTCATGATCAAGAAAAAACTACGTTTACGTGTCCATATGGAACGTTTGCCTATCGTAGAATGCCATTTGGACTTTACAATGCACTGGGAACCTTTCAAAGGTGCATGATGGCTATTTTTCATGACATGATCGAGAAGACGATGGAAGTCTTCATGGATGACTTTTCCGTGTTTGGTAATTCGTTCACTTCGTGTTTGTCGAACCTTGAGAGAATGTTAAAACCTTGTGAGGAAACCAACCTTGTGCTCAATTGGGAAAAATGTCATTTTATGGTTAAGAGTGGAATAGTCTTAGGGCACAAGGTCTCGAAAGCGGGGATTGAGGTAGATCAAGCTAAGGTAGACGTCATCGCCAAATTACCTCATCCCAAAACCGTTAAGGGAGTTAGGAGTTTCCTAGGCCACGCGGGCTTTTATCGTCGATTCATCAAGAATTTTTCGAAGATTTCTCGACCCATTACACATCTTCTTAAAAAAGAGGCACGTTTTGTCTTTGACGAATATTGTGTACGAGCCTTTGAAATCCTTAAGAGGAAACTTACCGAAGCTCCCATTCTTGTTGCTCCCAATTGGAACCTCCCCTTTGAGCTCATGTGTGATGCTAGTGATTACGCTATTGGGGCCGTATTGGGGCAACGTCATGATAAGAATTTCTTGCCTATTCACTATGCTAGCAAGACGATGACCGAGGCTCAACTAAAATACACTACAACGGAGAATGAGTTCCTTGCCGTGGTGTATGCATTTGAGAAGTTCCGACCTTACCTCGTCTTAGCTAAATGCATAGTGTATACGGACCATTCGGCTATCAAGTATCTCATGGCAAAGCAAGATGCTAAGCCTAGATTACTTCGTTGGATTCTCCTCCTTCAAGAATTTGATCACAAAATCTTTGATAAAAAAGGAGCCGAGAATCTAGCGGCCGATCATCTTTCTCGTTTGGAAGATCCTCACCAAAGTGTTTACGAGCCGAAGGAAATCACCGAAACATTTCCGCTCGAGACACTTGGTGTAGTGAATTCTAAGCTTGGTTCTTCCACCCCATGGTTTGTGGATTTTGCAAATTACCATGCAGGCAACTTCATCATCAAGGGTATGACGACTCAAGAAAAACGAAAATTCTTTCGTGACGTCAAGTTCTACTTTTGGAACGACCCTTACTTGTTTCGAACTTGTGCGGATCAAATCATCCGACGTTGTGTATTTGGCACTGAAGCTTCTAACATCCTTAGAGCTTGTCACGAGGGACCCACGGGTGGTCACCATGGTGCTAATCTCACGGCTAAGAAGGTCTTTGATGTCGGCTTCTTTTGGCCTACTATTTACCGAGATGCACATGAGCTTGTGAAGTCGTGTGACTCATGCCAACGACAAGGAAAAGCCTCACAAAAAGATGAAATGCCACAAAATATCATCCAAGTGTGTGAGATCTTTGACGTTTGGGGTATAGACTTTATGGGGCCGTTCCCATCATCTCGTGGTAATAAGTACATTCTCGTTGCGGTTGACTACCTATCTAAGTGGGTGGAGGCCAAAGCCTTGCCCACCAATGATGCTCGTGTGGTAGTCAAGTTTTTGAAAAGCTTGTTTTCTCGGTTTGGAACCCCTCGTGCTATCATAAGCGATCGTGGAACCCATTTTTGTAACGACCAATTCGAAAGGGTCCTAAGGAAATATGGGGTTACACATCGGCTTTCTACGGCTTATCACCCACAAACGAGTGGGCAAGTCGAGGTTTCAAACCGAGCATTGAAAAGGATCTTGGAGAGATCCGTTGGGGAAAACCGACAATCTTGGTCGGATAAGTTAGACGATGCTTTATGGGCCTTTAGGACCGCTCATAAGACACCCATTGGGTGCACTCCCTATAAGCTTGTGTACGGAAAGAATTGTCATTTGCCTATCGAGTTAGAACACAAGGCTTATTGGGCCCTAAAGCATTGTAATGATGATATGGAGACCGCGGGAAAACACCAGAAAATGCAATTGAATGAATTGGATGAATTAAGGGACATTGCTTATGAAAATTCATTGATTTACAAAGAAAAAACTAAAAAGTTGCATGATTCTAAAATTAAAAATCGGGTTTTTAACATTGGGGATCAAGTTTTGCTTTTTAATTCTCGCTTGAAAATCTTTTCCGGTAAGTTGAAATCCCGTTGGTCCGGTCCATTCACCGTGACTCAAGTGTTTCCGTATGGGACCATCGAGCTAGCTCAAGATGATGGTCCTAACTTCAAGGTGAATGGACATAGGTTGAAGCACTACTTTGGTGGGGAAGTTCCATCCTTGAACTACCTCGACCAAGTCACCTTCCCCAATGATAATTAGTATTGAGGGGATCGAGTCGAGCTCATGACTTGGTAATCAAAAACGAGGTGCCTCGTGGGGGAGACCCATGCTTATCCATGTACATATTATTGCTTTCTAATTAGTTTGATATGAGGCGATTTGTGCCCTTCCAACCTTTGTTCCGTGGATGTTTGTGAATTGTGGTTTTTAGAACATGATCTTCACGATTGGAGCCTCTCGTGTTCGTTTTATGGGAGCACTCGATCGTTTGCTTTGAAGACTTTCTCAATATCCAAATGATATATCCTTTGATGTTCTAACCTTAGGTTTTTAGCACACTTCATAAACGGCTATTAATTTATTGGTTACACCCTTTCCATGTTAGATTAGGCATTCGACTACGTCTCTAGTATGGGGGTGTTTGCACCCCTAGACTCGAAACATTGAGGACAATGTTTAACTTTAGTATGGGGGGGTGAATAGATACTTGCCTTGCCAAACCTTCACGATTTCCAAAGTTTATCTTTGTTTTTATCGTTTTGTTGCAAAATAAGGCTAAAAATGGCCAAATTTTAAAAATTTTCTCATGTTTTATAAGTGTTTGAAGACACGAATGTAGATTTTCCGATGGCGAGAATAAGAGTAATTTTTGACTCGACCGTGCGTGTTGAGCACTTAGCTTTGATTCCTTAACTACACATTAGGCTAAGTCTCTTAAATGAGGACGAGAAATGATAGGGTTAATTATAAGTTACTATGCTAAACGTAGATTACTCGTATTATTTCAAAAACTCATGTGTTCTCGTTGTTTGCTTACTCTCCCTTCGCATGTAAATATTTTTTGCTTAATAAATATTGACTTAGCGGTTTAGTTGGGATTGTTGGGTTTCTAGTCTTTTCTAGTAGCTTCCGTGTAATTAAATTGGGAAGACATTAAGGTATCGCCAGCGTCACGGTTTTGAAGTATTGGCACCCGAATAATCGAAAGCTTCACCCAATAATAAGATTTCAAGTGCTCACCTAAATCTAGCAAACAATTTGAAGCCCTACAAGGCCGGAAAATCTATGCAAAATTTAAAGTGAATCAAGCCTTAATCTTCGAAGCTTTAAAGATCCAAAATTCGATTTAGCGTGAGGATATACGTCTTTGGCTAATAAAACCACCGATGAGGCGGATAATAAAAGGCAAGGCAAGACCGAAGTCATAATAAAAGCTTCATGGAGAAGTTGAATAAAAGATGGAGGTAAACCAAAGATAATAAGGCCCTTCCGTTAGGGGGCGTATAAAAGTCTTGGTAATAAGTCTCATGTTCAAAACCTTTATAAAACCGTGTTTATCGATTCTTCTTGTCAACTTAATTTTTTAACATCGTTGTCTATTGGGAGGGGTTATTGATTTGATGGTCTTGGTTACACCGTTAGGACTCTATTTTTAGACCTAAATCTCTATTATCGCATAAGTCAAACAGTGTATCCTCGTGAAACATTCAAGACAAAATAAAATATAAGAGATACAACTTAGGAATAATGGGAGGATAAGTACGTGATTAGGGCATATGAGTAGTGTTAGCATTACTAACTTATAATGACAATGATCTCGTTGCACGCTTGGCATGGAATTGGGGTGAAAATCGAGGACGATGAAATTATTTCTAACAAAGCATTCACGTGTTCTTATTCTATGAACCTAAACGTCCCATTTTGCGATGAAAATCATACATTATGTCTAAAACACAAGTAGTAGTAGTAATAGTAGTAGTGTAGCTAGTTTATCATTCAATAAAATGAATAAAAATGAATTTTGGAGGTGCTACGATACTTTATTCTAGCATTGCGTGAGGGCATGGCAATGGTTTAGTATGGGGGAGTGAAGAGACTGCTTTTATACATAGTCTCATCGTCCAATTTGGGCTTAAAATGCATTAAATATCATTAAAACTGCCAAATATATGCTCGTGTTTGTTGCTTGTGTATTTTAGGTACGGATATTGAGGAAATGACAAAAAGATCACAAGAATCAATCAAAAACGAACACGGGAAACGAAGTCGCACAATGAACCGGACCCGAATCATGAATTTCCAAAATGACCTTGAAGTTTGAAGATTGTACAAGTTTGGTCCCTCAAGAATTGAAGACTTGTCAATTTATACCCTTGCAAATCTCATTTATTGCATTTGGGTCCCTAAATTATCAAGAATTTACATGTGTAGTCCTTGGAGAATGAAGAAATTACAAAAGAAGTCCGTGTTTTAAGTTTGAAAACATGTTGTGCCAAATTTGACAAAAAGTGCAAACTTGTTAACAAAGGGAAAAGTTGTTTGTGCTGTTTATTGCTAAGTGAATAAAGAAGGAAAATAGGGGGACTTTTTCCGCCCAGACAAGCAAACTTCACCCACCACTCCCAGCCTTACACGTCATCCACGTCACCACCATCCACCAATCACACTCCTTTTCCCCTCCACGTCTGCTTTCCACCCACACCTTAATAACTTAATCAGTTATTAAGTAAATACTCCCACCAAAACACAAAATTTAAATCCCATTACCCCCAAATCAGATTAAATACCATCCCTCCTAAACCCAATTTTCCATAAACCCTAAAAACCTTAATCATTAAAAATAAAGGGTTTTTGTGTGATAATTTCCAGAATGGTAATTAACCATCATATTAACAAAACCCCACACCCAGAAACAACCTCACATGTCTGTGGGTCCCCATTCATCCCACCCCTGCTCCATCACTTTCACAACAAAACCCCAAAAAGACACATCCAACGTCCCAGCTTCATTTCTTGCTCCCAAAGACTGAATAAGTGGCCAAGATCATCACAAGTACATCCATTCCAACTAGCAATCACGTGAAGACAATATTTGACCAAGATTTGAAGATTCGTCCAAGGGCTTTTTAGGAATTTCATGTATTAGGGTTTTAGTCTCTAGAATTTTCTATCAGCTTGTATATAATGAGACGTATGTGTCTCATTTTCATTGTTCCATATTTTGCTAAGTCCTTTTGTAATTCCTTTTTATGCAAATAACAGTTGGTATTTTATATTTAAATGTAATTCCTTTTTACTTTGATAAAAGTTGGTAATTGTGAGTCTAGCAATCTGAGTTCCACATTTTAACATTAGTTCAAGAATTTACAAAAATCATTCCTTATTTCAAAGTTTCTGAAAAAGATCATGATTTGGTAAAATCTTGTTCCAAAAATTGGTTTTCCAAGTGTGTAAGTTGATTTGTTTAAGTTGTTTGTAAGAAGAAGATTTTCAGAAAGTTAAAAAAAAAAAAAGAAATCAGATTTTTTGTTATTCAGATTTGTTGATCTTAGCAGATTTTCATTGGAAGCTTCTTTCCCATCTAGTTCTGCACAAGCCCGGGCTTGTTTGGAGGTGGCTTTTCAGCCATTGTAGGACCTAGATTGTAGGTCCCACAAGGTAACTTGGCTTATACCTTGTTTTAAGTTTCGTAAAATTTTTGATTTATGTGATTTGGTGAAAATGCATGAAATCTGTTTAAATGCTAGTTCATCTATTTGTTCATGTTTGTTTTAGGTATATATGCATGATAGATTAAGTTATAATCAGATTGAGTTGTTTTGATAGCATTTGATTTGAAAAACTTCAATTTCTGAAATTATAGGGGTGTTTGGGATAAGAGTTTAAGCTACATGGTTAACAAGCTATTGACTTGAAATCTGCCCTAACACACTTGATTTGTCATTAATAGTTCTTTCTATCATTAGGTTTTGAGTTTGGTTAGTTTTCTTAGGATTTGCATGTTCTTATTTTGCTTAGACTTGATAAAAATCAGTAAGTTGCCTTAACGGATTATTTTAGGTGTAATTGACCACCAACTCTTGAAATCTGTTAGGGTTAAGTGCTAAGTAGGATTGTGTATCATTTATATGATGTTTGGTCAAGTTTTGTGCAAGATTTATAGCTTTGAAATCCATTTTTGTGCCAAGTAGATCAGACACTATTCATCAGACCTTTAGCAGCCTTATCAGTAACATTCTTGTGCATTGTGTGCTTAATTTTGTGAAGTGATTGTGTGATTTTCTTGTTTGTTTGACTTCCCACAACCCAACTGGTTGTGGGAGTGCCTTATTGCCCAAGAAAAGCTCTCAAAATAAGCTTCCCTAAGCTTATTGGTCAACTGACCTATTTTTAACACTAACAGTGGGAACAAAGTTCCCCCTGCTTGCACAATAGTTACCCCTGCTCAGCTAAAAAGCAAAACCTATGCAAGTGTCACTATCAGAAACCTGTCTTTTTTGTCTTTAGTGCCTAAAAATAGGAATTAGGACTTGAAACCAGTTTTAATATTTTTCTTATTTAATTTTGGATTTTTCTGTTTAATTAGATTTTTTATTACTGTTCATTTAGTATTTTTTACACTTAATAGCTATTTTAAATTACTTTTTAATTTATGATTTTTGTCTTTTATTGGTAAAATTAATTATTTTTCAGTTTTAAAAATTTTCATTGACTTAGAAAATTGTTTTAAGATTTTTAGTTCAAAAAGTTTTCACTGTTCACTTTTTATTTTATTTTTAGAACTAATTTAGTTTAATTAGGGTTTTATTTCAAACTGTTTTTGTCTTTTAGTGAAAAATTTTATATTTTTCAAAGTTTTTCATTTTTCTACTGTTCTTTAGAGTAAATTAGGACTTTTAAAATTGTTAAATTATTTTTGGCATTATTTTATTATTTTTTATGATTATTTTAGTTTAAAAATAGTTTTAAGTGTTTTAAAAATAGAAAAATAGTTTTTAAAATTTAGAAAAAATACGTTTTAGTCTTTAAATAATATAAGTAAGTTATTTGTTCAATAAAATAATATTTTGGACATTTTGTTAATTATATTTAATTTTAGGGCTTTAATTAGCATTTAAAATTGAATATTTAATTAATAAAAGATTTTAAAATATTTTTGTTGGATTTTTATTCATATTTATATTATTTTAGACTTACTTTTAGCTTTTAATTAATTTTTACGTTTAAAATTTTTAATTTGTAGCTTTTTACGGTTTTACGTGAACGACCTTTTCGTCTTAGCTTATCCGTCATCGTAACCGTTATTCTCTTCTTGTCCCCTTTCTATTTTCTTTTCTCTCAATCATATAATCACAAAAGTTAATCATCTCTTAACACAACGCACTAGCCTCCTCGAGAACGAACTCACTTTAGGGTCAATTACACACGGTTTTCCTAAATCGTCGTGCTTACCCTATATTTTGGTACTCTTTTCCTAAAGAGTGCTAGATTTAAAACTTATCATTTTGACAAATCCTTTTGAAAACTTTTCCAAAACGAATTTATGAAAAGATAAACAATGGAACTCAGACTTGCTATACTTAATACCAACTTTTAACAATTAAAAAGGAATTATATTTTCAGAAAAATACCAACTTTTATTTGACTAAAAAGGGATTACAAAAGAGAAATAGCAAGCCTGGAACAAGGGACTCTCACAAGTTGAGGTCTCCTTTTATAGGCAAATGCTTACAACCACTATTCATAAACCCTAGCAACTGAATTCCCTAAACTAGCCTTGCAGGATCTTCTAGGCTTGTTGCCAGCTTGATTTGATGAATCAGGGACGTTCATTGGGTGCTTAGTGACCAAGGAATAACTTAAGACCATTGATTTTGCCATGTCATAATTTTCTGCCATGTGTCGTCATGTGAGAGGTGCTTGTGGGGTCTTTCTGGTATTGGAAGTTAAGGTATTTGTTGTGGGATGTGATTGAGGTGATATGAATCACACGTGGGTATAGCTAGTTCCATTTTCCCCTTTGTTTTCTTCGTTTTTAAACCTGGGTAAAAGGGTGTTCTTGGGTGGTAAAAATTGCTACAGTAAGTGTTACCCGCTTTTTCAGGGATTTGAACTTTGGGCTTTGGCAGTTTTGGTCCTTGGTTTTTCGAAAAGAGTGAATAACAAGAAATTTCAGCCTTTAAAACGTCTTCCTTTGTTAAATAAGTTTCCAAATTCACACATTGGCCGCTAAAGTTTATGATAAGGGTTTTAAGGGTTGTTTTTGCCAATTTTGAATATTTGAATGACTGACCTTGGACATTCTTGATCTTCAAAGGTCTTCATTGTATCTTTGACTGCATGAGGGACCATAATTGACAATTTAGAATTGACGAGGGACTAAACTTGCCAATTCTTCTAAGTTGAAGGACAATTTTGTAATTTTGACAAACTTAAGGGACCAAACTTGTAATTATGAATATACAAGGGTTTTAAGTGTCATTTCTTTATATTCTAAGGGTCAATCTTGTACATCTTCAACTCTTCAAGGGTTTGTCTTGTGATCTTTTGTCTTTTTCACGATATCCATACCTAAAACACACAAGTAAACAAATACAACCATATATATGGTATTTTATGACATTTTAATGCATTTAAAGCCCGAAAAGAACGATGAGATCATGTATAAATGCCATCTCATCATCATGAATAATTGTTGGACCCGAATGTTGCCCATGTTTCCTGATGTTGCCTTGAATTGTATAAGTACCTAAGTTACAAAAGTACCTAAATTCATGAACCATTAACTATGTTCTAGCTGTTTGTTGTGAGATGGGAATAGCCGCTTATCCAAATGATAGTACTATTGGGCTGACGACACTATATGATACTAGGGATGTTCACTAAGTAACCTCTAGGAAGGATAATTTACGAGAATAAGAATGTGGTATAACTTGAAACTGATACCATATTAGGGGAAATGGAATTCATATAGTCATGCTGGCATTTGGCGTGGGTGACTAAGTTAAGGGGTCGGTGTCATGAGCTTAATACAATTCGTTAGCTATTGTTATAAGATGAAATGCCTGATTAATAGATTGTATGGGCACAATGCTATTAAACGATTATGATTGATTTAATCATGTGTTCAAATGAGTTTTGTTAAACCTATAGATTCATTCAGCATTATTGTTAATTTGTTTAAGCATGTATTTCAGGTAATCTGATATGTTGATCAAGGAGCTTGCTTGGGAAGGTTGCAGTGTCGCTTTTATAGTTGTTCAGTCTGAAACAGTTTTCTTTCCCTGTCATTATGAAATATTGTCTTGATTTAAGAAAAATTATAAAAATCATTTTTGAGTATTTTATAGTTGATAAGATTTTGTATTTTTGGGATGGTATCTTTGGGGGACCGAAACGCTACTCTGATATTTTGTGAAATCAATTTATTGGGATTGAAAGTATTAGACTAAAACATAGTACTATTTTATCTTATATTTCAAAATGTTTCATTTTGAGATTGTACCAAATATCTTTTGTGACAAGATTTGAGTTTAGCACCCAAATGTGTATTTCCGCTGCGCAATGTAATTTGGGGGTGTTAAAAATCAAAGACAACTCCTAACAACCAAAGACGAAATGAGTCAACACGTTCAAGTACCATCATCTACTAAAAATAAATAATTAAAGTCACTCAAAGCTTGTATAAACTCACGCCAAAAATCCAAACAAGTAATATTTACTAACACGTACATTTTCTATCGTATTAGAACAAACACTCTTAAAACAATTATGCCGGTACATACCAAATGTACGGACTGAATTCTCATATTTACACACCACGAATTTTTATGAAACTCGTTGTAGGTATCACTTACATCATGTATAAAGCTCACAAAATTTTTAATAAAAAGATTACACTTTTAAGTCTCGCTGTCCAACACATTTCCAACCATGAAAATCCGGGCAGATTTGTACCCTTACGTTGTAAAAACATTTTGAATTACTTAACCAATATCATTTGCAAATACCACTCCTAAGTTTAAAAATAGACTCAAATCTACGGGTTTAGAGCTAAAGAAAAGCCTTCAATCATTTTAAAAACTCCACTTATGGTCCCCGAGATTTGACCTAATATCGAACACAAATTCAGATTGCGTCGACACTTGCCTCCCTGTACACTAATATTCAAACCTACGTAACTTTTGACTCGTTCTGAGTTAAAATCTCTATCTTATACTAAAACGAAGGTTGAAACAAGCTCTACAACTATATCCCATAATAATAATATGTACTATGACTTAAGACCACGAAAGTAAGCCTTAAACATTCTGGTCTAAATCACCTCTTTCAAAATCACATTTACACATCTTTTCACTCAATTCCATTAACTCCTAAACCCCTAATATCATCATTCAATCATCCTAAACTAATACTGTTACACCTAACCACTTGTATGAATAACCTTTAATAAAAACGCATTTCATAAATCATTCATTCCATATGTTTAATTAATTTTAAAACTTGTAAACATCATCGTCAAGATAAACCCATGAACAAAATGGATCAAAATCAACAAACCAAACACATACTCCCCTTGGCCGTGGGGTATGATGAACCAAACACCCAAAAAAAATTTCTAGCTTGTTTAATTAATATTCCATGTTTATAAACACATTTCAAGAACATGCATTAAGAAAAATTAGATCAAAACCACTTGTTCATAAAAATAAATTTTTGGAAAAATGAAATGAATGCATGTTTGTTTTGATGAATTAAAACACTCACAAGATGGAAATAAAGGTTGGTCTTTGATTATTTTCCTCCAAAACACAAGAAAAAATCAAGTGGTGGTGTTTATGGTGATGGTGTGGCTGACGGCTATCAAGAGAGAGGGAGAGAGATTTTTAAAAATTTTTGAAACGAAAAATGAAGTGGTGTGTGTGTAAAAATTCTTTTTATACTAAGGTGGGGGTAATTTTTTCCAAATTAACAATCTTTTGGCCTTTGTGGTAAAACTAAAAATAAAGAGCGGGATTTTCGCTAAATGACGGGTTTTGAATTTTTGCGGGAGTCGGGGTTCGTTCCGGCTACCTCAAAATACTTTTAAATTTTTCTAACGCACACAAAATGAAGTGAAATGGTTCTGATTCGACTTAACACGTAAATAAAATAAAAACTTCGAAAAACTCAAATATCGATCAATCGATAATAAAAGATAAATTTTGGGCATCCGTAGGTATCGTAGTCGCTATCGGTTCTTCCTAAATCGTCAATCGTTAAAATTATGACCTCCAACATTGGTTTCAACTTAAACAGTCAAACATATTACCAACAAAATTTCTTAAATATTTCAAAAATATACGTAATTTAGGGTTAAATAATGACCTCGGATTCTGGGTATCACAATCATCGCCATGCAAGAAGAATTGAATCAATTCATTGCTAATGACGTTTGGGAACTTGTTCCTCCACCTAGAATTACTACCACCATAGGAACTGATGACGTATAGTCCCCAGCCGGGTCATGAACCCGGCCCATGGGTACTATCCATATCCGGCCCATCACGGATGGGTGGGAATAATGTTATTTGAGATTATGGGCTTGGATGAAGAGTAACCGCACACACGTATGCGGCCCACGGCCCGGCATGCCCGGTGCAGGGTTAGATAGAATCATACTCCTACTATGATTAGGATTTATCCCAAAGGAGAGCATATTCACTCATCATAATTAGAAGATAACAATCAATCTAAATCTGGTAATTATCCTTTCCTTGGGGCCGAAGCATCAGTGACAGCCCATTAGGGTTTCACTGCCTATATAAGGAACCCCCAAGGGTTCCACAAAGGTATTACATTCTACATACTCACATCTCATCCGATTCCTATAACCCTAACCTATTACTTACTCTCACGCCGGAGTCTAATCGTGGGAAACATTCCCACGGTAAGCCTAACGTGTGTTGTTCTAGTGTGAAGGATCCAAACCAGATAATTCACTTGGTGCAGGAGCCGGAGTCCAGCCAACCCGAATTAAGCCTAATTCGGGTCTAGCAAGGATCACCCAACTTTTGTATCAACAAGTTGGCGCCATCCGTGGGACCATTACACTAAGCTAGAGCAAAATCTCATCTCGATTTCTCAATGACGAAGGGGCATCCGCAAGGAAACCCCAGGAACACAAATCCTGGGAATCGGAAGTCCCTAGGGGAAGGGATACTCATTCCCAATCGATCCCCTAGCAACCAAGCCGGCGGACCAAGCAACCGAAGTGGTCTTTAGTCCATGGGTATGACAATCACGTTCTCTATCACCTCACCACCTACTTCGACCTTGGATAACCCTGATCCAGGGAGTGCGCCCAACCCCCCTAACAAGGAGCCGCGCACACCATCGACTGAGGAAGAAGTAGAGGTCGAACCACTCAGTGAGGAAGATCTCATTCGAGTTCTCGCGCAGAACTTCGAGAGGATCGTCCTAGTAATCGCATCAAGGTTGAACCTAGGGAGGGACCTCCAATCTAGGCTCAACTTTGGCAATGCCGGACCAGGCACCTCTTCTCAAACTCAAAGGAAGCAAAGGAAACGACCTCAGGAGCAGAACCTCTTTGAGGAAACTCCCCAAACCAGGAATTTGTTCGAACGCATAGGGGATCGTCTCATGCAGGAACTAATACAATCCTGTGAGGAGGGAGAGAGGTCCGACGGTTCACCCGAACGACCAGATCTGGAGCTAACCAGAACTAATCGCCGCACAAGCGTGTGGGAAAGGATGAATACCGGGAAGAAGGCTCCTAGCTCTTCACAAGAGCGGTCCTCACCCAAAGGATGGGGCACCGCCCCCTTCTCCCGGTCTATCAGGAGAGGATTCAGACGACCATCCACCCAAGCGTCGCCGACCTAGGCGTACTCCTCCACCGCCACCAGACAATGAAGAGTACTATGGCGGCCCCTATTGTCGAGAGGCGGAAGCAGAAGATCTTTCCCTCCCGTGGTGTGACCCTAATCTCACCCGTCCATGGGCTGGTCCAAGGGAAGATCCTTTCACTCTCCGCATACGGAATTACTCCGAGGATACAAAGTGTCGCATGTTGGCGTGTGTCAAGACTTATGATGGGACTGGTGATCCGGATGATCACCTAAAGATATTTGACACGCAGGCGAAAATCGAATGATGGCCCATGCCTATATGGTGCCAAATGTTCAATTCAACCTTGATCGGAAATGCTCATGATTGGTTTGAGGGACTTCCTCCGTGAAGCATTGATAGCTTCACTGAACTACGTACTGCGTTTAAGAATAATTATACTCAGCGAAAGAAGTATAATAGGGACCCGGTCTCATTGGAAACCGTCAAGCAACGACCGGGGGAATCTACGGAGGCCTTCACTGAACGCTTCAATGACGAGTGCACACGCACAAAGACAATGCCGGAACTTCTGAAAATTTCCGATTATATGCACGCCATAACAGACAGGGAATTAATCAGACGTCTCAATAACAAACGTCCGGAGAGGTATGACGACCTTAAGGAAAGGGTCAGAAACTTCATAGAGGGAGAAACCGCGGTAGCCGCGGCTTACCCTTCAAAAGGAAACAGCTACCGATCGAACCAGTCCAGGAGACAGTCGGGCGGTCAAAACAACCAGAGCAGTGGGAAGGGATCAGATTACAAGATCCAAAACAAAGGAGGACGGTCGGAGGACAAATTTACCCTTCTAAAGATTTCCTACCGAGAGATCTTGCTGACAGAAGGGGCCAACTTCCCGAGACCTCCCCCAATGACGACTCCGATGGACCGTCGTCAAGGAAATAGCTTTGCGAATTCCACAACGACAAGGGCCATGGCACGGAGGAATGTATCCAACTCAAGAAGCACATTGATTCACTGATCAAGTCAGGCAAACTCAAGCATTTGGTTAAGGATTCGAAGGATGGAAAAGACAACAAGAAGTATGACAAGAACGATCCCCAAAAGGACAAACCTTCAACTATATACATGATCCAATCCAGACAGCGCCGCACAAGGCAGAAAAATAGTCAAAAGTTTTCACGCGGCAGAGAAATCTCATTCCCTGCCATCACGGCAAGTGATGTGATTGATGCGCCTCTCACTATTGAGATAAGCATTGGAACACACAATGTCCGTCGTATGTATGTGGATGGAGGTTCATCAGTAGAAGTACTATACGAACACTGTTTCGTACAGTTACGACCAGAAATAAGAAGCCAATTAGTATCGGCTACGGCGCCACTCATCGGTTTTAGTGGAGACACCATCTGGCCAATAGAACAGCTGCGTCTACTTTTAACCATTGGGAATGAAGAGCACTCCACCACGGCGTGGATGAACTTTATGGTGATACGCTCACACTCTCCATACAATGGGATCATAGGCAGACTAGGTATCCTGGCCATACGGGCAGTACCCTCCACGGCACACGGGATGATTAAATTCCCGGTGGAAGGAGGAATTGTCACTATCTATAACACGATCATACCAGCATCCGAGTGTCATGCCGTGACAACACCGGTTCTACCTGTTTCCCCCAAGGACGGATCACTACCTCCCAATTGGAAGGTGGCAATCCATCCTAATTATCCGGAACAAGAAGTATCCATAGGGGGAACACTCTCGGATAGCGGCAAGAGGGCCATGTGCTCTCTCTTGAAAGCAAACTTAGATGTATTCGCATGGGAGCCCAAGCATATGACGGGCGTACCGCGTGCGATAGCAGAACATAAGCTCCAAATCCGCCAGGGATATCCTCCCGTTAAGAAAAAGAAGCACGGTCAGGCACCCGAACGCAGCCAAGTAATATTGGATGATGTACGGAAATTGGTGGATGCAGGTATCATTCGAGAGGTATACTACCACGAGTGGTTATCCAACCCAGTCATGGTCAAAAGGCATGATGGGAGCTGGCGCATGTGCGTGGATTTCACGGATCTGAACAAAGCCTGTCCGCAGGACTGCTACCCGTTACCGGAGATTGATTTGAAGGTGGAATCCCTATGTGGATATCCCTTTAAGTGCTTCTTAAATGCATATAAAGGATACCACCAGATCAAGATGGCGGAATAGGACGTAGATAAGACGGCGTTCCATACTAGTCAAGGCGTATACTGTTATACGAAAATGCCATTCGGACTAAAGAACGCCGGGGCAACATATCAGCGGCTTGTTGACAAAGCCTTCGACTCACAGAAAGGCCGCAACGTGGAGGTCTATGTTGATGATTTAGTCATCAAAATTCATACGGAGGATGCACTTCTCCGAGACGTCCAAGACACGTTTGACACATTGAGGAGGATTAATATGAAACTAAATCCAAAGAAATGCACGTTTGGGGCAACTGAAGGAATGTTCCTTGGATATATGATTGATCTAAATGTCATCAAGCCTTGCCTGGAAAAGACGGACACAGTGATACAGTTACTATCTCCTCAGACACGGAAAGAGGTGCAATCCTTACATGGGAAGTTGGCCGGGCTAAACAGGTTCTTATCAATGTCCGCGGAGAAGTCACTCCCACTATTCAAAACGCTCAAGAAGTGCATCAAGAAAGGAGACTTCCGGTGGACAAAGGAAGCGGAGGAAGCCTTTGGTCAACTCAAGCAACACCTTGCATCTCTTTCCATGCTAGTGGCCCCCCGACCCAAGGAGGAGCTCATAATGTATCTGTCAGCCACACATGGAGCAATAAGTGCGGTACTCATGACGGATAGGGACACAGTCCAAAATCCGGTCTACTTTATAAGTAGAACACTACAAGGGCCGGAGTTGAATTATTCTTCCATGGAGAAATTGCTTCTGGCATTAGTGTTTGCTACAAAATGGTTACGCTGGTACTTTCAGGCGCACCCAATTGTAGTGATTACTGATCAACCAATAAAACAAGCCATCTCCAGACCAGATGTGGCCGGTAGGCTACAGAAGTGGAGCATTCTATTGGGAGAACATAACATATCTTATAGACCAAGGACGGCTGTTAAAGGCCAAATCTTGGCAGATTTCTTGATAGATAAGCCGGATGAGGAGGGACCAATCGTACAACAAGAGGAAACTCCAGCAGAACCATGGGTATTATTTACAGACGGATCTTCGTGCATGGATGGATCAGGAGCTGGTCTCATCCTTACGAATCCGGAAGGAATGGAGTTTACGTACGCCTTGCGCTTTGAGTTCACAGCCACCAACAATGAGGCAGTAAATGAAGCGTTGATTGCGGGTTTAAAAATCGCCGCTAGAATGGGAGTCCGCAACCTTGAGGCCTACGTGGACTCACGGCTTGTCGCGAGCCACATTCTTAGGGGATACGTAGCTAAGGAGGATAACATGGTTCGATACTTGGAGAAAATCAAGTCACTCATCGCGGCTTTCAGCAAGTTTTCCATCAAGCAGGTACCAAGAGGTGAACACAAGAAGGCGGACGCTCTTAGCAAGATCGCATCTACAAGTTTCGCCCACTTATCCAAGCAAGTCTTGGTGGAAATACTAAAGGAAAAGTCTATAACGGAAGGGGAAGTCGCAGCTATAGTTGAGGAAGATGGACCTACATGGATGACCCCGATCATCAACTAGTTGACTAATGAAACCCTTCCAGACGAGGAAAAGGCGGCACGACGCATCAGAAGGAAGTCACATCACTTCGAGCTTCAAGAAGGTATTCTTTACAAGCGCTCTTTCTTACAGTCGTGGTTGCAGTGTGTTGGGCCACGCCAGGCTACTTATGTGATCAGTGAGATACATGAAGGGTTATGCGGCATGCACGCGGGTCCCCGATCCGTTGTAGCCCGAGCTCTACACACTGGATATTATTGGCCTACCATGCATAGGGATACAGGCGACATGATTCGCAAGTGCAGTGATTGCCAAGTGCACAGACCAGTACCACGACATCCGCAGTAGGAACTTACACCCATTACATCCCCATGGCCATTCTATAAGTGGGGGATCGATATTGCAGGACCTTTTCCCGTAGCTGCGGGGGGAGTTAAGTTATTGATTTTCGCAATGGACTACTTTACACGCTGGATAGATGCCAAGGCAGTCAAATCCATCACAGGCAAACAAGTTAAAAAGTTTGTTTGGGAGAACATCGTGTGCCGTTTTGGCTTACCAGGAGAAATCATCTCGGACAATGGGAAGTAGTTCGCGGATAATCCATTCAAGGACTGGTGTGCAACAATGAATATCAAACGGCGCTTCACATCTGTTAAACATCCGCAGACAAATGGTCTTGTGGAACGAGCGATAGAAGCTTGGGTGAAGGCATCAAGGCAAGCCTAGAGGAACGAAGTGCCAAATGGGTGGATGAACTGCCACATGTTCTATGGGCACATAGGACTATGATCAAAATAGCCAACGGGGATACCCCATTCGCATTAGCCTACGGTACTTAAGCTGTTATACCAGCAGAAATAAGAATGCCTACCATCCACACAACGGAGATTAATGTCGTCACAAACGACGAGCAGCTCCGGATCAATCTGGATTTGTTGGAGGAAAAAAGGGAGATAGCGGCTATCAATGAGGCCATGTCCAAGGCACGGATGAAGGCTTATTATGACGCCAAGGTTAAAGGTGTTTCTTTTCGACTGGGAGATTATGTCTATCGTACTAACGAGGCAAGTCGAGCGGAGAATATAAGAAACCTGGGCCCTAAGTGGGAAGGACCGTATGAGGTCACGGAAGCCTTAGGACGGGGCGCGTACAAGTTACATGACATGGATGGCCGCGACCTCGAACGCACATGGAATATCTGCAATCTTAAAAGGTGCTATCTTTGAAAGCTACGGCTTCCACATGGACGCTTCGCTATATCTAGCTTCAATGAAGATCCATGTGTTCTCTTTGTTTTTTTTGTTTTTTATGCTTTCTAGGTTCCTTTTGTGTTTAGGATTTCCCATTCTTGTTCAAACAAAAGAAAAACGTAAACGTTCTAATAAAATGTCGTGGTGCCTAGCTAGCTCCACTACCTGTTCTTGTGCAAATCATTGTCTTCTTTTTCTTATTGTCGTATAGATTTAGTTGTTATTACTATAATGTGCTATATCTTATTCATATGCATTCATTCAATACCGTACAGGTACAATGCGCCTTCAGGTGGGGTAAGAGGATTGAGGGAACCTAATAATTCAACTTGTCGCATAAGAGGGATGCAACCCCAGCGACGCGGATCATGTATCCTTACTAGACACCTTTCTCACAAGACATTGCGATAAGTTTCCATATGCCGCGCTCACATAGTGTTTCGCATGGTAAAGACGCACGCCGCACGCCTAGTAACATATAGACTTGATTGTATTTTTTGGTTAAGACGTGACATGTCATGCAGTGCAGGTATATGATATCTAAAAAAATATACACAAGTTTCAAATGCAAAATACCAAAATGTCCGTGGGCATTACGGACTCGCATGCATAAACATGACAAGTTATTACAACATCAGTTTTCGCCGTATACATACACGGACGAATAAAATAGTACAAATGTTTACAATGTAAATTACAAAGGAGGTAGGAACTCCCCCATCTCCTTCTTCCATTCTTCAATCAAGGTACGGAGGGCCTCCCCATGAGCATCCTTCTCATCTTGTGTCCTGGTCATGGTCGCATCCAACGCCTCGGCCAACAGTTTTTCACCTATCATCACCTTTGACGCAGAGTCGTAGGTGGGAAACGTCAGTTGGATGGGATCAACAGTGAGCTTGGACATTATTGCCTCATTGGGAGCATCCTTTAGCGCTTCTAGCTCGTCTAGGAGGGGGTGTTGGATTTCAGCAAGATCAGCCATTGACGCAGTCTTCTTGTCTGCGGCTAAGGGGTTGTGGTAGGCATGCTGGGTAATATCTTCCTTCTTGCCTATCAGCTCTGCAGCTTTGACCAAACCCTCGTGCCTACCACGGTCAATACCATCCGAGACAACGTCAGCAAATACCTGTAGCAGGTAAGGAGCTTCCGTCACCTCGCTCACGGCAAGCCGCATTACCTGGCCAACCACGCATCTACGCCCAGCTATGGCTGTGAGCAAAAGAGGACAAATCATTTCAGCATAGTCTGTGGCCATCTTGCTTAGTTCGCCCTCAGCTGCTGCAGCTTACTCGTCCAGGGTAGTCCGCGCCTGGGTTAGCTCATCCTTCAGCGCGTCGCGCTCTTGAGCAATAGTGAAGGCTTGTACGGTTACGGCTTTAGTGGAAGCTTCGGCTGCGGATACCTATATTAACACATGGAGTTATTACAGAAACAACGTCGTTTTCTGTGTGCACACATAAACATTAAAATAAGAGCATACCTTATCGTTGGATGCAGCTAATAGGGCCTCCAGCTAGGCAATACGTTCTTCACGAGCGTTGGCATGATGGGCTTGCTCCTTAACGGTTGACCCAGCCACGACCAAGGCTGCCTGCAGAGACGTGATGGTTTTCTCGTGCTTACCCACCAGTGCTTCACGGTGAGCTATCTTCTTGTCAGCACGGCTCACATTAGTCAAAGCCTTGATCAGAGGGCGTCTCAGGGCCGCACCAACCGTTACTTGGTGTGCAAAGGACACATCAAACTGCTCCAGTAACGTCTCATGCTCCAGCTCGTTCAAATCCTACGCCAGTGCTGGAGGAGTGATGTGCTTAATAAATTCAGAGCACTCGGACTCCGCCTCCAACCTTATTAAGCTAGATAAATTCCATGCTAGGCGTAGGCTGGTGTCGGGTTCCTCAGAATGTGGCTCCTTAGAATGGGTCACCGAAGGGGATGGAGGTCTCATTGATGTCACGAGAGAGGGTTCCCTTTCCACCTCCTTCTCTTGGGCCACAGTCGACGGATCCGCCCTGTTATTAACACACATTAGTTTTGTTTATGGATCAATTTACTTTGAGTATTAACAAAAGGTACTTACGTAGTGCCAGTGATGGGTTCCGTGATAGTGGGAGCTACAACATTCACGGGGGTGGCCATCCAGACTTGCTCATCCGGGCGCGGTGAGGGGTCGACTTGGGCCGTAGCAGTGTTGCTTCCTTCCTGGAACTGCGGATGGTCTTTCCTTAGCTTCTTTGGGGGAGCATTATGTGCCCCCGCCCCGTCCCCTAGAGTTTTTGCTACCCTCCTGGTAGTCTTTCTTTTTCTGGATTTGGGCTTGGGGGACCCAGAGGCTTGAGTAGTTTCTTCATCCTCACCAGTGCGGTTGTCAACAGGGTTGGTGAAATCTTCTTCTTCTGCTTCCTCCTGGTGCAGCACAGTACCCTCAAGCAGCAGTTCTCCACCATCTTCGTTGTGGAAGTCAAGCGAGGATTTCTCAATCACGGGCTCTCCCTCATCTGATCTCCGCTCGGTGGTTTCTTCCAGCGGGATGGTTTTGTCTACGGTTGCATCAAGAAGGGGGAGTTCATTTTCTTTCAGCGGGCGGAATCCTTCAGGAACTTTCATTGGGTCGCCTTGGCGCAATAATCCGTGTAGGTTCATCTCTGAGGACATATGCATATATACGGATCAGTAAGGTCACAAAATACAAATGTGGCATTTTTTACATCTACAAATATAAGTAGATCTACCCTGCCTACGTTCGGTTAGAGAGTACAGATACATATCCTCCCTTCCATAGTAGTAGCGGCTTATCCCTACTAAACAATGGAAGTGCTCCGACAAACCCCTATGGAATTCTGTGCGGTGGGTATCTAGAATTTTCAAATCCTTACTACTATAGTCTTTGGATTTGGGAGGAAAGTTTTTGGGTACTCGGGTTTTGAGGACGAACGGGGTAGGGAATAATTTCTCATCAACGAAAAAGTAATGATCGTACCAGCTCTTAAGGGAGTCTAAGGGCTTCCTATACGTCATAGGGGCGTTCCCGGATCACTTTTTGAACGACAGCCACCCATTCACTAGTTGGGGGGAGTAAAAGACCCTAAATAGATTACAGTTGGGGTTACTCCGCATGTATGACAGGTAATCTCAAATTGATTGATTTTACACACCCCTATGCAGTGCAACTGGGTTATGTGGAAGTCATAATATAGAAGCAGATCTACCAAAAACTTGGATAAGGGGATGCGGTAGTTAGCCGAATCGAATAGGCGCGTGTACACGCCTATCTTTCCCCTCGGTGCATCCGTAATCACTTCACCTTCACCTGGATAGGTTGGGTGTACGCTTTCGTGAATATAATACTTAGACAAAAAGTCTATGTATTTCTCCGCAGGCATCACATTTAGGACATCCGTAATAAGGGGATTATCCTTTACCATGTTTTATAAAAAGGCTTTGAAAGGCGTGATGATCTAACCTGCAGCGGTGGAAATCCTTGGAATAAGAGGCAAAAGATTGAAGGAAGGAGCTTGGGAATAACAATGGCCGAATGAATATAAACTTTGTGTGTAACAGTAGCACACACCAACTCTTATATAGGGTTGCCTCGATTTCCGAGGTAACGTAGATGTTTGCCACGTGTAAGCCACTATGCCCATCCAACGGATGGGATTTCTGACACTTCGGAAAACATCAGAAGGGACCCACGGGTCACTTTTTAATAGTTTTACGTGGCTCAATGGTGGGCATTAATGGTGCACTGTTGCAGGTGTGTGACTGACTAGTTGACTACCATTAATGCATTCATACTTGTGTCGGGATATGCGGTCATACGTAAGATCATATTCAATGCTACATTTAATTTGTCTCGGTCGTCACGTGCGGCTGAGGTGTCATTGTAATGACATTCCTAAATCAGGTTTCCACGTGCGGCCAAAACAAATTTTTGAAAACTTTATCATTCTCTAAGGATATTTCTTAGTACGTCCGGGGAGCATCTTGATAGTCTAGAGGTTACGCCTACGGCTGTAACAACAAGACTAGGGGGACATGATGACGTATAGTCCGCAACCGGGTCATGAACCTGGCCCACGGGTACTACCCGTATCCGGCCCATCATGGATGGGTGGGAATAATGTTATTTGAGCTTATGGCCTTGGATGAACAGTAACCGCACACACGTGTGCGGCCCACGGCCCGGCATGCCCGGTGCAGGATTAGACAGAATCATACTCCTACTATGATTAGGATTTATCCCAAAGGAGAGGATATTCACTCACCATAATTAGAAGATAACAATCATTCTAAATCTGTTAATTATCCTTTCCTTGGGGCCGAAGCATCAGTGACAGCCCATTAGGGTTTCACTGCCTATATAAGGAACCCCCAAGGGTTCCATAAAGGTATTACATTCTACATACTCACATCTCATCTGATTCCTATAACCCTAACCGATTACTTACTCTCACGCTGGAGTCTAATCGTAGGAAACATTCCCACAGTAAGCCTAACGTGTGTTGTTTTAGTGTGCAGGATCCCAACCAGATAATTCACTTGGTGCAAGAGCTGGAGTCCAGCCAACCCGAATTAAGCCTAATTCGGGACTAGCAAGGATCACCCAACTTTTGTATCAACAGGAACCAAGTAGGTATATAGGAATAAATTAGATGAGAACCATGTTATGTCTCGTAACAAGGCTATACTTGTAACATAAGGCAATAATCAACAAAAAGGGATTGATTATGATGAGACATATGCACCGGTAGCAACGTTAGAGTCCATTAGGATCCTTTTATCTTATGCTTGTGCATTAGATTTTAAGCTTCAACAAATGGATGTAAAGAATGTGTTTCTAAACGGTTTGATCAATGAGGAGTTATATGTGGCTCAACTTCCCGGCTTCATTGATTTTGAGAAATTGGATCATGTTTACAAGCTTAAGAAAGCTCTTTATGGTCTTAAACAAGCACCCAAAGCTTGGTATGATAGACTTAATGTGTTTCTTGTAAAACATGAGTATACCATGGGGATGGTATACAATACACTCTTTATAAAGAAGAAAGGTTCTCACCTCAAAATCGTATAAATATATGTTGATGACATTATATTTGGTTCAACTTGTCAAAGCTTGTGTGATGACTTTGCCAACATCATGCATGAAGAGTTTGAAATGCGCATGCTGGGAGAACTTACCTTCTTTTTAGGACTCCAAAATAGACAAATAGACGATGGTATTTTCTTTAATCAATCTAAGTACGTTAAAGAAATGCTAAAGAAATTTGGATTAGAGGACTCTAGACCAATGAAGACCCCTATGGCCTCGATAGACAACACCAAATATAGAGGTATGATTGGTAGTTTGTTGTACCTAACGTCAAGTCGACCGGATATCATGTTTAGTGTTTGCCTTTGTGCTCTCTTCCAAGAGGCTCCCAAAACCTCTCACCTTGAAGCGGTTAAGCGTATCTTTTGATACATTAAAGGCACTATGCATTTAGGATTATGGTATATAAAGAGACTGGTAGTATACGTGGACTCGGATCATGCGGGAGACTATGTGGACAGGAAAAACACCAGTGGAGTTTGTGCCTTCATGGGTTGTTGTTTAACTTCTTGGTTCTCCAAGAACCAAACCGCTCTTGGTATATCCACCACGGAATCCGAGTATGTGAGTTCTGGTAAATCTTCTCAACAAGATCTATGGATGAAGTAAGGGCTTCTTGATTACGGTATTTCACTTAATGATGTTCAAATCATGTGCGACAATAAGGGCGCAATCTACCTTAGCAAGAATCCCGTGTAACATTCGCAAACTAATCACATAGAGATTCGCCACCATTTCCTTAGGGATAATGTTCAAAAGGGGAACATTTTGATTGAGAAGGTGCTCTCGGTAGAAAACTTAGCCGACATCTTCACTAAGCCACTTAAGAGTGAACCTTTTAATTACTTGCATATAGGTCTAGGTTTAATAGAACATATTCCTTAACTGCGCAATTTATTAATTGAGTCCTTTTCTCTTTTGACTCTTTTCACTCTTTGAATCATTGAGTCTCTTAAACTCTTTTTGAAAAATTCTCTTCTCTTGTTCAAAATTATCAAAGTTCTTTCGAAAATGGTCGAGAAATGTTTTTGCATTGTTAATTCAATCTAAAAATGTTTTTCATGGATTCTTGCTATTGATAACGAGAATATATAATTCATATGTATGGATTTCTCAAATATAGCAAGAACAGTAATGAAATATGGAGGATCATTGTTTCATGACTATATGTCTAGATTAACACACCTCTAACATCGATTTTATTTTATATCCATGTATTTTGGTCAAAATCTTGTTTGATGAGTTCTTGTGTATGTTTATATGTCTATTATTTCTTTTTAGCATGTCTCTATGATTAGTTATACTAGAAAACTTGGATTTGCTAAATTGGAAAATTCTCCCCATCCACCAAAAACAACCTTCTGTGGGCGGTTCTCTAAATATCCCGCGGATCCATATATATATGGAACCGCTTTTTGGAGTCTTTGGTTCAAACCTTTGACCATCCCAAAAGTGTCTTGTGCTTTCTCTATTTAAACCTAAGCATTTTTCATCCTTTCTCATATCAAAATGACTTATTCACCAAATGAAAGCCTTGATTCTCCCCCATTTTCCACAATCTCTTTCAATCTAAATTCACCCAAGAACACTGAAAATCATATTTCTTCTTCTTCTAAGAATATCGATTATGGAACTTGTTCTCTTCCACTACTAGCTTTTTGTGTTCTTCCTCCCTAACATGATAATGTCATGCATCATGGGACATATTGTCATTGTTGTCAATATCAACATCTTGCTATGGCTCACATCTATGAGGAATTGAATTACATCAAGAGTCTCCTAGTCAAACCTCCTCTTCACTGTGACTATGAGATTACTACCAAGCCACCACCTCCATTCGCCACTACTTTTTCTTTCATTTAAGCATGTGGATCACTTATCTCCAAGATATCTAATTCTAGAAAATCTTAGAGTTCTAGGTTAACTAGGATTAGATTATGCTTTTCTTTTGGCTTATTTCCTTTTCATACTGATCTGTTGAGGAATGTCGGTGCATTTTAAATAGATACGTTATTGGGCAAATTTAGGAAATTACCCTTAGGAAAAGGTAATAATCCATAAATAAGACAAAGACGAATTCAATTAAACACGTGAGCGATCCCGGTTCGTTGTACACAAGGACCTTATGAATGTGAGACATTCGTTTTAATTTGGACAATTGCTTTGAATTGGGTTTCAGTTTTTATCTAATTTTAATTCTACAATTTTTAAACCTAAAGTGCATGAATCGTATCCAAAAATAAATCTAAATGATAACTATATAAACTTGATTAAATTTAAACTTTACTTTAACTATTTATTTTTAATTAAACAAAATCTTTTAACAAAAATTATTTAAACTAGAATTTATTTTAAAACAAAATTTATTTAAATCTATATTAATTTTAAAAGTAATATAATATTCATTTTCATTTTCTAAACTTCATTTATTAATTTATTATATATATATATATATATATATATATATATATATATATATATATATATATATATATATATATATATATATATATATATATATATATATATATATATATATATATATATATATATATATTAATTTTAAATAAAATTAAATTATTGAAACACTTTTTAAAATAAAAGTATTTAAGAAATTTTTCAAAATTTTATTCTTTAACCAAAATTATTTAAAAACTTTTTTATGTAAAGACAAATTTTAATAAAATTTTAATTAAAAATATTATTTAAACTATTTAAAACTAACATTATAAATGAAAAATATTTATTAATCTAATTAACAGTTCAGAAACTTTAGAGTATATTAAATACTTAAAACGTATATAAACAAAAACATTGGGTTAGACTAGTTGGTTAAGGACAACGGTTATTAAGGGGGAGGTATCGAGTTCGAGACCCCCTGGGGACAAAGTTTTTGCTAAATATTTTTATGTTGGCAGAATTTGATAATTTAACAAAACAAACACTCCTCATTCGAGGGTGATGCTGAGATCATACAGTATATAAAAATCAATCATATCAACAGAATCTATCATCAAGAGGACAAATATTCAAAGCACAATTCTAAAATAATAACATATAATGAGATCAGTATAACATGAGTTTTCATACAAATAATACTAAAAATCATACAGAAAAGAGAAAACCCAAAATTCCCAAAACATGTCAAAGAAAATCAGTTAAAACAAGAAAATGACATTCACAGACTAACACCACTATACTAGCAAATGCACTTAAACAGATGCAGAAGCTATATTATGAAACAAAAATATTCAACTAATAAAAATGACAGCTAAAAAAACACTCAACATATAACAGAATGATCAACACAGCCGCTATTACCATCTATCAATAAATGGAATAAGTTATTATACATAAAATGTGCAGCAACTCATATGTTCCAGTTCATATCAGTTTATAACAAATTAAGCAGATTCATCATATAGTTCAAGTCATTCATTATCAAACCCAAGTACATATCTAAAAATAAATCTAACCAATCTTACAGTGATGCACATTGCCTAAACCCAGTCACTAAATTCCATAAATAAAATCAAAGAAAAATTACAATCAACAGGAAGAAGAAACAGCACACTTATAACAACTAAATAAATTCATTCACAAATTCCATAAAAGCAATCTTTTAAAAACAAATTAATATGTAAAAATGTTATAAGAAAAATCAATAATCAACATCACTCATACAATTAAACTCTTGGTGTACAGCAGATCCAAGCAACTTTAAATATTAACTACACAAAACAAAAAAAACGAATCCAATATTATTCAAACAACAGCAGACTTGGCATTCAATCAAATCCAACGAATTATTAACATATAGGGATTATTCAGTCAATCAAACAAACAATTAAAAATAAAAGGAAAATCATAAGTTGAGCTTAACCACTGAGTTGAAGAATCCTTTAGGCAGAAGTCGCGCGCTGAGCGGACTTGGAATAAACCACAAATGAAACACCAATTAGACTCGTTACACTATCCAACTAGGAACCAAACGAACCAATCAACATTCGAGTTTCGTCCCACATTCAAGCACAAACTTCAAACTATAAAAACTTCTTGAACCAAAAGGATCTTTAAACTTATCCAATTAGGATAAGCTTTTTCCCAATTCAATCTCAACAATCACATAAGCTATATATTTAAGCTAATATGATTATTTTATCATTTATAACATTGATTATTTTTAGGATTTGATTGACATTAAATTTAACAAAATATATATAAAAAAACAGAAGATGAAATTGAAAAATACTTTTATTAATCTCAAATTAATTCTTACACTATATAAAAAACAAAGATTACAAATTCCTAATCTAAATCTAATATTATAAAATTAAAGAAAGAAAAAGGTATCCCATTACTAATTTATTCAGGGATTTTTATAGCCAATAAAAAGGGCGAGGGTGATTGCTGAAGAAGACTGTAAGCCCTTGGATCATCTCATCTTCCTTCTCTCTCTTCATTTTCTTGATCATACGGTTGAAAATCATCCTTGGTCACAAGGATTGCCCCCGTGGCAGGGATTTGTGTTTGTTGTGCTACTTCTCTGCTGAGGTGGAAGGTGGTCATTGGCTCTCTTTGCTGGTGTAGATGGATCAACCAATCACAGAAAGGTTGTGATGTGTCAATCAGCCACGTGGCTCTTCTAGTGCATCATCTTAGTTCCGAAAAACTTGGGCTTTTAATTAAGCGCGTGAGATTCACATCTTTAATATTTGGAAACCCCCAAATCGAGGATTAGGTTTTGCTTGGTGGGTGAAAGTGATGATAGTTGATCTCTGTGTTTTTTTTCTTTGTTTGTATCGAATGGTTAAAGTGTGAAGTATGACCAAAGAGTATGTAAAGTTAAATAATAACTTTCTAAACGAGTTAACTTTTTACTTCATGGACTTGGGCCATTGGCTGATATACTCACACGTCAACATTAAACTTGTTATGAAATTGGTCTTGGGCCCAAGATACTTAAATAAATACCACCGTCTACTAGTGATAGGACTTGGGCCATTGTTAAGTTTTTTTTTATCAAAAGTAAATAATATAAATCCCCTATTGGGCTTTTGGGCCGAATAAACAAATGTGGGACCTACAAAGCCTAATAACTTTATTAAATCCTCTAAAAATCAAACTCGATTCTTGGCTTCTCAATCTTTTCTTCAAATTCGTGTCATTTTTGCCGGTTTTCGTGAACTTTGGTACCTACACACACGAAACAAGAAACACACATATACAAGTCAATATTCATATATTTTATGAATTTTATGATTATTTTATGATATAAATGATATGAGTAAAATCACTCATATCAAACTCCCCCTTGCTAAGCAATTGCCGTGTCCCTACGCAATGATAAAATAAAACTACTTTTTTTTTTAACTTTTGACACTTTATTTTGCAAAGACATAACGTAATGCTTTCATTACTAGAAAAATAAATTTTAGGATCATAAAACTCAAATAGATTCATCATCCTCGACTTTTCACTTTTCCATGCCAATTTTAAAAACAAGATCATTGTCAATCATAAGTCCCAATGTTAAGACAACTCATACAAGTGATTTTCCATTCACCCAAAGGCTCGGTTGACTTATTTGATATTTATTAGTCCAAAAATGAAGACAAAAACGGTGTAAACTCAACACTCAAAACCTAACCTCGACTTCAAAAACCGTTGTCACAAAAGAAAGCCCACATCAAGGATAACTTAACACGATTTTAGGGATAAATCCCCGGACCCGAAATTTGGCTAATAGGACTACTTAAAGCAACAATAAATCCCCCAAAGTCAATTTTGACCTTATTAATAGAGTTAGCAACAATTACATCATACACTTTGAGGCTCTTTAAGATGTAAAAGTGCTCCTTATTTTTAATCCACACCCGAAGGCTCCTTGGACATAAACAAGGGAATTGACATTCACCATCCCACCTTATGGCTCATGATGATGATGAAATTTTTATTAAACACGCCCCCATGCCATACACCCTAAGGCTCTAATGACAAGGTTAGTGCTACATGACTCCTACCCGAAGGCTCATAGAGAACATGTTTTTATTTATTCTTCTTATTATTATGATATATACAGTAAGCCAATATCTGCAATCCCATGATCAAAAGTCCATGACGCTGACACCCTTAATGTGTTCTCACTTTAACTACAAGGGAATAAAAAGGAGTTACGAGTTAAGATATTAAGCCTAAACCGCTAAAAACTTCATTTATTAAGAAATTTATTATTCAAGTGTGAAAAATAAATACGAGGAGATTAAATCAAACACAAAAATAATTATACAAGGAAGAATTAATCTTAAATCATCTCTTGTTCTCCATATTGTAAAATTTCAAAAATTGAAATTAATGGATATTTAGCCAATTAAATCAAAGTTTTGGGTTTTCAAGTCATCTATAGGATCTTGCATCTTCTTAGACTTTTTCAAGTTTTAAAATTTGCATTTTAAAGTTCCCTTGATAAACGACTTTCTAGGATCAATTATAGGAACTTGCGAAAAGTTCTCGTTCTGAAACCCGTATGAGTTAAGACTTTCGCGTTTTAAAGTTCCCTATAAAAAAGCCTAGCAAAACTTGATTTAAACACGTTAAGGAAAAAGTTAAGGTAAAAACCGAGTCGAGTCAAAAACTATTTTTATTTTCACCAACGGAAAGCCTACATTTGTGTCAAAAGCACTTATTTTCTTTATTATTAAACATAAAATAACACTAAAAATTTAAAAAATTTATGAAAAACGAGAAAAACGATTACGTTTAGACACGACAAAAGCAATTGCAAGCGATTATATAGATTGACTCCCCCATGCTAAAACCAAACATTGTCCTCAATGTTTCCTATCTTTAGGGTAACACCCCCTTGCTAAAACACGAAGAGTCTAATGCAAAAGTCCTAACATGGTAAGAGTACGCAAATCTATAGGCCGTTTATTAATTATGCTTCAAGATAAAACGTTTGTCGATAAAAATCAAAGGATAGTGAGTGTGCCCCTTTTTGACAATCAAAGTATAGAAGCTCAGTGGACTGGAAAAAACCGAACACGAGAGTCTTTAATGATTAGGGTCATACCTAAGATTCACAACACAACAAAAAACGAGCACGAGCTTAAAAAGATCAAGTCTTATTAGTTTTAGAAAATAGAAAGAAGATAGAATGTATGGGACTCCCCCACAAGGCACCTCGTTTTTGTTAACCGAGTCATGAGCTCGACTCGATCCCCGCATTCATTGGTCCTTAGGGAAAGTGATGAAAATCGGCATAATGGAATAAAATCCATAATAAAGCACGATGTCGGGGTAAAAGATTACATCCTCGTTGTCGGATGACAAACGAAAGGATGAAACTCCAACACAAATATCT
Organism: Glebionis coronaria; assembly: GCA_025667525.1. Taxonomy (NCBI): domain Eukaryota; kingdom Viridiplantae; phylum Streptophyta; class Magnoliopsida; order Asterales; family Asteraceae; genus Glebionis; species Glebionis coronaria. Next base: position 638,785 of record JANFOE010001293.1, on the reverse strand, counting down.
AAAAAGAGATGGTGGTCAATGTCACGAATCATGAAATGGATATAGTATGCTCCCCGACATAAACTCGCACCAATATCATCGAAAAATCTTTCAATTATTACATCGGTGAAAGGCCGAGATTTCCCTAAATCAAAGATTCCGGGGTCGAATACCTCGTCCTCGGGAGAGAAAGGAATAGACAACACGGTATCGTCCCCTCATGCTAATCCAAAATCATATAAAGCACATGGTAATGGTGGAATAAAAGTTTCATCCATAGTGGAATCAACATTCTTATCTTTACGACCATTTCACCCTTAGAGATGTGATCAATCAAGTCATGATACTCAATATGAGGCACATGAAAAACCCGCACATTAAGATCAAAGTGGATGGGAGGAGGACTTGGGACGAAATCATCATTAAGTAAATTCTCTAAAAAGAGAGCGTCCCCCTCCGGGTCAAATTCATCAACACCCGGTGGTATCGAATCATTAGAAGCAAGAAACATGTCAATCTCCTCCATAAGCGGATCACTATCCTCAACGGGAATAGGAGATAGAGAGAAATACTTGGCAATAGGCTTAGATTTCAAAGCTTCGGTCTTAGAAATGAGAAGATAGACGTTCGATAATTTTTCACAAAGAATCACGTCTTCTACACCTAAATGAGTAAGTTCATCGGAGAACTTCTCAAGGATCAGAATAATCAAATAAACCTCATTTCCCGGTGGAAATGGGTCTAAAGGAGCAAGTTCAAAGGTGAACCTCTCAAAAACCGGATTGCTATCATCCTCATTTCCCGGTGGAAATAGGTGAAGAAGAGTAGGTTCATCGGGAAATCCCTCATAATCCGAGTCATGAATGTCATCTTTATAAGAAAATTTATCGGAGAACTCCTCATTAGAAAATTCACTAGAAGTCGAATCATACTCAAAATCTTCATTTAAATCACAATTTTCATTATTAGAATTGGAGAAAATCTCAAAGTGATTGGAAGAAGGAGAGTCATCACAATGTGGCAAATCACACGTTTCATTGGAAATACCATCAAAATACCTTGGGTTTTGAACAAGAATCTCAACACTAGACTTTATTAATTCGTCTGATTCCATTGCAGGAGTTGTGATGATATCCTCAGCTCCTAGGATGGGTGAATTATCAGGCTCCATAGCCGGCAAGACAAGAAAAGGAAGTATTATTGCACTAGACGAAGGATGTTGAGCAATAAGATCTCGCAAAGAAATAGTACTCTCCTCGTCATCATAAATAAGAATAGAACGCTCGAGTTCACGAGTAGCAAGATCTTTAGCTTCCTCTCGATCCTGTTCTTTCTTTCGAATCTCAATGCTTAATCCGTTATAATCTTGTGAAAGTTGTCTAATCTTATTCTCACACTCTCTTTTAAATTCCTTGTCAATTATTTCTCCATGATATCTTCGACTTCCCAATTCATTAGTTATATCGTTAATCTCTTGATCAATTTGTCTCTTTTCTTGCAACATATCTTCGATTCTCTTTTCAACAATTTCAACATTTCTTTGATTCATTATTTGTTGGAACAATGTTTCAATTCGTTTAAAATTATCACTCTCGAGAGAAAATAGTTGGGATTGGTCAAAACCGGAAGGAATGGAATTATAGCAAGGAATGGGCTCATAAAAACTTTGATCCATCGGTTGACAACAAAAACTCTCGTGAGGACCCCCACAATACTCACAACAAAGATGTTGTTGTGATAACTCGGCGAATCTTATGGATAACAATTATCATTATATTTTTTATTGTAGCCCGGTTCTTGCTTGTAATTAAGTGAGAATCGATGCGAACAATTAATTCCAAAATGAGAATTGTCTCCACATAACTCACACGAGGGTGTCTCGTATATGGGGTGTGGAGGTGGGTAAAAATCGAGAGATTTATTTGAAAAATTCGGGTTTCCACATGAAGTAATATCATTACAAAAAGGACAAAATCCAACTCGTAAATAGTGACGTAAATCATTTCCACAACGCTCACACGTACACCACCGACATGGTAAAAGACCATATAACGGATCTCCACACCCTACACAATTGACGAAGGAATTCATAGAAGAATTAAAAATTGGAGGGTGAGGAGAAAAAGAATTAAACATGATAGAGGATTAAGAAGATTATTTTTGGTATTTTTCATAAATCAACTAAAGATTGACAAAAACAAGGAGTAAGGATAATTACTATGGAAGTAAATTACCCTCGGTCGACTTTGAAACGTAGGTGAAAACCTAGCCGTCTCGAGGTTCAATAAGTAAACTACAAAAAATATGATTTAATTCTACTTGAGTGGGCAAACCAATAATCGGTCGTCCCTATCAATATACGCACAAGCAAGCGGGGAAACGAGGTGGCACAAAGCAATTAAAAACCTTTTTCCTTAGACGGCCTTTTATAGCTCATCGCCTTATACCCACCTTATAGTTTGTATAAATCGAGTTCAAACTTTTTATTAGTATTTATCTTTTTTGCCTTTTTCTGTTTTGGATTCGAATACAATAGCTAGGTGATGAAATCCCAACTAAGGTCTTATTTGGAAATAGGTAAATTTATTGTTCTACGTAATATAATATAATAATCACAAAAAATACAAAAAAATGATATATACTATAATAATAGAAAAATAACAAAACTATCCGAGGACGGAAAGGGTCTTCAAATCAATGATCAACAAATCTCCACGAACGAATCGTACACAAGATCCCCGGCAGCGGCGCCAAATTTTTTGATGTGATGAGGAATGTTGGTGCATTTTAATTAGATACAATATAGGGAAAATTTAGGAAATTACCCATAGGAAAAGGTAATAATCCATAAATAAGCCAAAGACGAATTCAATTAAACATGTGAGCGATCTCAATTCGTTGTACACAAGGACCTTATGCATTTGAGACGTTCGTTTTAATTTGGACAATTGCTTTGAATTGGGTTTCGGTGTTTATCTAATTTTAATTCTACAATTTTTAAACCTAAAGTGCATGAATCGTATCCTAAAATAAATCGAAATGATAACTATATAAACTTGGTTAAATTTAAACTTTTCTTTAACTATTTATTTTAAATTAAAGAAAATATTTTAACAAAAAATATTTAAACTAGAATTTATTTTAAAACAAAATTTATTTAAATCTATATTAATTTTAAAAGTAATAAAATATTCATTTTTATTTTCTAAACTCTATTTATTAATTTATTATATTTTTTTATTTTTTATTTTTTTTAACTTTAAATGAAACTAAATTATTGAAACACTTTTTAAAATAAAAGTAATTAAGAAATTTTGCAAATTTTAATCTTTAACCAAAATTATTTAAAAACTTTTTTATGTAAAAACAAATTTTAATTAAAGTTTAATTTAAAATATTATTTAAACTATTTAAAACTAAAATTATAAATGAAAAATATTTATTAATCTAATTATCAGTTCAGAAACTTTAGAGTATATTAAATACTTAAAACGTAAATAAACAAAAACATTGGGTTAGACCAATTGGTTAAGGACAAAGGTTATGAAGGGGGGGGGGGGGTCTCGAATTCGAGACCCCCAGCGGACAAAGTTTTTGCTAAATATTTTTATGATGGCAGAATTTGAGAATTTAACAAAACAAACACTCCTCGTTCGAGGGTGATGTTGAGATCATACAGTAGATAAAAATAATCATATCAACAGAATCTATCATCAAGAGGACAAAGATTCAAAGCACAATTCTAAAACAATAACTTAAAATGAGATCAGTATAACATGAGTTTTCATACAAATAATACTAAAAAACATACAGAAAAGAGAAAAGCAAAAATTCCCAAAACATGTCAAAGAAAATCAGTTAAAACAAGAAAATGACATTCACAGACTAACACCACTATACTAGCAAATGCACTTAAACAGATGCAGAAGCTAAATTATGAAACAAAAATATTCAACTAATAAAAATGACAGCTAAAAAAAACACTGAACATATAATAGAATGATCAACACAGCCGAAATTACAATCTATCAGTAAATGGAATCAATTATTATACAGAAAATATGCAGCAACACATATGTTCCAGTTGATATCAGTTTATAACAAATTAAGCAGATTCATCATATAGTTCAGGTCATTCATTATCAAACCCAAGTACATATCTAAAAATAAGTCTAATCAATCTTATAGTGATGCATATTGCCTCAACCTAGTCACTAAATTTCATAACTAAAATCAAAGAAAAACTACAATCAACAGGAAGAAGAATCAACAGACTTATAACAACTAAATAAATTCATTCACAAATTCCATAAAAGCAATCTTTTAAAAACAAATTAAACTGTAAAAATGTTATAAGTAAAATCAATAATCAACATCACTCATACAATTAAACTCTTGGTGTACAGCAGATCCAAACAACATTAAACATTAACTACACGAAACAAAAAAAATGAATCCAATATTATTCAAACGACAGCATACTTGGCATTCAATCAAATCCAACGAATTATTAGCATATAGATTATTTAGTCAATCAAACAGATATTAAAAATAGAAGGAAAATCATAAGTCGAGCGTAACCATTGAGTTGAAGAATCCTTTGGGCACAAGTCGCGCGCTGAGCGGACTTGGACTAAACCACCAATGAAACACCAATTAGACTCGTTACACTATCCAACCAGGAACCAAACGCATCAATCAGCATTCGAGTTTCGTCCCACATTCAAGCACCAACTTCAAACTATAAAAACTTCTCGAACCAAAAGGATCTTTAAACTTATCCAATGAGGATAAGCTTTTTCCCAATGCAATCTCAAAAATCACATAAGATATATATTTAAGCTAATATAATTATTTTATCATTTATAACGTTGATTAATTTTAAGATTTGATTGACATTAAATTTAACAAAATATATTTAAAAAACGGAAGATGAAATTGAAAAACACTTTTATTAATCTCAAATTAATTCACATTACACTATATAAAAAACAAAGATTACAAATTCCTAATCTAAATCTAACATTATAAAATTAAAGAAAGAAAAAGGGATCCCATTACTGATTTCTTCAGGGGGTTTTATAGCCAATGAAAAGGGTGAGGGTGATTGCTGAAGAAGACTGTAAGCCCTTGGATCATCTCATGTTCCTTCTCTCTCTTCATTTTCTTGATCATACGGTTGAAAAAACATCCTTGGTCACACGGATTTCCTCCGTAGCAGGGATTTGTGTTTGTTGTGCTACTTCTCTGCTGAGGTGGAAGGTGGTCATTGGCTCTCTTTGCTGGTGTAAATGGATCAACTAATCACAGAAAGGTTGTGATGTGTTGTGACAACCCTAAATTTTGAGATTTGTCATTTGTGACTGTTTGACTTTAATTATGTGTTGAGTGTGCGTTTATGTGTTATATAATTGTGTTTGAGACTTTGACTTGGGTTCAGACATCGTTTATGTAGTACGTGGTACGTTATATGATGATACATTGGGAATAGTTCGTGCTCATGAGTTCACATGGATGTGACAATGAAATGTATGGCATTTTTAAGGTCATTTTATGTGCATGTAATAGCTATGGGAATTATAGTATTATTTTATTTGTCGCGTGTACATATTTAATATTGTGTACGTAATGTTATTATGTAATTATATATTTAAGCATTTTAGTGTGTAGGTTATTGGTTTCGGGTTAGTTTAAAACTCCGTTAATTTATTTAAGAGTCGTAGATAGTAAAACTTTATAAATGGTTAAAGTTTTTAATAAAAAAAATGTGAACATATGTTTTAACTAGTTTTTAAAAGTGTAAGGTTTTAAAAAAAAATAATAAATATAAATAAGGAAAATATATAAAAAACGAAATTAATAAATATTAAATAAAAAATTATTTTTGATAAATTTTTTATATAATCGGTTGAAAAAAAATAAAAGAAAAGAATGGGTAAAAGCCCATTAGGATTTGTGTTGTTATTAGGAAAGGCATATTGTAAAGTATAAGTACCACACTACATACAAAAAGATCAGATTTTTCTTCATAAAAAAAAAGACGATCAATTTTATAAGAAAAATAGGGTTTCTTAAAAAAAACATGGTTTTGATCATCTAAAGCTATTGATCTTTATTAAATTCTTGTTCTTATTTAATTAATTATTTTAGAATCATGTTAATAATCATATGACGGATTAGGGTTTTTAATTTTCTGGAATTAAAATAATTTAGGGCTTGAATTTGGTAATTAATGAGGGGTTTTTAGGGTTTAAAACCATTTTTTAGGGTTCAAATCGGATTATTCAGGAACTGTCGCAAATATGTCAGAATCCGTCGCTAAACTGTCAGAATCCGTCGCTAATGTCTGGGCAGATTTTAGGTAAAATCGTTTTTGTTATAACTTATTCGTTTTTAAAGCTTTTTGGGTGATTCAAAAGCCTAAAATTATGTAATCGGAACGTACTTTTCGACTTGTCGGAATGTATAGCCTATGGAGGTCAGTAGCTTGGTCGAATTATTTGTACAAGTGTCGAGTTCAAGGTCAGTGTTTGTACGACAAGGCTTAAAATCATGTTTTTGGTATTTTGGGTTAATGTGCACTTAGAGGGCTAACATGGGGCTGACTTGAGAAAGAATTTGAGATGTATCCATCATAGGGATTGTTACATTGATAAAGGATTAGAGTTCCGGAGTCAATGTTGACGTGCGTATTATTGTATTATGTGCTTTAGGTAATTGGTTGATCGTGAGGAGACTTTGGATTGCTTTCGCAAGGTGAGTTCATAGTCCCATTTTCATTGAGTTATTAAATGTTTTTTTTAGTATGGGATGGAGATGACACTTGTGGTGTTCTTAAAATGTTTTGGTACTATATTTTTATAAATGTTTGGACATAGATGTGTTATTGTGTGACATGCGTGCTTATGTGTTCTCATATGTGCTTTGATATGTGTTCTGATATTTCAATCTTGTTTTGGTTGTGATTAGCTTTGGTACATAGATGTATGGGCGGCTATGGGACCAGTTGTGATGTGTGTGGAGCGTGGGGCACGATCTGTCCTGAGTACTTGTGCATCGTCTCTTCGGAGGCAAGATATCTCGACGGGGATATGGTTCATCTTCCACTAGTAGTGTGGGACAGATCCGGATAGTATGGTGCGTTATTCTTGTGTGTGTGACGGGATACTTCTTGATTATTATAGTGTGGTGCATTGTTCTTATTGTGTGTTCTTGACTGATATAATTGTTCATTGAAGGTAGTTGTATGTAACATGATTATCACATTACGGTCCATTGCTTTAACTTGTTTTCTTCAACTTATTTACAGCGATTGACAAGGTTTCTTAAGATTTTTTGATAACTTAAACCTATGTTCTCACCAATTTTATGTTGACAAATTTTAGTGTCATTTTCAGAGGAATCCCTTTCCTGTTAGTCTTTATTTAATGTTTGGATAAGTGATACTTTGTAAACACCTGTATGTTTGATGTGTGTTATATGAATGTCTTTGGTAAGAGGTAGGACTTTTACCTACTTACCTAGACTCTTGCATTTTGTTAAGATATTGTCATGACATTTGTGTCGCCATTTATGACATTTTTTTGCATTTAGTTTTGTCTATAGAGACACCGTTTGTTTTGATGATATCCATACGTCGCGTCCCATATTCCGCCATGGTGGGGTGTGACAGAATGGTATCAGAGACAATGGTTATAGAGAATTAGGTTGCCTAGTCGTGTAGCCTAGTCTATAGCTTAAGGGTCCCTGCATATAGGCGTCATAGGAGTATGTGTGTATTTTATATTAATTAATGCGTTTGGATGTTATTTATTGCGATGTTTTGACTAGCATGAATTGAACCATAGTAAGTTCATACTTAGCTATATGTTACTTTATTTACGAGTTTTGACTAGTGCGGGTTGAACCATAGTCATATACACTAGTCATTGTTGGATTTCGTTTAAATATACTTTCATGTTCTTTATACATTTTGAATTTTGTCTACGCTGGTTCAGCTGGACTACGACTTTATGAGTTTCATGCATTGGCTATGTTATTTTGATACATGGAATTTTAGACCTTATGTTATGTTGTGGATTATGTGCTTATTATGAGTTATACAATCTATGTGATTATTTGAGTTGGTAGACTGATGTGTTATGTGTAGTATTAATTATTATAAGTGTCATCATAGGAGGGGGTGCATTAGTGAACGGGGACTTGTATAAGTATGGTGGCCAACATAGTTATACAAGTACCACGACATCAATGGATTCCTAAGTATGGTTGCATGAAAGAGGGTTAATACATGCTTGTATAGTATATGTTGGATGGATTTGAGTGTATGTACGCCTATGCCCATATATGTATAATTCTTTTCTACTAATCGATTATATTCTTGGGAAGGTTTCTTAGCTAGTTTCTCTTTGAGATGTTCAACTTTCGTAGTAGCGCATTTATCGAGTCCTCATTTCACGTGTTTGTTTGTGCGGTACTTTTGGTGGGAAGGCCATTGAGATGGTGGAGATTTATTTTTGGATGACGATATATTTTGTTTTGAGTCTTACATGGTAAAAAAATGGAATTTGCAAATAGTTAAATAGTTGTTGGTAGTCAGTGAAAAATAAGGTTAAAGTGTCAAAACGTGGTTAAAAAAAATATATAGTAATTAAGATCCATCAATGATGTTAGGGTTTGTGTTAAGAATTTAGGGATAATTAATGATGTTTAGAGGGTTGATGTATAAAGGCATAAAAGAGTGATTTTTAGGGCTGTTTTGTGTTGACAGTTCCGGGCAGTAGGTAGCACCTTTGGTCGAGTTTCTTTTTTATTAAATTAAGTTCAGAGAGTCTACTTTTCAAAAATGTAAGGTTGGTCAAAAATGGAATTGGGGAAGGTCGTCAAACATTTTTTACAGAAACAGTGCGCTGCTCAGGAATAAATTTGGATTTTTGAAATTTGGGTCAAAACGTAACCAAACGGATAAGATAGCCAAAGATTTTTGATTTGGGAACTCTTTATAATGTATGTAAAAGGACTGGAGTTTTTCAATAAAATTTATGGTGTTAAGGTCGGGCTTTTGGTGACAAACATTTAGCATGTACAGAAAATCAGTTTTGGTAAAAAGGAGTTTTGGCGTAGAGACCAAACAGAGGGGTTAAACGTGTAAGTAGAAAGTGAAATTTGTTGTTGGAGTTTTTAGATCATAGGAAAAAATAAATTCAGTAGGATGGTAGTCAAGTGTGGTGTTAAGTTCGGTTCATGTGGTCGTAATACGTTTCGGTTGTCGTTGGGTGCTTCTTGTGTCATTGGTCCGTTTTCATGGTTCGTTTGGAGTTGATACATGTTTATGTTTGAGTATCTTTTGGAGTCTCATGATTTTGGTTCATATTTTTAAATTCGTTCATGTAACCTTTCGTTAGTCTTCCATGGGTTTGATCCGTTATCCGAAGTTGGGGGTCCTAAAACTTGTCGTGAACTTATATTCATTGGGAGTGTTGTTGTAGTCGTATGGATGATCCAGTTACGTTCTTATGATAGAGATGAGTTGGGATAGAATTTGAGAGTTCTTTAGACCTTAGAATACGTGGTTATATTTTGATGAGTTTTGATTTATGGCATTTATGAGTAAGACTGAAATCGGGGTGACGGTTTTAAACCGTCGAGTTATGTGACGGCTCCTAACTTGGTTTCAAGACAGTTCTTGTTTGATGAGTTGCGAGATTTAGTTAGGTTGGTTACATAACTTTATGGTTTTAATAAGTTTCCTCGCAGACGGTTAAGGCTCATGTGTTGTTAATTGAGATTATTTAATATAAACTGAGTTCACGCTTGAACGTGAAAGTTTTGTCAGGGATGTGTATCCTCGTTTGTTTGCTGAGAATAAGTTTGAGTTTGGGAGTAAATCTCGGGACGAGATTTATATTAGGAGGGAGTGCTGTGAAAACCCTAAATTTTGAGATTTGTCATTTGTGACTGTTTGACATTGATTATGTGCTGAGTGTGCGTTTATGTGTTATATGATTGTGTTTGAGACTTTGACTTGGGTTCAGACATCGTTTATGTAGTACGTGGTACGTTATATGATGATACATTGGGAATAGTTCGTGCTCATGAGTTCACATGGATGTGACTATGAAGTGATATGGCATTTTTAAGGTCATTTTATGTGCACGTAATAGCTATGGGAATTATAGTATTATTTTATTTGTCGCGTGTACGTATTTAATATTGTGTACGTAATGTTATTACGTAATTATATATTTAAACATTTTAGTGTGTAGGTTATTGGTTTCGGGTTAGTTTAAAACTCCGTTAATTTATTTAAGAGTCGTAGATAGTAAAATTTTATAAATGGTTAAAGGTTTTAATAAAAAAATATGAACATATGTTTTAACTAGTTTTTAAAAGTGTAAGGTTTTAAAAAGTAAATAAATAATAAATATAAATAATGAAAATATATAAAAAACGAAATTAATAAATATTAAATAAAAAATATTTTTGATAAATTTTTGATATAATCGGTTGAAAAAAAAAAGAAAAGAATGGGTAAAAGCCATTAGGATTTGTGTTGTTATTAGGAAAGGCATATTGTAAAGTATAAGTACCACACTACATACAAAAAGATCAGATTTTTCTTCATAAAAAAAAGACGATCGGTTTTATAAGAAAAATAGGGTTTCTTAAAAAAACATGGTTTTGATCATTGATCTTTATTAAATTCTTGTTCTTATTTAATTAATTCTTTTAGGATCATGTTAATAATCATATGACGGATTAGGGTTTTTAATTTTCTGGAATTAAAATAATTTAGGGCTTGAATTTGGAAATTAATGAGGGGTTTTTAGGGTTTAAAATTGTTTTTTAGGGTTCAAATCGGATTATTCAGGAACTGTCGCAAATATGTAAGAATCCGTCGCTAAACTGTCAGAATCCGTCGCTAATGTCTGGGCAGATTTTAGGTAAAATCGTTTTGGTCATAACGTATTCGTTTTAAAGCTTTTTGGGTGATTCAAAAGCCTAAAATTATGTACTCAGAACGTACTTTTCAAATTATCAGAATGTATAGCCTATGGAGGTTAGTAGCTTGGTCGAATTATTTGTACAAGTGTCGAGTTCAAGGTTAGTGTTTGTACGACATGGCTTAAAATCATGTTTTTGGTATTTTGGGTTAATGGGCACTTAGAGGGCTAACATGGGGCTGACTTGAGAAAGAATTTGAGATGTATCCATCATAGGGATTATTACATTGATAAAGGATTAGAGTTCCAGAGTCAATGTTGACGTGCGTATTATTGTATTGTGTGCTTTAGGTAATCAGTTGTTCGTGAGGAGACTTTGGATTGCTTTCGCAAGGTGAGTTCATAGTCCCATTTTCACTGAGTTTTTAAATGTTTTCTTCTAGTATGGGATGGAGATGACACTTGTGGTGTTCTTAAAATGTTTTGGTACTATATTTTTATAAATGTTTGGACATAGATGTGTTATTGTGTGACATGCATGCTTATGTGTTCTCATATGTGCTTTGATATGTGTTCTGATATGTGAATCTTGTTTGGGTTGTGATTGGCTTTGGTACATAGATGTATGGGCGTCTATGGGACCAGTTGTGATGTGTGTGGAGCGTGGGGCACGATCCGTCCTGAGTACTTGTGCATCGTCTCTTCGGAGGCAAGATATCTCGACGGGGATATGGTTCATCTTCCACTAGGGGTGTGGGAAAGATCCGGATAGTGTGGTGCGTTATTCTTGTGTGTGTGACGGGATACTTCTTGATTGTTATAGTGTGGTGCATTGTTCTTATTGTGTGTTCTTGACTGATATAATTGTTCTTTGAAGGTAGTTGTATGTAACATGATTATCACATTTGGTCCATTGCTTTAACTTGTTTTCTTCAACTTATTTACAGCGGTTGACAAGGTTTCTTAAGATTTTTTGATAACTTAAACCTATGTTCTCACCGACTTTATGTTGACAGATTTTAGTGTCATTTTCAGGTGAGATAGTTGAGAAGGATGATGTTAGAAGTAGATAGAGTCTAGAGGCTGCTAGGATTACATTAGGAGGAATCCCTTTCCTCTTAGTCTTTGTTTAATGTTTAGATAACTGATACTTTGTAAACACCTGTATGTTTGATGTGTGTTATTTGAATGTCTTTGGTAAGAGGTAGGACTTTTACCTACTTACCTAGACTCCTGCATTTTGTTGAGATATTGTCACGACATTTGTGTCGCCATTTATGACATTTTTTTTGCATTTAGTTTTCTCTATAGAGACACCGTTTGTTTTGATTATATCCATACGTCGCGTCCCATATTCCGCCATGGTGGGGTGTGACATGTGTCAATCAGCCACGTGGCTCTTTTAGTGCATCATCTTAGTTCCGAAAAACTTGGGCTTTTAATTAAGCGCGTGGGATTCACATCTTTAATATTTAGAAACCCCCAAATTGGGTATTAGGGTTTGCTTGGTGGGTGAAAGTGATGATAGTTGATCTCTGTGTTTTTTTTCTTTGTTTGTATCGAATGGTTAAAGTGTGAAGTTTGACCAAAGAGTATGGAAAGTTAAATAATAACTTTCTAACCGACTAAACTTTTTATTTCATGGACTTGGGCTATTGGCTGATATAATCACACGTCAACATTAAACTTGTTATGAAATTGGGCTTGGGCCCAAGATACTTAAATAAATACCACCGTCTACTAGTGAATGGACTTGGGCCATTGTTAAGTTTTTTTATCAAAAGTAAATAATATAAATCCCCTATTTGGCTTTTGGGCCCAATAAACAAATGTGGGACCCATAAAGCCCAATAAATTTATTAAATCCTCTAGAAAACGAACTCGATTCTTGGCTTCTCGATGTTTTCTTCAAATTCGTGTCATTTTTGCCGATTTTCGTGAACTTCGGTACCTACACACACGAAACAAGAAATACACTTATACAAGGCAATATTCATATATTTTATGCATTTTATGCTTGTTCTATGATATAGATGATATGAGTAAAATCACTCATGTCACATACATTTTTGTATGATTTATTTTCTTGTATCTTTATTTCATGTTTCTTCTTAACATGACTTATCTTGGATCTTGGTTTTCTTTTCTTTTCTTATCTTATTTTTCTTTTTGTGTGACCTATATTGTTTGATGTTTCTTTTCTTCTACTAACCCTTCCATGTAGCTTATCAACATAGCTCGATTCCTTGGTGCCCCAAGCAAGGGGGAGTAAGCACCAAAGGGAAGCATTTGCAAAGTCTAATTCTTTCCTTCTACAAATACTTTTGCATCCTTTTTGCTTCGACAAAGGGGGAGAAATGAAATAAAATAGTATTCGAAAATCTTGTTTTTCATATGATTGAGTTATTGTATTATCGAAATCAAAAAGGGGGAGATTGTTAATGCAATGATGCCTAAAACGTTACTTGCATTTTTTGGTCTCGCTTTATTTTGATTACGACAATATATACAAACAAACTATTATTTCTATTTTAATCCATAACACAAGATTCTAGAGAGAGAAAGAGAAGAAAAGTAGAGAGAGAAACTAGAGAAAATTTGGAAGGTTAAACACTTTTAGAGAGAGAAACAAAATGGTAACCAACACCCTCTTCCACACATGGAAGAGGGTATATATACCCACGAACCAATGGGCTTTCCATGGGCCGTGGGTTTCTGACTTGGGTCGGGCTTGGCTTACACTTGGGCTTACGCCCCTAACTTAGACAATATTAGCTTAAAGTCCAAGCCCGGTTAACCCTAATAACCTATTACAATACAAGACCTTTAACGACTAAGATGACCTATTACATTCTTGTTCGACTATATAAAATATAGGGCTAACAATCTCCCCCAATGTATCGGTCATCTTAAAAAGCTTAAAAAAGCATAAGATGATTGAGTGAATACATTCTTGTAGAGGAGATCTTCCTGCTTTGGTCTTGTATCTTGGTCTTGATCTTGTTTGTAATAGCTTTGTTCCTTCATGCTTTCGTGATCTTTAACTTGAGCCTTTGTCATTTGACTTTGAGTGCTTGAGATCTTCATTTTGTGCTCCTTGTGACTAAGATGACCTATTACATTCTTACATTCTTAGGTATCTTGATTATCGCCATCTTGTGCTCTTGTGACTTCTTAATAGACATCGGTTACACAGCTACGCCACCTTCTTGATATGCAACAACATACATAGACACGGACGAAATAGCTTTGAACATTTCACCCTAACTCGGTAGCGTTTTACCTCCGGTCGGTGAAGACCGTTAGACGGTATTAGATATTGTACTTATGATCGGGTAGATTCGATCAAGAACCTCCTTGACAGGGTTTCCCGGCGGTAGCAGCCAATTCTCTTTACTCGACCGTCTCAAAGCAGACTACGAACGTAAAGAGTGAATCATAAGGATAAATTATCCGTCTGATTAGAGTCGTCAATTCAGATTCCTGGAACAAGTTTGATTCTAAAAGAATCGCACCATTGTTGCTTTCTAGTTTGTCACAAGCTTGATTCATAGAGAATCTTGCGAGTCACCTACCGCAGTGTTGTTTGATGTTGACACAGGAAGGATTTCCATTCGTCACTGTGAGCACTAACGAGTGTCACTCTGAATGTCCTGGCAAGATCACACGGATTTTGCGAAGAAACCTGGAATCAAGTTTGAATCAATTAAGAATCCAAACTTAGTTTCTTTCCAGTTCTCACAAGTCTGATTCGTGTAGAATCGCACAAGTTACCTACCATGAGCTTGTTTGATGCTGGCTCAAGCAAGATTTCCATCTTCATTGTGAATCGTATCACTCAGATGTTCTGGCAATATCACAAGGATAATGCGTAGGACTTGATTGTGTCCTAATGAGATGATAGATAGATCTCGTTTGGCTCTAGACTCAATAAGTGCATTTTGGTAATCGGAGGCTAGAGCAGACTGCCACCTTTTCAATATTAACTGACTCGGAGTGAGAAAGTCAATAGATACGTGTTGATCTCCGTGACAATGAGACAAGTTTCTATTGAGAGAAACTCGAATGGCTGGGAAGGGTTGTGCATTGCATCACTGGGTCCATGATGACTTGTCTTCAATAGATGTATTGACCCGGTTTCTGCCTAAGTTGCATAGAATATTCAACTCGTTTAATTCTTACCAATACGTCATCACTAGCACCTTGTTGTGATTGTTCCAGTGATAACTTAAGTAATTGGTCCGCATTCAGCTTCATTCATCTCCATCTGGTTGGATCATAGGACTTAGTATCCTATCGTAAACCACCTTTTGACTCCATGGTTTCTGGTTGGATCATAGGACTTAGTATCCTATCGTAAACCACCTTTTGACTCCATATATTTCTAGCTATGGAATGTCCTTGGGTAGATCCCTCCGGTTCTGGTTGGATCATAGGACTTAGTATCCTATCGTAAACCACCTTTTGACTCCATGGTTTCGTCGTGGATAGTAGGTTGTTTTGGGTAAATATTGTAACCATAAAACCATTGAAAACCATTCAAAGTGCTTGATAAAAATCAGAACTTTTAACACTTTGAAAGTTTTACATTTCCGAAAAGCTCCCCCTACACACATGCATCGATATACGAAATAGTCTGGCATGTGAAGGAAAGAGTTGCACTTGAGTCTTTAAGATCACATATTCTGATATATTACATTTTAATCACATTTTCTCCCCCTATCTCTAATATAAAAATATCATATTAGAGATACCAATTGATTAAAATATGACAACTTCTAAAAACCGATTGGGAGAGAAACATGTGTGCACGCATAATCATGAAACATTAAGTCGGGTTGCTCCCCCTCAACAATATATGTGTGTCTTGAGACAAAATTTGACTGAATTTTGGAGAAAGGACACCACAAAATATGTTGAGGTACGGAGATGAGATGTCTTATCCGATATAGTATATTACATATGACAGTTTAAAACCATTTTCGGAATGTGTTGGATACATAAAATATGACAATTTTAGAGATGTACCCAACAACATTAAAGGCTTGATTTTTAAACGCTCCCCCTCAAAAATTGATCAAAATAACATATGACAATTTTGAGATATAAAAACCACATGTGAGGAAGGGAGTGTTGAACACACAATTTTGAAAGATTTAGAAAAACCTTTTGAGAAATTCTTGAAAAATTGTGTTCAACGGTTTTAGAATAATCATGTTAGAAGACTTCTCTTCTATTGCTTAGAGAAAACGCACTGAAACGTACACTTCCCTTTCGGGTCCGATTTTCATGAGCTCAAAACGTTGATTGTTTTGTGACTAGCTCATGACCGAGAAAAATAAATTTCCCGTTGTGAAGGATAAGTTATCAACCGTGATAAACTTTCCTTAAGTTAAAATTTGAGTTCTAAGCTGACATTTACTTAGAAGTCGTTTTTCATGAACTTAAAAACTTAGAATGTTTTTATGAGAAGCTTATGACCGAGAAATATGAATTTCTCGTTGAGAAGGATAAGTTATCGTTCGTGATAAACTTTCCTTATTTGAGGTCCGAGTCCTAAGCTATGATGCGCTTAGAAGTCATTTACATGAGCGTAAAACTTTTGAATAGTTTTAATGGAAGCTCGTGTCCGAGAAAATCGAATTTCTCGTTTTGAGGATAAGTCATACTCGGGATGAACTTTCCTTTCTTTTGAAGTACGAGTTACAGTCTGACATGTGACTGTAAGTCTTTGTACATGAGCTGAAAAACGTTGAATGTTTTTATAGATAGCTCATGTCCAAGAAAACTTAATTTCTCGTTCTGAGGATAAGTCATCATCGGGATGAACTTTCCTATCTTGTGAGCCCGGGTTACAGTCTTTAATGTGACTGTAAGCCATGTACACGAGCATAAAACTTTTGAATAGTTTTAATAGAAGCTCGTGTCCGAGAAATATTAATTTCTCGTTTTGAGGGTAACTTATCATTGAAGAGATAAATTTCCCTTTCTTTGACGTTTGAGTTACAGTCTGATATGTGACTGTAAGTCATTTAGAATCTTACTTGTGAGACCCTTGAGACACGTATTTCTCTGATATCTGCTTCTTCAGCAACCAAACTCTGAGAGTGTCTTTTGTTGAACGGTATGAATATGGAAAACCTTTGTGTTCTTGTTGAGCCTTTACTTTATTACCTACACTTTTATCAGTAGTTTGTATGCTTGAATGTGGGTTAGTGATATCTTTATGAGAACCGTGTTGGGGTTCACTGATATGAGTGATTTTACTCATATCAATTATATCTTAAAACAATGAATAAAAGCATAAAATGTTCAAAAATGCCTTGTATATGTGTTTTTCTTGTTTCATGTGTGTAGGTACCAAAGTTCGAGAAAACCGGCAAAAACGACACGAGTTTGAAGAAAAGATCGATAAACCAATTTCAAGCTCGATTTTAGCGGATTTAATCTTATATGGAGTTTATTGGGCTTGTGGGTCCCATTCACCTTGAAACTTTTTCGTGCAAGACGGAAATATCTTTCCAGTAGGAACCCACCTAAGACCAATTGTTTTAAAGGTTCTACCCGTTGGTATCCACCTAAGACAGGGTCTAGGAGTCTTAGGTTTCAGATGCACAGCGGAAGACTTAGTTGGAGAAAACTTATTTCCTGTAGGGTTCCGTCTTTGAGATGCTCTAGCTTTGTGGTTCACCTTGTTCAGGAGTTGTGTTATACAATCATCATGAATGGCATTAAACACGCATTTGTTACATTTCTTGCAAACAAAATGCTTAGCATCTGAGAAGGCTCTAGAGTTCCTAGGGTTGGCAGAATTGTGCACATCATAGAAGGGTCTAGAATTCCTAGATGTGTGAACAACGCTCCTAGGTTGTGGTTTGGTCCTATCTCTTGCTTGTGTCTTGTTGTTAGCATCCTCTAGATAGCTTTTGTGACGCGTGCCATTTGAACTACGCCTAGGCATGTTCTTGGAGCTATTTCTAGAGTTTCTTGAAGCATTCATGTGATCGGGTTTTGTAGAAGCAGTCTGTCTTAAGGAGGGTCTAGATTGTGGAGTGACTGGTTTTAACAAATTGCTACGCATGTCAGCTTGGGAGGCAAACCTCGGGTTAGACATTTTAGGTCGTTCAGACTTAAATGCATTCGGTTGTCTAGCAACTGAGCAAGGTCTGATTGGTTGAGAAGGAGGTTTCCCCAAGACAGACTGTTTTACAAACTTAGTATCCACACTATTTCCTTTTAACTTCCTTAATTCATTTTTTGTAGTTGTATGTGCCAAAAACTTTTCCTGAATCTGATCTTTTAATTGCTCATTTTGTAGAAGTAATTGAACGACACTTTGTTCTAACTTAATGTTCATATTATCAAATATGTCGTTATCAGCAGTCGCGTCATTACTGTCTACAGTGTCGATAGGTTGCACAGATATTTCACTTGGTGAAGCAGGAGGAGGACTTGGATTTTGAGAGGCCCACTTTGATTCTAACAAATTTATTTGTTTCACAAAATGTTCTTTTTCCGTGTTGAAGTCTTGAATCTTACGATCCAATTTTTGTTCTAGAACAACATTTGCTTTTTCAAGTTTTTCAAAATAAGCCTCAAATTTGTTATTTTTCTTTGAAAAATCGAGTTTGGCATCCTCAAAATCTTTTGTCTTCTGAGCTAACAGAATTTCAAGCTCATGAATCTTAGAATCAACATCATATACAGCATTTAATTGTACCTTAGCCATTGGCTCATCATCAAAAATTTGTCTGCTATCCACATCATTGACTGTGTGATCATTCCCTGAGTTGTTGCTGGTATGCTGCTTTTTGGATTTTGTTCCGCTGCTTTCTGTATCAACCGAACATGCATCCAATGCTTGACCCTTATCGATGTTGTTGTGTTTCGTCTGCATCAGTCGTTGATTCATCCTTCGTTCAAATTGCCTTTGATGGCGTAGTCTTTCAGCAATTGATTTCTTTAGATTACTCAAATGTTGAAGAAGTGACTCTTTGAATGCTTGAGGATCTATGAGAGTATATTTGGTAAAGTATGTACTTGCGAACTCTCGATCGTTGTTTGATAAACCACTTGAGTCAATGAATTGTTGGAACTGAATGTTGAGAGATACAAGGATGTCCATTGATAGAGTCTCGTGAAGATCATCGCTGTCAAGTTCGAGTTGAAGATGATCCATATTAAGTAGCATCGATCTGGTGAATTTCTCAACATCTTGACCAAATAGTAGAACGAATACCCATTTGAATCCAATTTCAAGATGAGTGCCTTTTAGGTCTTCTCTTGAAAGAACCTGAAGGTGTGACTGAAGCAACTTTAAGTGTTCCATGCATCTTTCTTTTACCTTCGACATTTTGTATTTGATTGCATGAACGGTTTTGGTTGTCGAATCCTTGTTAGAAGGTTTACTGATTGGAGTCTCAGTATTTGTCTGAACCTTTGCATTTTGCATCTTCTCTTTATTCATCTCAGTCATGGACGTTGTTGTTGTTGAATCCGCGAAGATGTCCATTGAACGGATGTCTCGAAGAGGATTTGGTGTGTATGGATGACGGATCTTAGTGGATGTGTTGTGATTTGATTGTGGTTGAAATTCCGAAAAATCCTATTTTTTCTCAGTCCGACAATAAATTCCCCAGTCCGACAAAACGGTAAGCCCAAAAAATTTGAATCACCAAATTTTGAAATCGATTTAGAAATAGCCAGTAATTTGAAATCGAAGCTTAAATTGGAATTTTTGGTCGAAAATTTTTTCGCATCGCCAAAATTTGAAATCGAAGCTTAAATGGCCTAAAAATGGTCTAGGAAAAAATATTTTTTTTTTTGTTTTTTTTAATCTTCGTGTAAACTATGTTATGGGACTAGTCTAGATGGTGGCTAAGTCTAAAAAATACTCGAACAAAATTTAGCCAAATAGATTGCAATGTCTCCCATCGCAATGTCAATGTTTAAGCCATCGGAATACTCATCGCAATACCCATCGGAATATTACCCATCGGAATGTCTGATCGCAATACCTATCGGAATATCACCTGTCAGAATGTTTGGATCGCAATACCTATCGCAATGTTACATGTCGGAATGTTGGATCGCAATACCTATCGCAATGTTCTCAAATGTTTGACAAAGTAACGTCGCAATATGCCTTAAATTCCGTCGGAATCCACGATCGCAATGTACGATCGGAATAACTCGGCGGAATAAGGTATCAGAATCCTTATGATCGCAAAGTTAAACCCTTGGGTTATTACGATAGAGCCTCACTCACTTGTACTTTCCGATGGAATCACTTTCTAGAAATTCGGAAAGATGTAAACAAGAAAGTTCTTAACTTTTGATCCAAAAGATTTTGTGTTTTAACCGAAACCAAGATACCCAAATCACTACTACTAGTATGTAGATGATTTGTATCAAGAATAGACCATAAAAAACACAAAAAAAAATTGGGACGTGAGATATAGATCAAAATAGCCACGAAAAATCAAGAACACAACACACAAATCTTCAATCGCCTATCCACTATAGGCTCTGATACCAAATGTTATTTCTATTTTAATCCATAACACAATATTCTAGTGAGAGAAAGAGAATAAAAGTAGAGAGAGAAACTAGAGAGAATTTGGAAGGTTAAACACTTTTAGAGAGAGAAACAAAATGGTAACCAACACCCTCTTCCACACATGGAAGAGGGTATATATACCCATAAACCAATTGGCTTTCCTTGGGCCGTGGGTTTGTGACTTGCGCCGGGCTTGGCTTACACTTGTGCTTACGCCCCTAACTTAGACAATATTAGCTTAAAGTCCAAGCCCGGTTAACCCGACTAACCTATTATAATACAAGACCTTTAACGACTAAGATGACCTATTACATTCTTGTTCGACTATATAAAATATAGGGCTAACACAAACATTTACGAAAACAACAAAAAACGAATCCTTGAGTTCAATTATTATTTTTCATTTCAACCATTATCACTTAAGTTATGAACAAACAAGTTTTCATCTTTATTAAGTGATCAAGGATTTTAGTTTTTCTTAAAACTCACCTTTTATTAAATGTGATAAAGTTTTTTATTAAACTTTATGTTTAAGAAAATGTTTTATTAAATTATATATTTGAAAATTTGAAAATGACATATTCCATATGGTTTAAGAATATCCCTTGTGGATAAATATTCCACCAGATGTGATTACCCTACTAAAAGATAAAAGGGAGCGGAGTCTACCTCCGCGGTTCTTTAAATGCCTATGCGGTTCCTTATCGATATGGAACCACAGGCATCAATAAAGAACCGTGCCCAGAAAGAGCCGTTGGGTTTTATCTTATAAATAGTGGACCATTCTCAGATTTTCTCCTCACCTATTTTTTACACCAATTTCCAGATTCAACCATACTTCTTAAATCATTCAAATCCTTGGTTATTGGGTTTATTACTACTTGTTGAGAATTGAATCTTTCTCTTCCAATCTATTCCTCTCCAAGAGCAAAGAGAAGAACACTTTCATCCTTGAAGTGTTGAGTCTACCTCAAGATCTATTGAAGATCAAGTTTTATTTATTCATTTTAGTTGTGTTGTGAAGATCCAAGTAGTTGTGTTATTTGGAAGTTGTGTTGGGAATAAATGTATGAGTAGTAGTTTCCCCTGCTGGTTGGTCAGTGTTTCACATACTAGAGTAACTTCCCCCTGCTAAATAACAAAGGCAAGGGGATTGGTCCCCCTGCTGAAAGTCAAAGACCCTTCTACAAGATAAACTTGGAAGAGATTATAACGCGTTTCTGTTACTACTCCATGATAGTTTCCTAGTTTGTTAGTAGTAATCTTGTACGTGAGTCCTTGTGCTATAAAAGGACTCACTAGGGTTTCATGTATATATATCTTTCTCTGTTCATTTCATTTCATATTCTAAGGTTGTATAACTCTAATACCACTATTGGGTATTCGTATATCTTTGATATATCAAGTTTAACGTTTGATCTTAATATTTTTTCTTATGCTAAACACTATATTCTACATCTTGTTTAGTTACTTTGTGTATTGCAAAGTTTCTCTAGTGTTAGTTTGAATTCATTCTTTCTATTACAACCCTTAAACAAGCTAAGGTTTAAGATCTGAGTTTGGGATCAACAAGTTGTGTTGTGAAGATCGAAATAGTTGTATCTATTTAGAAGTCGTGTATGTAGTGAGTTTAATACTTAGTACTTAAAGTATATTGGTGTAGATTTGTCCTAGCTAAGATCAAGGCTCGCTTTTTAGCTTAGAGTCGGAAATTGGTTAATCGACGTGTACGGTTTCTTCACCTTAAGGAGTTTGTTGATTAGTGAACTCTCGAGTAAGGAGTACTCGAGGAGTGGCGTAGGGACGAGGAGTGAGCTTCGTTGTCGAACCACTATAAATCCTTGGTGTTTGGTTTGATCTTTTTTTGTCCTTATCTCTTTACATTCATTATTCTTTACTTGCACATACTTGTGATTATTAGCTTAGTTGCACTATCCCTTGTCCATATTGTGTATAAGAAGATTTCACATATTTTTTTAAGCCTAAGTTTTTTAAAAGGGTTTTTGAAAACTTATATTTAACAAGTAAATTTAAGAAACTATTCAACCCCCCCCCCCTCCCTTCTAATTTCTACAAAGATGATCGAAAAATAATTATGCAGGGACGTGTTAGTAATTTTGCTAAGTTATTTGAGAACCCACGTTTGATCCCATCGAAAGACAAAGTTGAAACCGTCAAGGCTAAACCGTCATATGACGAGCCTTTTATTCCTAATCCCACATCGTGTGGGATTGTTGATTTATCATTTGAGAAGTCCGTCGATGGACTTTCTCACATTAATACATTTTTTACGGCGATGTCAAAACAACCAAGGCAAAATCTTCAATCGAAGAGCCTTCTATTCCGAGTTTCACCACGGTTGAAGCTAGTGACTCGACTATCGATGATTTGATTTCTCGACTTCTTCCACGAGGAAGAGAAGACGTTTTTTATCTCGATGGCGATTTTATCGAGATCAAGCGTATTCTTGATGGTCCGCCTTCGATTTTCAAGTTTGATGATGACCGTCACGTTAGCCTCGACGGGGATATTTTCTTAATCGACTCACGTTTTAAAAAAATTTAATCTCCCTCCCGCCTTCAAGATAAATGTGAAAGTTTTTAGTGTGCCTAAAATTGTTTAGAAACTCAAAATATTTTCAAATGAATGAAATTGGGTTTTCATAATCAAAAGTTAAAAATGAAAAAGGGAAAGATTTTAAATTTAATTTGAATAATGTCCGAAATTTAACTCCGTCATCACCTTGTTTTATTGAGATTACTACAAACGCGTCTACTGCTTTTGACGACGTTTTGTGTGGATCTACTATGCGGGAAGCCTCATTTATTTCCTCACACTTCTCCACCGAGGATGAGATTTTTGACCCCAGTATCACGTTTAAGATAAAATTTTGGTCTTCCACCAAAGTAGTCACTTATACACTTACGGTGCGAGTTTACCTCGAGTAACTCAATTTTTTTGCCCAACCAATGTCCCATCCTTCTCTTCTTATGCTATTTTCTTGTGTCCCATTGGGAGTATGTTCAAAGTCTTGTTGTTTTGTTTATCATCTAAAAACGAAGACACTATCTTTGACCCCGGTATAAAGACTATGTCTTTATTATCGGTTGCTTTGGGCTTTGTGTTTTTCATGAAAGACCCACTTGACCAAAACAATGATAATCCCTAGATGATCACATTTGTGGGGATTCGAGTCGAGCTTTTGACTCGATTATCAAAAACAAGGTGCCTCGTGGGAGAATTCTCATGCTTATCCTTGTAAATATTTTGTTTTCTAATTGGCCTAATGAGGGGATTTGTGCCCTTCCAACCTTTCTTCTGTGGTTGTTTGTGATTGAAGCATCTCGTGTAATGAGGGGATTGTGTAATCTAGACCATCGTCACGATTGAAGCATCTCGTGTTCGTTTTACTCGAGCTTCGATCGTTTGCTTTGAAGATTTTCTGATATCCTAATATATATATTTTGTGTTCTAACAATTATCTTTTCGCACAATTCATAAATGTCATAAGATTAATTGTTATACCATTTCCATGCTAGATCTTAAGCATTCGACTTTTCATCTCTAGTATGGGCGTGTTTCACCCTTAGACTCGAAACATTGAAGACAATGTTTCACATTAGTATGGGGGTGAATAGATACTTCACCTTGCTCACATCATCACGCTCTCTATAGTTTATCATTTTGTTTCAAATAAGGCTAAAAATGGCCAAATTTTAAAATTTTTCTTGTTTTCATTAGTGTTTAAGACACGAATGTAGGTATTCCAATGGTTAGAATAAGAATAAGTTTTGACTCGACCGTGCATGTTGAGCACTTAGCTTTTATTCCTTAACTTTTATTAGGCGAAGTCTCTTAAATGAGGACGAGAAATTATGGCGTTAATTATAAGTTACTATGCTAAACGTAGAATATGCGTATTCTTTCAAAAACTTATGTGTCCTAATTATTTGCTTATTCTACCCTTCTTGTATATAATTAACTATTAATAAATACTAACTTAGTGGTTTAGTATCTATTGTTGGTTTTTAATTGATTCTAATAGCTTCTATGTAACTAAAGTAGGAAAACATTTTAGAAACTTCAGCGTCGAGGTTTTGATGTATTGGCACCCGAATAATCAAAAGCTTCCCCCAATAATAATTTTAAGTGCATACTCACTTAAATCAAGAAAAAATTTAAAGCTCAAAAGGCCGAAAAATCTATGTAAAATTGGAAGTCAATGTCTTAGAACTCAAAGCTTTAAAGATCCAAAATTTGCCTTAGCGTGAGGATATACGTCAAGTCATAATAAACACCTCATGGTGAGGTTAAAAAAAACAAAAAGGGCAAGACCAAAGTCATAATCAAAGCTCCATGGCAGAGTTGAATAATAGATGGAGGTAAACCATGATAATCAAAGCCACTTATGATGAGGTGGGTAATAAAAATCATGGTAATCAGTCAAATATTCAAAACCGTGTTTATCGAATCATATATGTTGAATTAATTTTTTTAACATCGTTGCCTGCTAGGAAAGGTTATTAGTTCGATGATTTTGGTTACACCGTTTAGACTCTATTTTTGGACCATAATCTCCATTCACGCATTAGTAAAAAATGTTGGGAATAAAAATAGATATGTCACACAACCGCTGACAAAGGGATTTTGGACGCTGACAAGAGAAAATGAAGCGCTGACAGATTGAACACTAACAAGAGATATCAAGGCGCTGACAAAGGAAATCTCAGTCACAAGACAACTACTTAGTCAACACGTTTTGTATGTTTATGAAAAGATATGATCAATATTTTATTTTCTATATATATTTTTTCCTAGAATAGTTGATGAGTAGATTATTGTTCAAGACTCCTTATGTTATAAAAGGAGGTCTTAGGGTTTGTTGTTGATATATGTTTAACACTTTCATTGTACGCAATTGATTATCAATAAAGTGAAAGTTTGGTATACATTGTGTTTTGCTTTGTTCTTTGTTCTAAGTGTTAATTCCGCATAACACTTATATTGTCATTAACACATAGTTTCTCTACGTGTTATACTTGATTCAACCTCATTAACACAAAGCTTAATCGATATAAGTTTGGGATCAACAAGTGGTATTAGAGCTTGTTGAGGAACTTTGATCAAAAGAACACCAAAACCCTAATCGCATAAAACCCTAATTTTTCAAAATCCTAAAATCATCATGTCGACTTCAAACTAAGAAACTCAAATTCAAGGATCCTCTAATCATGACCTCAAAATCCCCATGCTTGACCTGATAACTTTGAGCTATGGAAGTTCAAATTTTAGCAATATCTCCAAGTGGATAACTATGTTCTCTGGGAGGTTGTTGAACATAGAAACAAGTTTAACCAGGCACAGAAGATCTTGGACTCCATTGAAAAACGGAGAACAACCAATGCAAATCTTGAAGACTTGCTTCCTAGACCTGAAGATGGGTGAGCCACCTTAGCTGCGGAGGTAGCTAACAGAAGGCTTGATATGAAGGCATTGAGCATTCTTAAACTAGCTCTTGGAAGCAAACACCAACACAAATTCAGAAAGTATGAATCTGCTAAAGAGCTTTGGGAAGACCTTGAGATCACCTATGGTGGTAATGAGGACACTCTCAAACAAAGGAAGAAGAAGCTAGTAATGGAGTTTACCGTGTCTAAAGCTCGTCCTAATGAAAAGCTAAATGAAGATTAAAAGGCATTACTTATGCCTAAACCAGTGAAGAAAGTTTTCAAGTTGATCTTCCCAGAACTTGACCAAGTGCACCTAAATGAAGCAACTTTGAAGAAAAATATGGAGCTTTCTCAATTGGTGGCTTCTGATTTAGCTGTTGTTGTGCCTTTAGACTTCAAGAATCCTATCATCAAGTATCAAGAAGATTCTGTTGGATTTTGGAAGATCACCAGGGCTGGTGATAAGGTACACACTTTTACCTCTTTGGTTTCATTGTTTGCTAGAATGGACAGAGATGATATAGAAACTCTTTGGAGTTTAATGAAGGAGAAGTATGAGATTGAAGCTCCTTCATCATTAAATGGAATTAAAATCTGGACAACATTCAAAAGAATGTTTGCCTATGTGCTATTGATCCTGTATGGTTGGATCTGGATGATTTGAGTTGAAGTGGCATTTGTATTTTGCTGCTGGTGTTTACCATCTTAGTACAACTAAGTTTACAGAATACTTCTTGATAGATCAAGAATATCCTCTAACACAAGATTTATTGAAGAAGTTGGTCTACACCAAGCTTGAAGTTGATTACACCAGTGACATAAGCATGGAATTTTTAAGGTTTATATATGCTCAGATTAAGGAGTAGGTTTTTATTTGTAAGAATCCTCTCTTATATTTTGTTTTTATTAGAACGTGATTATTAGAATATGTATCATGTTTAGGGGAGGATTGTTGGAAATAAAAATAGCTAATCCACGCAGCCGCTGACAAAGGGATTTTGGACGCTGACAAGAGCAAATGAAGCGCTGACAGATTGAACACTAACAAGAAATATCAAGGCGTTGGAAAAGGAAATCGCAATCATAAGACAACTACTTAGTCAACACGTTTTGTATTTTTAAGAAAAGATATGATCAATATTTTATTTTCTATATTTATCTTTTCCTAGAATAGTTGAAGAGTAGATTATTGTTCAAGACTCCTTATGTTATAACAGAAGGTGTTAGTGTTTATTGTTGATATATGATTTACACTTTCATTGTACGTAATTGATTATCAAAAAAGTGAAAGTTTGGTATACATTGTGTTTTGCTGTGTTCTTTGTTCTATGTGTTAATTCCGCATAACACTTAGATAGTCATTAACACAAAGTTTCTCTAAGTGTTATACTTGACTCAATCTCGTTAACACAAAGCTTAATTGATGTATGTTTAGAATCAACAAGTGGTATCAGAGCTTGTTGAGGAACTTTGATCAAAAGAACCCCAAAACCCTAATCGCATAAAACCCTAATTTTTGAAAACCCAAAAATCATCATGTCGACCTTAAACTCAGAAACTTAAAGTCAAGGATCCTCTAATCATAACCTTAAAATCCACATGCTTAACCCTGATAACTTTGAGCTATGGAAGTTGAATTTTGAGCAATATCTCCAAGAGGATAACTATGTTATCTAGGAGGTTGTTGAACTTGGAAACAAGTTTAACCAAGCACAGAAGATCTTGGACTCCATTGAAAAAAGGAGAACAGCAAATGCTAAGCCTGGAGACTTGCTTCCTAGACTTGGAGATGGGAGAGCCACCTCAGCTGCGGAGGTAGCTGACAAAAGGCTTGATATGAAGGCATTGAGCATTCTTAAACTAGCTCTTGGAAGCAAAACCCAACACAAATTCAGAAAGTATGAATCTGCTAAAGAGCTTTTAAAAGCCCTTGAGATCACCTATGGTGGTAATCGGGACAGTCTCAAACAAAGGAAGAAGAAGCTGGTAATGGATTTTACTGTGTTTAAAGCTTGTCCTAATGAAAAGCTAAATGAAGATTAGAAGGCATTACTTGTTCCTAAACTAGTGAAGAAAGTTTTCAAGTTGAGGTTCCTAGAACTTGACCAAGTGCACCTAAATGAAGCAACTTTGAAGAAAAATAAGATGCTTTCTCTATTGGTGGCTTCTGATTTAGCTGTTGTTGTGCCTTTAGACTTAAAGAATCCAATCATCAAGTATTAAGAAGATTGTGTTGGATTTTGGAAGATCACCAGGGATGGTGATAAGGTACACACTTTTACCTTTTTGGTTTCATTGTTTGCTAACATGGAAAGAGAGGATATAGAAACTCTTTGGAGTTCAATGAAGGAGAAGTATGATATTGAAGCTCCTTCATCATTAAATGGAATAAAAATCTGGACAACATTCAAAAGAATGTTTGCCCATGATGCTGTTGATCCTGTGTGGTAGGATCTAGATGATTTGAGTGAGTTGAAGTGGCATTTGTATTCAACTGCTGGTGTTTACCATCTTAGTACTACTAAGTTTGCAGAATACTTGTTGATAGATCAAGAATATCCTCTATCACAAGATTTATTAAAAAGAAGTTGGTCTGCACCAACCTTGAAGTTGATGACACCAGTGACATTAGCATGGACTTTTTAAGGTTTATATATGTTCAGATTAAGGAGTTGGTTTTTTATTTTTAGGAGTCCTTTCTTGTATTTTGTTTTTATTAGAAACTTGATTATTAGAGTAAGTATCAAGTTTAAGGGAGGATTGTTGGGAATAAAAATAGCTAAGTCAATCAACCGCTGTCAAAGGTATTTTGGACGCTGACAAGAGCAAATGAAGCGCTAACTGATTAAACACTGACAAGTAATATCAAGGCGCTGACAAAGGAAATCTCAGTTATAAGACAACTACTTAGTCAACATGTTTTGTATGTTTAAGAAAAGATATGATCAGTATTGTATTTTCTATATTTATCTTTTCCTAGAATAGTTGATGAGTAGTTTATTGTTCAAGACTCATTATGTTATAAAAGGAGGTCTTAGGGTTTTTTTTATATATGTTTTACACTTTCATTGTACGCAATAGATTATCAAAAAAGTGAAAGTTTGGTATACATTGTGTTTTGCTTTATTCTTTCTTCTAAGTGTTAATTCCGCATAACACTTATATTGTCATAAACACAAAGTTTCTCTACGTGTTATACTTGATTCAATATCGTTAACACAAAGCTTAATCGATCTAAATTTGGGATCAATAAGTGGTATCAGAGCTTGTTGAGGAACTTTGATCAAAAGAACACCAAAAACCTAATCACATAAAACCCTAATTTTTCAAAACCCCAAAATCATCATGTCGACCACAAACTCAGAAACTCAAAGTCAAGGATCCTCTAATCATAACCTCAAAATCCCCATGCTTGACCCTGATAACTTTGAGCTATGGAAATTCAATTTTGAGCAATATCTACAAGTGGATAACTATGTTCTCTAGGAGGTTGTTGAACTTGGAAACAAGTTTAACCAGGGACAGAAGATCTTCGACTGCATTGAAAAATGGAGAACATCAAATGTTAAGCCTGAAGACTTGATTCCTACACCTGAAGATGGGAGAGCCACCTCAGCTACGGAGGTAGCTGACAGAAGGCTTGATATAAAGGTATTGAGCATTCTTAAACTATCTCTTGGAAGTAAAACCAACACAAATTCAGAAGGTATGAATCTGCTAAAGCCCTTGAGATCACCTATGGTGGTAATGAGGACACTCTCAAACAAAGGAAGAAGAAGCCGGTAATGGAGCTTACTGTGTTTATAGCTCGTCCTAATGAAAAGCATAATGAAGATAAAGAAGGCATTACTTGTGCCTAAACCAGTGAAGAAACTTTTCAAGTTGAGTTTCCCAGAACTTGACCAAGTGCATCCAAATGATGCAACTTTGAAGAAAAATATGGTGCATTCTCCATTGGTGGCTTCTAATTTAGCTGTTGTTGTGCCTTTAGACTTCAAGAATCCAATCATCAAGTATCAAGAAGATTCTGTTGGATTTTAGAAGATCACCAGGGCTGGTGATAATGTACACACTTTTACCTCTTTGGTTTTATTGTTTTCTAGCATGGACAGAGAGGATATAGAAACTCGTTGGAGTTTAATGAAGGAGAAGTATGAGATTGAAACTCATTTATCATTAAATGGAATAAAAATCTAGACAACAATCAAAAGAATGTTTGCCCATGATGTTGCTGATCCTGTGTGGTTGGATCTGAATGATTTGAGTGAGTTGAACTGGCATTTGTATTCAGCTTCTGGTGTTTATCATCTTAGTACAACTAAGTTTGTAGAATACATGTTTATAGATCAAGAATATCCTCTATCACAAGATTTATTGAAGAAGTTGCTATGCACCAAGCTTGAAGTTGATTACACCAGTGACATTAACATGGGCTTTTTATGGTTTATATATGCTCAGATTAAGAAGTAGGTTTTTATCTGTAAGAATCATCTCTTGTATGTTGTTTATATTATAAACTTGATTATTAGAGTAAGTATCAAGTTTGAGGGAGGATTGTTGGGAATAACAATAGCTAAGTCACTTAGCCGCAGACAAAGGGATTTTGGACGCTGACAAGAGCAAATGAAGCACTGACAGATTGAACACTGACAAGAAATATAAAGTCGCTGACAAAGGAAATCTCAGTCACAAGACAACTACTTACTCAACACGTTTTGTATGTTTAGGAAAAGATATGATCAATATTGTATTTTCTATATTTATCTTTTCGTAGAATAGTTGACGAGTAGATTATTGTTCAACACTCCTTATGTTATAAAAGGAGGTCTTGGGTTTTGTTGTTGGTATATGTTTTACACTTTCATTGTACGCAATTGATTATAAATAAAGTGAAAGTTTGGTATACATTGTGTTTTGCTTTGTTCTTTCTTCTAAGTGTTAATTCCGCATAACACTTAGATTGTCATTAACACAAAGTTTCTCTACTGTTATACTTGATTCAATCTCGTTAACACAAAGCTTCATCGATCTAAGTTTGGGATCAACAAGTGGTCTCAGAGCTTGTTGAGGAACTTTGATGAAAAGAACACCAAAACCGTAATCACATGAAACCCTAGTTTTTCAAAACCCTAAAATCATCATGTCGACCTCAAACGTAGAAAATCAGAGTCAAGGATCCTCTAATCATAACCTCAAAATCCCCATGCTTGACCATGATAACTTTGGGCTATGTAAGTTCAATTTTGAGAAATATCTCCAAGTGGATAACTATGTTCTCTAGGAGGTTGTTGAGCTTGGAAACAAGTTTAACCAGGCACAGAAGATCTTGGACTCCATTGAAAATATAGAACAGCCAATGCTAAGCTTGAAGACTTGCTTCCTAGACCTGAAGATGGGAGAGCCACCACAGCTGCGGAGGTAGCTGACATAAGGCTTTATATGAAGGAATAGAGCATTCTTAAACTAGCTCTTGGAAGAAAAAACCAACACAAATTCAGTAGGTATGAATCTTCTAAACAGCTTTAGGAAGCCCTTGAGATCACCTATTATGGTAATGAGGACACTCTCAAACAAAGGAAGCAGAAGCTGGTAATGGAGTTTACTGTGTTTAAAGCTCGTCCTAATCAAAAGCTAAATGATGATTAAGAAGCCATTACTTGTGCCTAAACTAGTGAAGAAAGTTTTCAATTTGAGGTTCCCAGAACATGACCAATTGCACCCAAATGAAGCAACTTTGAAGAAAAATATGGTGCTTTCTCCATTGGTGGCTTTTGATTTAGCTGATGTTGTGCCTTTAGACTTCAAGAATCCAATCATCAAGTATGAAGAAGATTCTGTTAGATTTTGGAAGATCACAAGGGCTGGTGATAACGTACACACTTTTACCTCTTTGGTTTCATTGTTTGCTAGCATGGACATAGAGGATATAGAAACTCTTTGGAGTTTATTGAAGGAGAATTATGGAGATTGAAGCTCTTTCATCATTAAATGGAATAAAAATCTGGACATTAGAAGAATGTTTGCCCATGGTGTTGTTGATCATGTGCGGTTGGATATGGATGATTTGAGTGAGTTGAACTGGCATTTGTATTCAGCTGTTAGTGTTTACCATCTTAGTACTACTAAGTTTGTAGAACACTTGTTGATAGATCAAGAATATCCTCTATCACAACATTTATTGAAGAAGTTGGTATGCACCAAGCTTGAAGTTTATTACACCAGTAACATTAGCATGGACTTTTTAAGGTTTATATATGCTCAGATTAAGCAGTAGGTTTTTATTTGTAATAATCCTCTCTTGTATTTTTTTGTTTATTTAGAAGCTTGATTATTAGAGTAACTATCAAGTTTAGAGGAGGATTGTTGGGAATAAAAATAGCTAAGTCACTTAGCTGCTGACAAAGGTATTTTCGACGCTAACAAGAGCAAATGAAGTGCTGACAAATTGAACACTGACAAGAAATATCAAGGCGCTGACAAAGGAAATCTTAGTCACAAGACAACTACTTATCAACACGTTTTATATGTTTAAGAAAAGATATGAATCAATATTGTGTTTCCTATATTTATCTTTTCCTAGAATATTTGATAAGTAGATTATTGTTCAAGACTCCTTATGTTATAAAAGGAGGTCTTAGGGTTTGTTATTGATATATGTTTTACACTTTCATTATACGCAATTGATTATCAATAAAGTGAAAGTTTTGTATACATTATGTTTTGCTTTGTTCTTTGTTCTAAGTGTTAATTCCGCAT
Source organism: Glebionis coronaria (assembly GCA_025667525.1). Taxonomy (NCBI): domain Eukaryota; kingdom Viridiplantae; phylum Streptophyta; class Magnoliopsida; order Asterales; family Asteraceae; genus Glebionis; species Glebionis coronaria. The sequence continues at coordinate 606,098 of JANFOE010001293.1, read as the reverse complement.
AACACTTAGATTGTCATTAACATAAAGTTTCTCTGCGTGTTATACTTGATGAAATCTCGTTAACACAAAGCTTAATCGATCTAAGTTTGGGATCAACAAAAAATGTATATTCGTGATCATTCAAGACAAAAATAAAATATAAGAGATACCAATTAGGAATAAGGGAGTCTAAGTACATGATTAGAACATATTGGTAGTGTTAGCATTATTAACTTATAATGACAATGATCTCGTTAAATGCTTAGCATTGAATTGGGTGAAAATCAAGGACGACGAATTTATCTCTCTGAGGCATTCACGTGTTCTTATCTATGAACCTAAATGTCCCATTTTGCGACGAAAATCATACATCATATCAAAAACACTTGTAGTAGTAGTTTAGTAAGTTTAAATTTCAATAAATGTCGTATAAAAATGAATTTTGGAAATGATACAATACTTTATTCTAGCATTGCGTGAGGGCACGACAATGGTTTAGTATGGGGGAGTGATGAGACCGCAATTATACATAGTCTCATCGTCCAAAACGGGCTTAAAATGCATAAATATGTCATAAAATACCGTAATATAAGCTTGCATTCGTTTATTGTGTAATTTAGGTGGGGATATCGTGAAAAAGACAAAGGATCATAAGAAACAAGCAAAAAACGAACACGTGAAACGAAGCCACACAAAGAACCGGACTGGGTTGTGGATTTTGCAAAAATGACCTTGAAGTTTGAAGAAATTACAAGTTTGGTCCCTCATCTTTAAAGAATTGTCAGAAATGACCCTCCAAGAATCATTTTGTACAAAAGAAGTCCCTTAAGTTTGAAGATATTGCATAATCAACATTGAAGAAAGCAAAATGTTCAATTCTAGTCCTTATGAGGAGTTTGATCAACATTTGTGCCAAAATTGCCAAAACTCCAAATTTATTACAAAGAGAAAGGAATAAAAGCTTGCAATACTTTATTTGTACACTTTTGTGAAGACCAGGGGACATTATTGCCAAAAACAAACCCACCAAACCAACCAAACCCGACCTTAAACCCTATACCCAACCGGCCCACAACCCAAACCCATTGCCACCTCACCTTACTAAAACTAGATAATTATATTTAATTAATTTTTAAAACGAATTTGTTAGCCCTAAAATGTGAGTGCCATTTACGAAATTACATTAGTTTGATATAGCCACACACGCAGGGACTAGTTTTGTTAAGTTAGAATAGTTCGTGTGTGACAAGGCTATATATACCCCTCCATACATCCATGGAGGGGTGAGGTTTTTCTCTTATTGTGTATTTCACTTCTCTCTCTAAATACACACACTACATTCAAGCTTTATCTTTCTCTCTCTAAAATGTCTAAACACTTATTTTATCCTCCCCGACCTCCGGATCACCTCTTGTTAGCTTGAATCTTATGATGTTAACAGAATTAATTAGTATATTATTTGGTGCTAAACACGTTTTCCCCAAACCAAACAGATCAAAATCCCCTTTTACATCCTATAAACCCTAAATCACCAAAACTCCTAATCCTAGAAATTAAACCCTGAAGATTTCCCGATCATAAAAAAGGTATGTTTATCATACCCTCACCCTCTAAAACTTGGCCATGTCCGCCATGTGGCTACTAGGACCCTCCCCTACACATATTATTGGCAAGAAGACAATAGGACCCAGTCATCCAACGACCCCAAACAATGCCTTCCTGGCTACTCTCTTTTTGGACACCTTAGATGACCCATTCAAGAACTGGCATCGCATGTTTTACAGCTGAGATCACAAGGCAATGGTTTTGACCAAGAACAAGTAAAATTATTTCAATAATTTCAATGGATTTTAGGGGAATTCATAGTTTAGGGTTTCTGAATTTCTTTTCCTTCCTAGAAGATTTGTAGCTACTATATAAAGCGACATAGGGTTTAAGTTTTGGTTGTTCCAAAACTTTTTCTCCTATTTATAATTCCTTTTTCTTTTAAATAAAATGAAAAGTTGGTAAAATTGAGAAAATTTATGAGTTCCATTTATTTATAGTATTTTTGAGTTCAAGTTTTTATCAAATACAATTCCTTTTTCATATGTTTTGAAAAGTTGGTATTTTGTAAAGCTTTGATCCAAAAATCTCTTTCAGTTTATGTTTGTTGTATTTGTTCCTAAATCCTTTTCTTCATTAAGGTATTATAATGTTTTTATTTATGTTTCATCAAGAAACATTCAAGTTTCTAAAAGATTTTTAAAGTTTCATTTTCAAAGAAGTTTGTGGAAAGAGTTTTCCAAAAATCTTAATTGTATTTAACTTAATACTTACAGTATCAAGATCATTTGATCTTGATACTTGAATCCTTCTTGTGTTTGTTATGTTTGTGCAGGTCAAAAGTGAAATCTGTGATGATATTTTCTGATCTTTGTTGATTTAAGAGAAGATATTAGAGGTCTCGATGGTCTCTTTTCTTAGCAAACCCTTCACCCCTGCTCCTTAGACTTTCATAAGCCTAGGTAGAAGCAAATATTGGTGTAAGCTTGGTCTGAACAAGACCAAGCAAGGTGTGTTCCACTTGTTTCTACTTTCTACAATATAGTGTGTTATTTTAAATTTTTGAATGAAAATCTATGATCATGATTGATTGTTAGTATGTTTTTCTATCTTTTTTAATGGCATGATTTGAGTATGTGCTTGATAGTAGCTTGTGTGTGCAATCTTTTCATTTTTCCTTGTTAAAATTGCTTATCATAACTTTAAAGGGTGTTTGGGACTGCTGTTGGGAAGGGTAGGGAGTCACCACCATTGACATCCACACCCTCACACACCTAGGGCTAGTGATTGTTGATTGATTTGTGCCAATAAAAAGTTATAGTCTTAGTTTAAAAAATACATTTTGCAAGTTTGCTCAAAAATCTGTCCATTTTCTAAGCATTTTTAGACTTTTGGTTATCTGTATCCTATAAGCTGGTTTATGAGCTTATGACAGATGTACTTGTTTTATTTATGTATGTTATGTGTAGGTTGGTATGCTCTTTATGTGTAACCTTGTTCACAAACATGCTTAAATTTACTGTCAAGAACATTCAAAACCATCAAATAGGTCTTTAGAATTTGAGTTTGTGATTTGAGAACTGAAATCTTGTATGTTGGTAGTTATTAATTTCATTTAAGTCTGTAGTCGATTATTTGATAAGCTGGTAGCTTATTGTAGCTATTAGAAGCTTTTGAAAGTAACCAAAAAGGCTGCCTACCTGCACTTGTCTAAGAAGTAGTGTTTAGAGTAACCTGATATCTTTCAAAAAGCCATTTGGGTTTGACAGATATAGGGCATAAAGGAGTGTCCGTCTGCTTATTGTCTGTTTCACTTTGGTGCCTATAATTGCTTTTTCTTGGCTTATTTATCTTGTTTATTGCTTATATCTGACTCCCCACAAGCCACTGCTTGTGGGGGTGCCTTGTGTACCAAAAGTAAAACAAAGAAAAAAAATAATAAACAAAAAAAGTAGACATGGACTGGAATCGAATCCCCCACCCCTCGATGGGGGACTTAAGGTGTTAGTCCACGAATCTTGTGCAAACATCGAATCAATAAGAAACTATGAAGAACATTTGCACAATTAAACCAATTGACTAACTAATAACACAAGCTTGTACTTTTCATCGTATGTATATCTTATAAATAATGAATCAACAAATATACATGACTTGCCCGGTTGTTTGCGGAACAACAACCGGGCGATGAATGACAAACTAAGCTCCCATGTTCATAGCTAGCTAAGCTTATGCAACCATGGGAGGATGAAACCCTAAACCACTAAAGTATTACATGTTTGTTTCTGTGGGTGGGAATCATTAACTATTCTATTACAAGGACCACATATATATAGTGGGAGTGTGAAGCTTCCTTGAGAAGCTTTACTAAAGTACAAGTAACCACCTTGTACTTTGTTGTCTTCATCTTTTGCACTTTTGACAAAGTAAGCCTTCCTCTTGAACCTTTGTCTTCATTGCTAATAAGACATGTGCCCACTAATACATAAGACACTTCTTCAGGTCTTCTTAACATCTTTAGGTCTTGTAATCAGTAATAGTCTTGAGGAGTTAGTAAGCTATTATGTCATCACTTACTAACTCCATCATCCTTGATTCTTTGCACACTTACTGAGATCCGCCTCAGCTAATGACGAGTCTATCTCGTAGACTCTAAAGAACTCTAAAGAATGACACACTGAATTTATAACATACGTAAGTTCAGTGACTAACACTACTTAGGATACTTTACATCCAAATCCTGTGCAAGGGACAAATCAGGCACTGAATTGACCCAACAATCTCCCCCTATTTGGATAGAAAAGTAGCTTCAGTTAAATAGCAGTAAGTGAGCATAAAGGCTTCTTCTTACCTGCTATATTACAACAATGAATACCAAGAATAACTAGTTTTACTAGTTCAAGTCATCCGCTAACTTGTATCGTCTTGTACCTGTTGTAGTTGTTACTGAACTGCAATGTCTGATCTTGTACTTTGAGAAACACTTGAACCAATTCCCTGATGATTATATAGAACTCATAAATGTAACTTCACCTTAGGTCATCAGTGAAGTATATTATATGCTTTACCATAAAGACCAATGCTTCACCCTAGCATATATTAAAGTAGCATATTATATCCAATGTCATCAGTGAAGTGTGGTCAATGGTTGATGCAGCAACCATAAAAGATCAGACAATGCAACTTGTTCAGCAACCCATCTTCAGTGACTTTGCTCAATCAGCCAAATGTAAACATTCTAAGTCCCTGAAGGTGATGTGTTGTGTATGATAGTATGTATGTAGCTTGAGTAAACTTGATGTTTCTTCACATAAACACAAGTTTACCTCTGTCCTCGTTTCTCTCCCCCTCAAAATTTGCTAGGGAACCAAGCAACTTTTGACCGGCTACATACTAGTACACAATCATAGCATGATGGTCTTCATCTCGCCTGAAATACAACTCCCCCTGAATTTCATCTCCTACCAAATGCCTGATGTTATCAAACCCTGATGATATCAAACCCCTGTATAATCAATGTTTCACCAACCTGGTCTCTCAAAAACTTTGTGGCTGGGTTACCGCGATGGGGGAGGGTGACAGCTTTTGGGGAGGGGAGGAGGGATGTGAACATATCTTCTTTCTTTATCTTGGTGTGAGAAAAAAAATCCTGAGTGACCAAGTCCTTCAACAGCTGAATTCAACAGCTGAAGGCTCTAAAGATAGCATCTTGATCAGCTGAACATCTTGCCAGCGAATCCTTGTTAAACTGAAATTTTCCTTTTTTTTTTGTGGATTTTGGGTTGAGTGTTTTGTGTATGGTTTGGGGGGGTATATCACAGTTGCATGTGGATCACAGCGGCATCAATATCACAGCGGTGTGTATGTCCGTGGTTCTCTCCCCCTCAAAATATGCAGCTTTAGCATCATCTTTTGACTCCAATAAACCTCTTATCACATCAACCAAAAGGCGTACAACGCGCCTCAACTCATTTGAGTTTGGATAAAAAATATCCACCAACATATCAAGTATCTGAAGAAGAGTTCTCTTCAGCGAACTCTGGGGGTTCAGAGATAGTTGGGGGTTCAGAAACAGGGATCGTCTGTGGGTTCAGCGACTCGGTTAAATGGCTGTGGGTATTATCTGTGATGTAGGTCAACAGCTACAGCTGGAGGGTTCAATGGCTGATGGGAGTTCGCTGATGGGGGTTAGCAGCTGAAGGTTCATGATGGCCTGACAGTCCAGCTGACCATGGGGGGTTCAGCTACCCTGGGGGTTCAGCTACCCTGGGGGTTCAGCTACCCTGGGGGTTCAGCTACCCTGGGGTTCAGTGGTTCAGGTTCGCTGTTGTGGGGGTTCAAATGACCTCTGATGTAGTCTCTGACCTGGGGTTCGTCTCTTCAGCCAAATAGGAATTATGGGGGTTCAGAGAGATATTAACTTGGTTCATTCAGCTGGGGGTTCGCTCAGCTACAGGGGTCTAGGTTTAGCAGCTGGGTACACAGGGGTTCATTCCCATGTTCAATATTTGGCTGGCAGGGGGTTTTGCTCAGCGACAAACCCGTATGATTGTTCTCAGCGACCCGTTGCAATA
>JANFOE010001292.1:0-114849 GCA_025667525.1 Glebionis coronaria | reverse complement strand
CAATCTGTACCACCTACTGCTGAAGCCATTACACAAATGCTCATGGTTGCCTTTCAACCGACTCTCCAAAACATGGTGATTACTTCAACTCTTTAGAATTCTCTTGATTCGCTAACGGAGTCCCTATCAAATGCCACTTTAGAGCTGCCATCATAATTTATTCCAGTCCATGGCCAAGTAATTGAACATTATGATTTTGTCTCTAAAATCATAGATAGAGTGGCAAGGCTGGAGGAACAGATGCTAGATGTATCTTTTGAATTTCACAACAACTTCAAGTGCTTAACGGAGTCCCAACTCTGCTCAACAAGGTAACGAATTCTCTGGATATTTTTGCTGCTATTATTTTTGGTGGTACATCAACAAGAGCTGTTGGGCACTCTCTTGTTGAGGGGAATAAAGTTACCACCAACATACTATTGGAAGCTCTTCTAGCAACACTCTATGAACAAAGCCGAAAAACAAAAACAACCACCAGTATCATCTCAACCACAGACAAGGCTAATACCAGAATCTCCTTTAAAAGACATCCCTGCTAAGTCTAAGGGGGAGTCATCAAATAATTCTGATAATGTTGATGTACTGACCACAAGTGAGGACACTTTTGATGAGGGGTTTCCAATAATTCAACCCAAGAACAAGGTTGATTCAACACTACATGAGAAACTAGTGAAGGCTGGTGTGGTGACTTAAGATGAGATAAATAATTTGGCCAGACATGATGAAGAAAAAAAGCTCAAGAACCTAAAGCAAAGTTTGTATCTTGAAATTGTAGAAGAATTGGTGGAAACCACATACAAAAGAAAGATACTATATGATAAGTTTTATCAGGTCAGGCAAACAGAAGACACCCTTCAGAAATCACCAATGTGGACATGATGACCATTAAAGGTGCTATTGTTCTAATGTTTTATAGAGTTGATAACGCTAAACAAATCCTGGAAGACTTCAAAGCCTAAGACCTCTCTCTTGCTGAATGGTTGGAAATTGAGAAGAAGACAACCAAGAAAACTTCTAAAAGATTGGATGAATTATTTAAGAGAATTGCTCACTCCAAGAGGAACCATGACAAAATTGGTTAGTTCTTGGGTATTAATGTTGAAGCATCACTGGAGGGGCAAGACCCAATACTAGAGCTAAACAGACTGGCCAATATGGCTAGCTTGGTGTTGGCAAAATTTTCACCACCACTAAGAATACAAGAACATTATTCAGTTCCAAAATCATCTCCCTAGTCATGTACTAGAGAAACCAGAGTTAGGAATGATCTTGTTCAACCATTAAGAAAGACATGATTTCGTGGGCATTAGTGACTTGGAGGATTTCAATAATGAGTTACTTTGTAATGTTCATATGGTCTTCTTCTATCTTCATAAAGGACCAGGTTTAACTAAAGCTACAAGGACTTTCAGTCTATGTCTGTTGGGAGTCCTTGATATTAGGAACATTAATCTAGATATACAAACTCCAGTCATCAAGGAACTAAGAGCTGGAGAAGTGTACCATAATCATTTGTATTTAGATTTTGTAATTTGTAATGTTTATTAATGAATGATTATCAAAATGTTTTTAGTATCCTTTAGTGTCAGTGTAAGTAACAAGAAGTTGTTATGCTCAACTTACTACTACTGTAACTTTGGTTGTTTGTATATCCAAATAGGGGGAGATTGTTGATTCATTATTTGTTGACCCTAAAGCAACTCTAGGATTTGAACAGAAAATCCCCTAAGTGTTTAGTGCTCAGTAGAAAGGTGGTTTTGCTGAAGCAAGCCGAGAGGAACGGAGATTCCTACTAAAGAAAGTCTAGTTGAAGATAGTTCATTGATATGAGCTATAATACTCATATCATTTATATTAATAAACGATGAATAAATGCATAAAACCAATAGAAAATGCCTTGTATATGTTTGTTTGTCGTTTCATGTGTGTAGGTACCGATGATCACGAAAACCGGCAAAAACGGCACGATTTTGAAGAAAAGATCGATAAAGCCAAATTCAAGCTTGATTTTAGCTGATTAAAACTTAATGAAGGTTATTTGGGCCTAGCGGATCCCACTTATGATTAATGGGCCCAAAAGCCCATTTGAGGATATGTAGTATTTACTTTTGGTAAAAAAAGTCCATAAAAGGCCCAATAAACCAAGTTATAAAAGATTGGGTAATATTTAATATTGGACACCAAAGCCCAAATACATGAGAAAACAAGGCTTGAATGGAAAAGTTTTTTTTTAACTTTACATTGTGGGTAACAACAAGTATAGGCCCAAGCTGACAAGAAAGTGTGACGGTCGGAAGAGAAAGTTTATTTAACTTTCTCTTTGAGTCAAACTCATTTGTTAAAAACAAACAAAGAAGAAAAATAAAACGAGAGAAAAGGAAGACATTAGGGAAAATGGAGAGCAGCTCAAGAACCCTAATAATTAGGGGTTTCCAATTAATGGAGCGATTGTATGCCACGCACCACCAATCAGAATATTCAGGGAATGAGGAGCGTAAATAACACTCAAGATTCTTATTACTATGCTCCTACATGGCTGATCGGATTCGTCATAGCTATCATTTGATTGGTTGATATCTTGGCTGACTGACAAGGAACCAATAAAAATCGTCCAAGTAAGCATCAAAGAAGCACACCTTGTGCCACGGTGTCAATCCGTGTGCACAAGGGCGAATCACAGCCGTATGATCAAGATGGACATGAGAGAGTATGAAGATGCCGAATCAAAGGCTCAAAATAGCCTCTTCTTCAACAAACCTCAACCCTCACCCCTCTCAGTTTCCTATAAACCCCCCACATCTTATTCAGTAAAGCATCCCTTCTTTTATTTTTAAAGTTATAATGGTAGATTAGTTTCAGATAGATTTGTATTATTTTACTTTTAAATATTGTAATTTTTGAGTTGAATGAAATAAAAGTAAATTCACTGTTCTGGATAAATTGTTAATTTTAGTTTTTATGCTTATTGAAAACCCTTGCAATCTATTGTTTAAAAGCTGTTATAATCGAGAGTCATTCAAATCAACTTAATTAATAAACTAAGGTGAGTGATAGATAAGAGGTAGGGATTTTAGTGTTTATTCCCACTGCATAAATACAAAAGAGAAAAAAATAGAAGTCTGCTAGGATCGATTGATGTTACTAGTTCGAGTAATGATGTTGCTATGATTCGTGATTTTCTGTTTGTTTAATGATGGTTTTTCTTGACGTTTGATGGTGGTTATGGTAACGGTATATTTTAGTTCAAGTCCGCTCAGCGCGCGACTTCTTCTCAACGGATCTTCACTTAATGGTCAGGCATAATCTTAATTTCTGTTTTGATTAATGATATCTGATAAGTTAGATGATAGAGTGATTTTGTATGTTAAATGTTTTCAATCTGCTCTTTAGTTTAATTTTTAAATTAGCTGTTTAATTGTTAAACTGCTTAAATGTTTATTAATATGAATTGTTTTATGTTTATCTTTATGATCTTCTGAATGATTTCTGCATAAAACAGATCTTGCCGTTGTTTTAAACTGATTTTGGTTCGTGAGTTAATTCAGTAATTAAATCTGATAAGTAAGCCTTCTATGTGAATGTTTCTGGACCGCGTAGGGTGTTTTTTTTATTTACTTAATTGCTGTTTTAGTTTATTGATTCACCTTTGGATTTGTTGAAATTGAATTCTCTTTATGATGGTAAGCTGTGTCTGTTAACATAAGCTAATAAATCTGATCAGTGATGGACTTCGTGGTCTGTGGTGATTTAGGAGATTGTGTAGGATTAAGGCTATTTTGAAGCTAATTGATTCCGTCATTATGTTTTCTCCTTTTTAATTTAAATGATATCTGTTTTTTTTAAACTGATCTTAAATGTTCTACTTAAATTTGGAAACTATATCTGCTGTTTTAACTGTATGATATCTGCTTATTTTTTTACAAGTTAATCATAATCTACTGTTAATTTGATTTCGTCTTTTGGTTTAATATTGGAAGTATTTACTTGCTAGACTTGATTTGTTTTTCTAGTTTTTGGTCTGCTTTTGATTTTAACTGATTTTGTGCACTTTTATTTTTGCTGTATTTTTTTATGTCTACTATGAAAGTGGCCAGCACTTCTTAATTAAGGATGTTGAGCGAAATATCTAAACTCCTAAGATCATATTTCAAAAATTAAATATCAAAAAGTATCTCTGGCAGGTCTCGAACTCGAGACCTGCACCTCACTGTCCTAACCTGATAGCCAATTGAGCTATTGACTTTATTTGCGTTATAACTACTTCTAGATTTAATATAGATTTCCACTTTGCTTTGCAGTATATTTTTAAACGTTTATTTAAAGAGTATTTTCAAAGAATAGTTTAAAATTGTAATTCTTTTTGTTAAGAGAAATGTTTATATAAATTTTAATTCAATTAATTAACTTCATTGTCAGTTTAAATATAAAATATAAATAAATAAGTATTAAAAATAAATATTTTATTTTTTTAAATAAATTTAGATTTAAATAAATTTTGTTTAAGTAAAAGTAATCTTTTTTTAGATTAATTTAGGGTAAACATTTTAAATAGTTTTAAAATTGGTTTCTAATTAAACTAGAATTAAATAAATTTTGTTTTAACTTTAGTTTAAATAATTTTTGTTAAAATATTTTGTTTAATATAAAAATAAATAGTTAAAGTAAAGTTTAAATTTTTCATAGTTTGAATAATTGTCTTTTAGAATTTAAGTCGGGTTACGATTCTTGCACTTTTGGATTTAAAATTTGTAGGATTAATTTTAGATTAAAAACCGACACCATTCAAATAAATTATCCATTTCAAAACAAAACGTCTCAAATTCACTCGATCTTCGTGTACAACGAACTTGGTTCGTCATCGTGTTTAGTTAAATCCGCCTTTGGTAAATTTTAGTCTATTACTTTTTCCTAAAGGTAAGTTTCTATTTTACCCTATAACGTATCTAATTAATACATACATTCCACGATACATCAACAATTTTGGCGCCGCTGCCGGGGTTCTTGTGTACGATTCGTCTTGTGGAGATTTGTTGATCATTGATTTGAAGACCTTTTCCGTCCTCGGAAAGTTTTGTTATTTTTCTATTATTGTAGTATGTATCGTTTTTCGTGTTTTTTGTGATTACTATATTGTATTACGTAGAACAATAAATTTACCTACTTCCAAATAAGACTTTAGTTGGGATTTGATCACCTAGCTATTGTATTCGAATCCAAAATGAAAAAAAAGGCAAAATAGATAAATACTAATAAAAAGTTTGAACTCGATTTAAACAAACTATAAGGTGGGTATAAGGCGACGTGCTATAAAAGGCCGTCTAAGGAAAAAGGTTTTTAAGTGCTTTGTGCCACCTCGTTTTCCCGCTTGCTTGTGCGTATATTGAGAGGGACGACCGATTATTGGTTTGCTAACTCAAGTAGTATTAAATCTTTATTTTTGTAGTTTACTTATTGAACCTCGAGACGTTTAGGTTTTCACCTACGTTTCAAAGTCGACCGAGGGTAGATTACTTCCATAGTAATTATCCTTATTCCTTGTTTTTATCATTATGTCTTATTCCATCGTTTGCGTTAAGTGTGGGGGTCCATTGTATGATGGCCTTTTCCCTTGTCTTCAAACGAAAGACGACTCCTCACAACTTTCAATCAAAGAATTACTTATGCTAGAGCAAATGAATTTTTACAAAGATTTTTTCAAATATGATATTTTGGTGAACTAGGATTTTGACGATGACGATGATGAGGATATTTTTGATCTCACTCGATCTCATGACATCACTACTCCTATTCATGATTCTTCCACCATGGAACCCTGAAAATTCTCTTAGCAAGGGGGACGAGCATATTAGCACTATTCAGGACACGGAATCGGACGAAGTAATAAAGTCTAGTGTTGAGATCCTTGTCCAAAACCCAAGAGAGTTCGACGGTATTTCCAATGAAACGTGTGATTTACCACAATGTGATGACTCTACTTCTTCCAATCACTTTGAAATTTTCTTCAATTCTAATGATGAAAATTGTGATGGAAATGAAGATTTTGAGAATGATTCGACTTCTAGTGCATTTTCTAATGAGCAGTTCTCCGATGAACTTTCTTATAAAGATGACATTCACGACTCGGATTTTGAGGGGTTTACCGATGAACCTACACTTCTTCACCCATTTCCACCAGGAAATGAGGTTGATTTGACTATTACGATCCTTGAGAAGTTCTCCGATGAACTTACTCATTTAGATGTGGAAGACGTGATTCTTCGTGAGAAATTATCAAACGTCTATCTTCTCATTTCTAAGATCGAGACATTGAATTCTAAGCCTAATGCCAAGTCTTTCTCTCCATCTCCTATTCCCGTTAAGGATAGTGATCCGCTTATGGAGGAGATTGACATGTTTCTTGCTTCTAATGATTCAATACCACCGGGTGTTGATGATATTGACCCGGAGGGGGACGCTATCTTTTTAGAGAATTTACTTGATGATGATTTCGTCCCAAGTCCTCATCCCACCCACTTTGACCTTAATGTGCGGGTTTTCATGTGTCTCATATTGAGTACAATAACCCGATTGATCACATTTCTAAGGGTGAAATGGTCGTTAAAGCTAAGAATGTTGATTCCACTAGGGATGAAACCTTTATTCCACCATTACCATGTGCTTTATATGATCATGGATTAGCATGGGGGACGACACGGTGTTGTCTATTCTTTTTTCTCCCGAGGACGAGGTATTCTACCCCGGAATCGTTGATTTAGGGAAATCTCGGACTTTCACCGATGTAATAATTGAAAGACTTTTCAATCATCTTGGTGCGAGTTTATCTCGGGGAGCATGCTATATTCATTCCATAATTTGTGACTACCATCTCTTTTTGGAGATTTATGTTGGAGTTTTATCCTTTCGTTTGTCATCCGACAACGAGGATGTAGTCTTTGACCCCGACATCGTGCTTTATGTTGGATTCTATTCCAATATGCCGGTTTTCACCACTTTCCCTAAGGACCATTGAATGCGGGGATCGAGTCGAGCTCATGACTCGGTTAACAAAAACGAGGTGCCTTGTGGGGGAGTCCCATACATTCTATCTTCTTTCTATTTTCTAACAACTAATAAGGCTTGATCTTTCAAGCTCGTGTTCGTGTTTTGTTGTGTTGTGAATCTTAGGTATGACCCTAATCATTGAAGACTCTCGTGTTCGGTTTGGGCCGGTCCACTTGATCTTCCATACTTTGATTGTCAAAAGGGGCACACTATCTATCCTTTGATTTTTATCGACTAACGTTTTATCTTGAGGCATAATTAAAAACGGTTTATAGATTTGCGTGCTCTTTCCATGTTAGGATTTTGCATTAGACTCTTCGTGTTTTAGCAAGGGGTGTTACTCTTGAGCTAAGAAACATTAAGGACAATGTTTGGTTTTAGCATGGGGGAGTCAATTGATATAATCGCTTGTAATTGATTTTGTCGTGTCTAAACGTAATCGTTTTTCTCATTTTTCATAAAAATTTTGAACTTTTAGTGTTATTTTAAGTTTTAAGAAAATAAGTGCTTTTGACACAAATGTAGGCTTTTCGTTGGTGAAAATAAAAATAGTTTTTGACTCGACTCGGTTTTTACCTTAGCTTTTTCCTTAACGTGTTTGAATCAAGTTTTGCTAGGCTTTTATATAGGTAACTTTAAGACGCGAAAGTCTTAACTCATACGGGGTTAAGAACAAGAACTTTTCGCAAGTTCCTATAATTTATCCTAGAAAGTCGTTTATCAAGGGAACTTTAAAACGCAAATTCTAAAACTTGAAAAAGTATAAGAAGATGCAAGATCCTATAGATGACTTGGAAACCCAAAACTTTGATTTAATAGGCTAAGTATCCATTGATTTCACGTTTTTGGAATTTTACAATATGGAGAACAAGAAATGATAGAGTTTAATCATAAGTTTCTAAGGTTAATTCTTCCTTGTGTAAGTATTTTTGTGTTTTATTTAATCTCCTGGTATTTATTTTTCACGCTTGAATAATAATTGTTTAATAAATGAAGTTTTTAGCGGTTTAGGCTTGATATCTTAACTCGTAACTCATCCTTTTTCTTCCCTTGAAATTAAAGTGAGAACACATTACGGGTGTCAGCGTCATGGACTTTTGATCATGGGATTGCGGAAATTTGGCTTACTATAAATATCATAATAAAAAGAAGAATAAATAAAAACATGTTCTCTAGGAGCCTTCGGGTGGGAGTCATGTAGCACTAACCTTGTCATTAGAGCCTTAGGGTGTATGGCAAGGGGACGCGTTTAATAAAAATTGATTCATCATAATGAGCCATAAGGTGGGATGGTGAATGTCAATTCCCTTATTTTTGTCCAAGGAGCCTTCGGGTGTGGATTTTAAATAAGGAGCACAATTGCATCTTAAAGAGCCACAAGGTGATATGATGTAGTTGTTTCTAACTCCATTAATAAGGTTATAATTGACTTTGAAGGTTTTATTGTTGCTTTTAAGTAGTCCTATTAGCCAAATTTCGGGTCCGGGGATTTATCCCTCAAATCGTGTTAAGTTATCCTTGGTGTGGGCTTTCTTTAGTGACAACGGTTTTTGAAGTCGAGGTTAGGTTTTGAGTGTTGAGTTTACACCGTTCTTGCCTTCATTTTTGGATTAATAATTATCAAATAAAGTCAAATGATCCTTTGGGTGAATGACAAATAAAATCTAGAGATACAATTAGGAATAATAGGAGATTGAGTTTAACACAATTTACTTGTATGAGTTGTTTTAATTTTGGGGGTTATGATTAACAATGATCTTGTTTTTACACTTGGCATGGAAAAGTGAAAAGTCGAGGACGATGAATCTATTTGAGTTTTATGATCCTAAAAGTTATTTTTCAAATAATGAAAGTTATACGTTATGCCTTTGCAAAATAAAATGTCAAAAAGTTGAATAAAAGTGTAGTTAGTAGCTTTATTTTATCATTGCGTGAGGACACGACAATTGTTTAGCAAGGGGGAGTTTGATATGAGCTATAATACTCATATCATTTATATCAATAAACGATGAATAAATGCATAAAATCAATAGAAAATGCCTTGTATATGTTTGTTTGTCGTTTCATGTGTGTAGGTACCGATGATCATGAAAACCGGCAAAAACGGCACGAGTTTGAAGAAAAGATCGATAAAGCCAAATTCAAGCTCGATTTTAGCGGATTAAAACTTAATGAAGGTTATTTGGGCCTAGCGGGTCCCACTTATGATTAATGGGCCCAGAAGCCCATTTTAGGATATGTAGTATTTACTTTTGGTAAAAAAAAGTCCATAAAAGGCCAAATAAACCAAGTTATAAATGATTGGGTAATATTTAATATTGGACACCAAAGCCCAAATACATGAGAAAACAAGGCTCGAATGGAAATTTTTTTTTAACTCTACATTGTGGGTAATAACAAGTATAGGCCCAAGATGACAAGAAAGTGTGACGGTGGGAAGAGAAAGTTATTTAACTTTCTGTTTGAGTCAAACTAATTTGTTAAAAACAAACAAAGAAGAAAAATAAAACGAGAGAAAAAGAAGACATTGGGGAAAATGGAGAGCAGCTCAAGAACCCTAATAATTAGGGGTTTCCAATTAATGGAGAGATTGTATGCCACGCACCACCAATCAAAATATTCAGGGAATGAGGAGCGTGAATAGCACTCAAGATTCTTAGTACTATGCTCCTACGTGGCTGATTGGATTCGTCACAGCTATCATTTGATTGGTTGATATCTTGGCTTACTGACAAGGAACCAATAAAAATCGTCCAAGTAAGCATCAAAGAAGCACACCTTGTGCCACGGTGTCAATCCGTGTGCACAAGGGTGAATCACAGTCGTATGATCAAGATAGACATGAGAGAGTATGAAGATGTCGAATCAAAGGCTCAAAATCGCCTCTTCTTCAACAAACCTCAACCCTCACCCCTCTCGGTTTCCTATAAAAAACCACCCCATCTTATTCAGTAAAGCATCCCTTCTTTTATTTTTAAAGTTATAATGGTAGATTAGTATCAGATAGATTTGTATTATTTTACTTTTAAATATTGTAATTTTTTAGTTGAATGAAATAAAAGTAAATTTACTGTTCTGGATAAATTGTTAATTTCAGTTTTTATGCTTATTGAAAACCCTTGCAATCTATTGTTTAAAAGCTGTTATAACCGAGAGTCATTCGAATCAGCTTTATTAATAAGCTAAGTTGAGTGATAGATAAGAGGTAGGGATTTTAGTGTTTATTCCCACTGAATAAATACAAAAGAGTAAAAAATAGAAGTCTGCTAGGATCGATTGATGTTACTGGTTCGAGTAATGATGTTGCTATGATTCGCGATTTTCTGTTTGTTTTATGGTGGTTTTTTTGACGTTTGATGGTGGTTATGGTGACGGTATCTTTTAGTTCAAGTCCGCTCAACGCGACTTCTGCTCAACGGATCTTCACTTAATGGTCAAGCATAATCTTAATTTTTGTTTTGATTGATGATATCTGATAAGTTAGATGATAGAGTGATTTTGTATGTTGAATGTTTCAATCTGCTCTTTAGTTTAATTTTTGAATTAACTGTTTATTTGTTAAACTGCTTAAATGTTTATTAATATTAATTGTTTTATGTTTATCTTTATGATCTTCTGGATGATTTCTGCATAAAATAGATATTGTCGTTGTTTTAAACTGATTTTGGTTCGTGAGTTAATTCAGTAATTAAATCTGATAAGTAAGCCTTCTATGTGAATGTTTTTGGACTGCGTAGCTTGTTTTTTTTATTTACTTAATTGATGTTTTAGTTTATTGATTCACCTTCGGATTTGTTGAAATTGAATTCCTTTTATGATGGTAAGTTGTGTCTGTTAACATAAGCTAATAACTCTTATCAGTGATGGACTTCGTGGTCTATGGTGATTTAGGAGATTGTGTAGGATTAAGGCTATTTTGAAGCTGATTGAGTCCGTCATTATGTTTTATGCTTTTTAATTTAAATGATATCTGTTTCTTTAAACCGATCTTAAATGTCTACTTAAATTTGGAAACTATATCTGCTGTTTTAACTGTATGATATCTGTTTATTTTTTTAAAAGTTAATCATAATCTACTGTTAATTTGATTTCGCCTTTTGGTTTAATATTGGAATTATTTACTTGCTACACTTGATTTGTTTTTCTAGTTTTTGGTCTGCTTTTGATTTTAACTGATTTTGTGCGCTTTTGTTTTTGCTGTATTTTTTTATGTCTACTGTGAAAGTGGCCAGCACTTCTCAATTGAGGATGTTGAGCGAAATATCTAAACTCCTAAGATCATATTTCAAAAATTAAATATCAAAAAGTATCTCTGGCTGGTCTCGAACTCGAGACCTGCACCTCACTGTCCTAACGTGATAGCCAATTGAGCTATTGACTTTATTTGCGTTATAACTACTTCTAGATTTAATATAGATTTCCACTTTGCTTTGCAGTATACTTTTAAACGTTTATTTAAAGAGTATTTTCAAAGAATAGTTTAAAATTGTAATTCTTTTGTTAAGAGAAATGTTTATATAAATTTTATTTCAATTAATTAACTTCATTGTCAGTTTAAATATAAAATATTTTTGATGTGTCGTGGAATGTCGATGTATTTCAATGATATACGATATAGGACAAATTTAGGCAATTACCCTTAGGAAAAGGTAAATAACCATAAATAAGTCAAAGAGGATATGATTAAACACGATGATGAACCAAGTTCGTTGTACACGAAGATCGAGTGAATTTGAGACGTTTTGTTGTGAAATGGACAATTGATTTGAATGGTTTCGGTCTTTTAAACTAAAATTATTCCTACAAATTAAAATCCTAAAGTGCATGAATCGTTCCCCATTTAATCTAAAAATAATTATTTAAATATTTTAAACTACTTTTAAAATTAAGCTATTAAAATTTAAATAAAAACTTAAACTTTAAAATCAAATTAACTTTTTACTAATTAACAATTGTATTTAAAACTAAATTAAAACTATTTTGAAGTTATAAAATTTAACTAAAAGCTTTTTATCTAAACAAAAAAAATATTTATTAAACTAACTTTTATTAAAAACCTAAACTAATTTAAATTTTCAAATATTTAAAAATAAAACTAATCATTTTTTTATTTTTTTTATGTTTTGTTTTTATTTATTTATTATTAAAACTTTTATAAAAGTAAAATTGAATAAAACTAATATTAGACTTTTATTTAAATAAAAAAACGGGTTACTTAGCTAATGTAAACTGGCAGATAGTATATTAATTATGAGAACTGTATTAAAACTCAAAAGAGAAGCTGGCACAAGTGGTTAGATCGTTTGACTGATAACCATGAGGTCATGGTTTTGAATCCTGCTCGATCTATTTTTTTTTATGAATAATTTTTGACAATGAAAACGTAAAGACCAGTCACAGGGGTGACTTTTGTGAAGACTGATAGAAATTACACTTTGAGTCTATCAGATCAGTTGGATCTGATAGATTTTGCTTAGCAAATGAATAATAACAGCAATACAAACATTAATCAGATACTCAACACTTATATCAACAAATGCAAATCCAATTACTAACTAAAACAATGCAATAACATATCCGACCAGCAGACTACACAAATTGACAGCAAAATAAATCCATTTCTTTATCAAAACAATACAGACTTTTTATTCAGACTTAATAAACTAGCAAATCTCAGTGTCAATAAAATCCTTAAACAGAATACTAATAATCAGTAGTAAACTACAAAATGCAATGCTCAGATTAATCCAAAACTACTAGCATATACTTAACATATAAAATACTTGCAGTCAAAGAGAAATAGTGAAGCAGACTAAATTTATTTTAATCAATTAAGTAAATCCACAACCTAAGATCTTTCACATCACATTCCCATATCAGATTTTAAAACAGCTTAGACTTGCATATTAAACTCTATTTAACCAGATTTAACTAAACAAATTTGAACATTAACTATATTACTTAAAATAACATCAAACACCACATTACAGATATTCTCGAATCCTTGGTAAAGCAGATGACTAAAAACTATCAGATATGAACCATAGAAAACAAATAACCAAACAGATATAATCAAAAATCAATCATAACATTGCAAAACCTAATCCATTCATCATATAACAATAAAACAGGTTTAATCTAAAATATAAAATAACATAAAAATTTAAATAGATTCAAAACTTTGGTAGAAACCGTTGAGAGGTAGAGCGGCGCTGAGCCGTCTAAATAACTGAATTGAGACCACCATTAACCACCATTCTACGAGCCAGTCAACCAACTCGAACAGAACTTTTATCCAATATCATAAATCACACTATTTGACTTTAATTTAATCAAACCATTGGGGTTTGATTTTGTTCACAATTTAACTTTAATATTAATAATATCAAATTAGAAAATAGATTAAAACTGACATAAATTTAACAAGATTTAAAACCCTCGAAGAACAGTGAATCACAAATAACTTTTCATTAATTTCAAGAAGATATTACAAAGCTTATAAAAATTAAAATACAATTTAACCTACATCTAATCTAACATTATAACATTAAAGAAAAAATTGGATGGATAAAAATACATTTTGTGAGGGTTTTTATAGGCTAACCCCAAACCCTTTGCTGAGAGGTTGTTGAAGAGCATCTTCATCCTTGGCCCTTGATTTCTCTTTTCTCTTTCTACTCTTTGATCTCACGGCTGATAATTGCTCACTAGCACACGGATTGCCAACGTGGCAATCAAGTGTGCTAGTTGTGCTTTCTCTTTGCTGAAATGGCCTAATATGATTGGTGGATTGGTGGTGATACGTTGTCACAGCCAACGAATAGCTGCCACGTTAATAGATGCCTCCATCTTCAAGCTCATATATTCTTGGGGATTTATTTCCAGCGCGTGGGTTACACGCACCATGGGATAAGAAACCCCTAAAATTTATTTAATTAGGGTTAGGGTAGAAAAGGGTTACCGGTTATTCACTTTGAGAGAGAGATGAGTTATCTTGTTTTTAACGAAGGAGTAAATAAGTGTGTGGTGTACGGTTTGGGTGTGAAAAGATCTTTTCACCTTATGAAACTTTATAACCGTCCAAGATATTAACTTAATGGTCCTCTATCTTCTTTGCTTCCAACGTCTCAAAGACTTTGTTGTGATAATGGGCTTTTGGCCCATAGTATTTCCAGCTGTCACATGTTATATTCATATTGGGCCATTGATGGGCCTTTTGTACAAAAAATGAAAACTTATTTACACTATTGGGCTTTTGGGCCCACTACCCAAATATGGGACCCACAAACCCAATTATCTTCATAAAAGATTAAATCCACTAAAATGGAGCTTGTTTTTTGCTTCCTCGATCTTTTCTTCAAACTTGTGTCGGTTTTTGTCGATTTTCACGAACTTCGGTACCTACACACATGAAACGACAAACAAACATATAAAATGCCATATTTAAACATTTTATGCATTTATTCATTGTTTTTTTAGATATAAATGATATGAGTAAAATCACTCATATCATTCATCTATGAATCTTCCAGAGTACTTTGAAGATAAGAAATCTTCGTTTCAGCTACTAGGCGGTCCTGTTGTTGAAGACAGATCCTGAAAAAGAGTTTCAGCAGTATGGTTTGAGAATGTCATATTTAACGATGTCGATCTACTCTTGGATAACGAAGACACTTCAGTCATCTTGAAGGTTTACAAAGGTGGGAAAGATCTGCTTTAAGTCAAACGAAAAAGAAGATCTCATTGGGAATAGGTTGCTTGTAAAGTTAGATATAAGTACAAAATTTATTCTCTGTCCTACTAATAGATACAACTAAGTACTGTTTATCACATGGGACATTCAACCACCCACTGGATAAACAACACATACGAAGTAGTGCCATTTGTAAATCCTAATGTGTTGCCTATAAAAGGAACACATTTGGGAGTGAAGATCTTATCTCTTATATTAGAAAGTTAGAAAACTTCCAAGAGCTACTTCACTACCACATTAACCTAACCATCATGCTGGTGAACGTTAGGGTTGAGACTTAAATTCATAACTTAGGTTTGTAGTTTAAGTAGAGGAGATCACCTAAATATTTTCATCCAAACACTTTGCTATTTCGCAAGCAAAGTGTGCCATAGATTCTTTATTAAGTTTTAATAAATCTCTATACGTAGAAAAGTACTTTGGTATTGTGTTATTACATTGTTAAAACAACTCACTTGAATCTATGATGTAAGATAATACTTAAGGTTGATAAGTATTGTCGAGTCAAAAAGGACCAACATATAACCAAGTCTTTATTCGCAATAATCAACAACTAAAAATTATTAGAAAATTTATTACCGAAAAAAGAAAGAAAATATCTACATAAACTGCATTAAAGTAAACTTCTAAATCCTTTCAGTCAACAAATAGTATCAATGATCTACTATGATTGATTAATTGTATGATTAAAAAACATAAACTACATGTTTACGGGATGTGTTAAGAGACTAATATACAACGTAACGTCAACTGGTGATAGTCAAGATTACAACATGTCGTGAACTGCAAGATCCAACTTGCTTTTGACAACAGATGCACGCCTCTTTATAATAATGTGCTTGAGTCCCACCTTTTTAGCTTGTTTAGTTTCATGATTGAATGCTTCATCCTCCTTGTTACGCCTACTGGAGTTTGAAAACAAAGATCTCCATATCCGTGAGATCCAGCAGTCGTTGGTGCCCGACAGTGTCTTGACCCATATCTAATTTTTAGGCCAATTCCCCTTCTTACTACGATTCTTTCCAAATCCGAGTTTTGTTGCTCAATAAATTAATTCACTACAACAAATTCACCTTTTAAGAATGATGCCCGAATAGGTCTAATAGGGAGAAGTCATAAAAGGTGATAACACATATAGGTCTCAAAACATGCCACTATGAGCCCAGTCATAGCAACTGGCTTAACACAGTTGGCCACCAAGGTTCCACTAAGTGGTTTTCTTGGGGGACGATTCCTAGAGGTCTTAAGTTCAAGACCTGGCAGAAGCCTTTCAGGCGAAGCGGATAAGGAGTCTAACATAACTAGGCGAGGGTTCGAAGAAGACATTCTTCCGCTTGAATGTCATTGAACGACTCGACCCACTAACAACTAACATTTTCCGTTCTAAAAAAGATTGAAAGTAAAAAATAGGAAAGTAAATAATGAGGTTTTGGGATTAATTATTCGAAAAAATTTCAAGATTTTTCCATGTGTTTATCCAAAATATCAATGTTGTCCCATTTATTTAGATGATATAGCACGTATTAAAGAAAGAAAATAGATGAAGAAGAGATGGATTCCTAGAGAGAGAAAGTAGTGAGAGAAAGTAGAGAGAGAGGATTAACTTTGGTAATATTAGATTAGAAGTGAGAAAAATGAACAACCAACCCTCCTAACATGCTAGGAGGGTAGTATATATAGTCCACCCACATGCGAGCTTTAATGGACTATATATTGGGCCGGGCTTGTGTTTTGGACTTTAATTAGTTTAAATCCAAGCCCGTAAACCACGACTAATTAACTACCTATTACAACACTCTAACTAATGTTACAATAATGACCTATGACCGAGCATTCTTGTTTGACTCAATATTTTGAGGCTAACAATCTCCCCCAATGTGAGGTCATACCCTTCTGATATTTGGAGATCAAAGGAGATTACGAATCTCGTCATAAATAAGCCTTGAACGTGTAACAGTAGTTTTGTTCCTTCATGCTATGATCTTTGAGCCTTTGTCGTTGTCTTTCGACTTTGTCTTTTAGTCTTGAGATCTTCAAATCATTCTTAACTTGTCTTTGCCATCTTGCGATCTTGTGTCTTTATCCACATGCTCACACTATTAATTGTTGAATAAGTATTTGGGCATGAACATGTCGTTTTGAATCTTTGACTATGCTGAGTACACCGTGATGCCACCTTCTCGAGACAAAACATGGACACGGACTGAATGGCTTTGACATTCGTCCTAAATCGATAGCTTTTTACCTCCGGTCGGTGAAGACCGTTATACGATATTAAATATCGTACCTGTGATTAGGTAGATTCAATTAAGAATCTCCTTGACACGGTTTCGCGGCTGTACTAGCCGTTCTCTTTACTCGACCGTCTCAAAGCAAGACTGCGAACATAAAGAGTGAATCAATTGGATAAATATCCGCTTGATTAAAGTCGTCAATTCAAATTCCTGGAACAAGTTTGATTCATTAAGAATCTTACCATTGTTGCTTTCCAGTTGACACAAGTTTGATTCATAAGAATCTCACAAGTCACCTACCGTAGCGCTGTTTGATGTTGACGCTAGAAGGATTTCCATTCGTCACCGTGAATATTAATGAATATCACACTGAATGTTCTGGCAAGACCATAAAGATATTGCGTAGAAACCTGAAACGAGTTTGAATCAATTCAGAATCAAGCCCTTTTTGCTTTTCAGTTTTACATATGTTTAATTCATAAAGAATCTTGCATATGACCTACCGCAGTGCTGTTTGATGTTAACACTGGAAGGATTTCCACTCATCATTGTGAATACTAAGTAGTATCACTCTGAGTGTTCTAGCAATATCGCAAGGATATAGCGTAGGACTCTCTTTATCTTCATCCGTGTGTCCTAACGAGATTTGATTGATCTCTTGGCTCTAGACTCGATTTGTGCACTTTTAGTGATCAGAGGCTGGAGCAGATGCCACCAATTCAATATCAACTATCTCGGAGTGAGAAAGTCAATAGAATTCGTGTTGATCTCCGTGACAATAAAACAAACTTCTTTTGAGAGAAGCCTGAGTAGCTAGGAAAGGGTTGTGCTTCACATCACTGGGTCCATGATGAGTTGTCTTCATGATGTGTTGACCCGGTTTCTGCCTAAGTTGTATGGAGGGCTTCTTTCTTTAGACCCTTTATCCTTACATTTCTTTTTCATTCTTCAACCCATTCAATGCTTACCAAGACATCATTAATAGCACCTTGTTATGATTGTTCCAGTGCTATCATCAGTACTTAATCGGCATTCAGCTACGTTCACATTCTACTCCATCTTTCCTAAGGACTTCTAATAATCTATTGGATTGTCCCTGGGAAGATCCCTCCGGTTCTGGTTGGATCATAGGACTTAAACCTAACCACCCTTTTGACACCAATAACGTCGTGAATTAAAGATGTTGTGGGTATTAGATCGTAACCATGAAAACAACTTTAAATTCTAACAAAGTGTTTGGAAAACATTTAACACCTTGCTAGTTTTGTCGTTTCAGAAATACTCCCCCTTCACATGTGCATAGAAATGCGAAAGAATTTAAGTAGACATTTTGCACATGTGGGTAAGAGTTAAAGTGCTTGAGTCTATAGATCACATTTTAATCACATTTTCTCCCCCTATCTCTAATATATTAAATCTTTTGATATTAGAGATACCAAATTTGATTAAAATATATTTTGAAAAATAGTCTTGAAAATCTTCGGGAGAAAGATGTGTTAATATTTTGCATGAAGTTGAATTGCTCCCCCTCAAAAATTGATCCAATGGAATTGTCATTACGTTGATTTGATCCACATTAAACTTTTGAGGATAGGAGTTGTTGAACACAAAATTTTTGAAAGATTTTGAATATCATTGAGAAATTCTTGAAAAAATTGTGTTCAACGCGTTTTGACAAATCAATTCTTTTTGACGAAAATGTTTTTCTAAAGCATAACCTTGAGTTCATAGACTTTGAATGTCTTGACGAATCCACTCAAGTGTAAGAAGATTTAACTTATTTTGCTAAGGGTAAGAGTACAAAAGCGTACACTCCCCCGTGAATTTAGATCCGGGTTGCAATCTGAAAGTTATTACAAGCCATTGTGTTAAGCTCAAAACGTTGAATGTTCTGTGACTAGCTCAACCCGTGATAGATTGCGCTACCCATTTGTTAGGATATGGTATCTTTAAAGATACACTTTCCTTTATTTGAGGTCCGAGTTACAGTCTGACATTTAACTGTAAGTCGTTTACATGAGCTTAAAAACTTTGAATGTTTTTAATGAGAGCTCATGACCGAGAAAATTTATTTTCCCGTTGTTAAAGATAAGTTATCATTCGTGATCAACTTTCCTTTCTTGGAGGTACGAGTCACAATCTGAAGTAATTGTAAATCATTGAAATGACATGTTTTGAAAAATATTTACAACTTTCGTTCGAGCTTTATTTACATACCCGTGTCGTTATTGAGCGACATTTATAGGTACGTCCATATTATCGATACTGAAAGACATGTCGAGAAGAATATTTTTGGTATTTTGAAAGTTTTTCCATTTTTTATTTTGTTTTTCTATGGATATTTACGTTTTATTATATTTTTTGTTTTCTCAAGTTTTTCGAAAATAATCCAAAAGAGACTTTTGTATAGCAGAAGAAGGTGATATCAAATGTACAGAATTGGAACCCTTTGAAGAGGGAGAAGTGGATTCTGAATCCGTTGTTGTACCTGCAATCACAGAAGAAGAGTTTGCACAAATACTAGAATTAGGAGTAACAAATTCCTTTTCAGCGTGTAGAATAGTAACATTAGTGCTGGTGCAGGTGTCATCACTCTTCTCTATTGGAATCCACTTAAGACCAACTTCCGTGAAGATTCGACTCGTTGGTTTCCATTGAAGACTAGATTTAGGAGTAGCTTTCTCTTGCACAGCGGAAGACTTCTTTGGAGAGAAACTAAGTCCTTTTTTAATCCATGTTTCAGATTTGTTGTTGTTGCTTTTCTTTGCGATGGGTTTGTATCTCCTTGGTGTCTTATGGGATTCTGTATTCGATCTCCGTTCAAAGGAACGAGATTTAACCTCATAGAGGTATTGTAAAATGCAATGGTCATGATTTCCATTGTGAATGCCCTTTTTGCAAGTGGGACATACATGGAATTTGGGATTCACGAAAGTACTTGTATTCCTTTTTTTCCAAATCGTTCAGGCGTAGTGTTTGAAACACGACTATTTATGGATGGTTTCCAATTCCTAGATTGCTGAAGAGGGATCCTAGGTTTTGGTTGACTACCATTAGGAGTGTGTGGAACTCTTGCGAGATTTGGTGAACTAGGTTTTTCATACACGAGTTTGTCTTGCTGAATCTTCCCTTTTTGTTTCGCATCCTCTAGATTATGGGTATGAACGAGGTCATTTGAACCTACAGATTCCTTTGTGGACGTGAATGTCACACGTTTTGGAGGAGTCCTAGAAGTCCTAGGTGCATTCACATGGTTGGGTTTAGCAACAGTGTGCTTTCTAAATGGAGGAACATAGGGTGATATGGATGATTTTGGAACACTTGGTTGCACATCAGTCTTAGGGGGTAACCTAGATTTCATATGAGAAGAATTGGAGAACGGAGTCGGTTTTCCGAAGATAGACAGCTTTGGATCCTTGTAGGCATTGGGTTGTCGAACAACAGGTTTCTTAATGCTAGGTTCCACGATTTTCCCACCCATTTTAGCAACGAGTTTCTGCAACTCTGCTATTGCTCTGTCCCTGTCTTGTAATTGAGCTTTCAACCCTTTAATTTCCAAATTCTGTTCATTCATTTCTCGAAATGTTTAGGAAAGTTTTTCTTGCAATTTATTATCATGTGGAAAACTACCAACTTCTTTTTGCAGAGCAAGTTCAAGTGAATGACAATGTTTTTGAAGGAAATCAGTTTTGTGTTGAAGTAACTCAAAAGCCTTTTTGTCAACATTTTCTTTACGTTTCGAAATCTCAATTTCAAGACGTTCACATTCTTTGATCTTATCAAGATATTGGCATGCAACTTCAGAATATTCATCAATATCAACACAAGATGTAAAATAAGCACACATAACATCTTTAGAAACGCATTCTTGCAAGAGTAAATCATATTCATCTGAGAAATCAGACTTCTCCATTTGAAGATCATCAATGTGTTTCTCAAGAGATTCAACGTATTTTAAATCATCATACATTTCAGTCCGAATGAACTCCTCAAGCTGAAGAACAGTTTCTTTAATCAACGCCGTGTTAGGAATTAAGAGTTCTTTCACAGCAAGGTAATATCTTGAGGAATCGGACGTGTCCACTCAGCATTTTCACGTTTTGCCCAGTCTCTTTCAACAATAGATTTAACATTATCTATGTGGTGTTTAAGAATACCTAATGTTTTCCTACTCTTGCTTTTAGATTCATCTAGAGGGAGGTAGTTTATGTATTTGTAAACATTAGATTTCTTAGGGGCAAATGCTTTCTTCCATTGAATTCTCTTTTGTTTGCATTCTAGAAACACTTCCTCACGGGTTTTCTGAGTTTGTTTGTTGAAAAGACCATAAAGACTATTCTCATAAGCATAATTATATGGTTTTACAAACTCCTTATTGACAAGAGGTTGACTATCATTATCCCAAAGGGCAGTCTCTTCACTATCGGCACTTACAGGCATGCAATCAAGATCGGTCCTTTCAGTCTCATCAAGATAAAGACACGGGTTCGCAGCTTGAGCTTTGGCAAGGTACTCAGGACTTGCAAAGCTAGCTTGACCCTTAAACATGGACGGAGGTGCTAGCATTCTGATGGATTGAATAGAATCATGCGTTTTATAAACAACTTTCTTCAAAAATTCGACTTGTTCTTCTAATTTTGTTACTTTTTCAGTTTCTTTATCGTATCTACTTTTGAAGTCTTATTTTAATGCATCTACCTCTTGTTTCTTATCCTCAAGAATTTTAGCAGAATCAGTAGTGGTCATAGAGAGCTTTTGTTCAAGTTCGTTAACTTTGGTATTTGCAAGGTACGTTTTTTGACGTTCATCCATTAAGAAAACATTATACTGACGCTTCTCTTTGGCTAATAACTCAAGAGTGGTATTATATTTGTTTTTAAAATCGTCCTTTTGACTTTTTAACGCACTTCCCTTGTACCCCTCAAGCTCTTTGGTTTTATGAAGGAGCTCATCTCTATAGCTTTCATTCATCTCAGTAGATTTGATAAGAGCAGCTTTGCATTCTTCAAAACTTTGAGTGAGCGTAGCGTTTGCCTTCTTTAATTGCTTTTGACTCTTTTTATTTTCAGTGGCATCTTTTTGTAAAGTAGCAATTAAATTATCAAGCGCAATACGTTCCTCTTCATCATATTCATTTGCATGTTGATCATCCTCAGACTCATTATTGCACATGTCTGATGAATCGGGTGTGGTATTGCTATCAACCATTTCCATCATACACGTGTCATTAATGGCATTGGGTAGATCACTATGCTCAAGAATGTCACCAAACACATTTTATTCATCAGTAGTGTGTACCTTATCGATTGGCTCAGTGTCTAAGATAGGGCCATTGTCATCTTCAGTGACTTTGAGAAATTCTTCAACCTTTGCCATGTACGAGTAATGTGCATCGATCTCTTGATCAAAATCTTCATCATCAGTATTATCAAGCATTTCTCCTTCCTCAGCTGACAATTTAACCCCTGCTTCCATCTTTTTGCATAGCAGCATCTTTTCCTTATGATAACCAGAGTCTCTAACCCGTTTTGGCTTCCTGCATTCCTTTGCCATATGCCCATAGCCTTGGCAATTAAAACATTGAATCCTACTCTGCTGAACCACTTGACTTCCAACAGTTTCCCTATTCCCAGTAGCAGCAGCAATCCTCTGAGTATCATACTTGGCAGTTTGTCGATCATACCTTGTAGAACCCTCAACATGTGTTGGATTATGTCGATCATACCTAGAAGGACCTTCACCACATCGACGTGTGTCATACCTTGGAGGACTTTCAACATATCGGTTCTTTGTGTTAGATGAAGTACGAAGATTGTTGTTGGTGGGTTTGTAGATTTTCTAGTAAGTCTTCATTATGTAAGCAATTTGTTGTTTCATCTCTCGGTTCTTTTGAGCTTGGTCTTCATCACTATCTTCTTCAGATGATGACTCAGATGGTGGTGATGGTGCTCCTGGCACTTTACCTCGAGATCTTGTGGATGATGAAGACTTAGATGATGTGGAATATCATGGTAAAGATGATGTAGTGGAGTATGGATTAGGAGCACGAGAGTGATGATCTTGAACATGTTGTGTGGTAGTCACTAAATCAAGTGGATTAGCCGTCTTGGCAACACGTTCAGTTCGAATCTCATTTGCTTCATTCTGAAATTGCTTCAAGATGTCAAAGAGTCGATGATATGAGACCTCGTCTAACTTTTCTTGTTGTTTCACCAAGTGACGAACCGTGTCCACTCGGGTTGAAGTTGTTGAAGAAATTGAACATTGACTTGCATGGTGGAGACTTGCAGATTATTTCTTGTCATGTCATTCATCATCTTATAAAACCTGGAGTAGTAAGAGTCAACTGATTCTCCATCCCTTGAAGTAAACTTGCCAAAATTCCAAAACAAGTTTGTTTTGACATCTTGTTTGTTGAGTGATTCTCCTTGTTGCAAGCGTTCAATCGCAGTCCACATTTCATGTGCTGTCGGGCATGCATCAACCGTGGAGTAAATATCATCTCCAATCCCACGTAAAACCATATAGATTGCTTCCTTCTCCGCATCATGCCAAGCACAATTTTCAGGTGTGAGATCGGCTCTTGTTTCATCACGTTCACTTGCAGGTATTGGATCAGTAGTATCTGTGGCTGCTCTTGGAGGAATTGAGATCTTCTTAAATATATATGGTCCATGAGTAATACATTTCCTCAAGGCATCACCATTAGGTCTTTTATCAAGATATCGTATGAACCGTGATTGCCATTGAGCATACCGACCAGACACAAGCATTGGTGGTCTTTCTTTGTTGCCTGCCACCATTATGTTGTTGTTCGTCACACGATATTCGGTAGTAGAATCCATCTCAATATTCTCTGAAATGATGAAGGGAATATGGATCTTAAGTTGATATGTTGTGATTGTTGTTGTGGTTAAAATTCCGAAAATTGCAATTTTTCTTCAGTCCGACAATAAATTCCCCAGTCCGACAAAACGGTAGACCAAAAAATTTTGTAATCACCAAATTTTGAAATCGAGCTAGAAAAGTCCTAAAACTAGTATGGAAATAATCTTCGTGTAAACGATATTCTAAAACTAGTCTAGATGGTGGTTAAGTCTAAAAAATACTCGAAAAAATTTTGGCTAGATCTCAATATCCCATCGCATTGTTGTCCCATCGCAATGTCTGTCGCAATATCCTATCACAATGACCCCTGTCGCAATAAACCTGTCGCAATGACCCCGTCGCAATATTCCTATCGCAATCTTCAATCGCAATCTCTAATCGCAATCTTCGATCGCAATAACCAATCGCAATCTTCAATCGCAATACCAATCGTAATCTCAATCGGAATGATAAACCCTAGCGTATTGCGATGGAAGGAAAGGGAATTCTGTCGCAATGTGGGTATTTTTTCCGAAACTTTAGCTAAAAATGAGATTTTTCGCCAAGAAAAAACGTGATTTTACCCAAGCTAAAGCAACCAAATCCCTACCACAACTATGAAGGAGATGTGTATCAAGATTTAGAGCACGGAAAACACACAAAAACTGAATTCATGAGATGAGAAATAGATTAAATCTTATGAATCAAGTAAAAACACAACCAATCACAAATCTACCCCATGGCGATTGATACCAAATGTTGTCCCATTTATTTAGATGATATAGCACGAATTAGGAATATAAATTAAACTGGAAATTTCATTACATTAAAAGTAAAGTATAATAAGTCAATTAGTTCAAAAGGTAGAACATAATTTTATTTTAAACATTAGTTTTAGTTATACAAAATATGGTGTATAATTTTGACCATTTACTTGTGATGGTTATTTCGATAATTGAAAATCATTAGAAAATGTAGACAAGTTCCATAAAAATTTTATAATACTTTGTAGAAATACATAAAGGTGTATATTATTTCAAAATAAACATGGGATATATTCGGGTTTCAAAATGTGACAAGATAATAAACGAATACGAATTGAAATAATAGTCAACAATCAGTACGAAATAAACGGTACAAAAGGGGACGAAGCAAATGTCGTATGAATTCTTAAAGAGAATAATAAGATAAAGTCGTTGATGGTAAGATGATAAGAAATGATAGATTAAACAAGTTGTCAATTTTGTTAGTGCGGTCGATGGTTCACCAATATCAGTTTGTTAACTTAGCGGTGGTCGATACATGATCGGAAATAAGATCCATACAAAAATTTAATCAAAGAAAATTCCTAATAATCACTTGTAATTAAAACAAATCAAATGAACGATGTTAGTGTTTAAAGAGAGAAGTCAAAGCACGGTTCACAAGAGTGGATTTCGAGACAAACGAGAGTGACGGACGTCATCCCGGATATACGGAAATCACTCTAGTGATAATTCATTATTCACGTGCGGAGACATTCCAAAGATCTACCCAGTCGCATAAAGAAGATTGGACGAGAAGGAAGGATAAAACATCGAGACTTTCACGTCATTTACCAACAATCAGTAATTAGACGCACAATCAAAAGAAATCAGTTATAAGACAAAATGAAGTAACAAGTGGAAAAACAATCATCGAGTATAAACGTATTTGTAAACGTGTAATTCATCCAAGAGAAGGTAAGAAAACATATGCGGATGCATACAAATTGCGCTACTTGCATAAAATATAAAGGTTTTCTAAACTTCTTTTCACTTTATTTCATTTTATTTATCTTTATCATAAATACAAGTAAAAAGTTGATTATTATCAAGATTTTTAAGTGGACTACTATTTAGCCTAGCATGGCTCCTTCTAAATTAGACATAGGTGATCAGGCCATGTATAATTTAGGAATAGCAATGCAGTGCTCAGTTTCGTCGAAAAGTATTACGTTTCTTATGTTTATATAAACCATGCCATTTGTAAAATGGAATTTAAAAATACTTTATAAATTTATAGGATACAAGTAATTTGTGAGATACTTAATAAGCAGCTTTTAATCTTACGAAAAGTATTTTATAAGACCAAAGTAAAAATAATTGGTGAAAATAATCGTAAAACAATATCAGATTTATTTATAATATGACATTATGACAACGTATAAAGTAGCCAAAGGTTTGCAAAAAGTAGCAAATAGTAGCTCATAAAACAATCAATGAAATGGTTACAAGTTGTTAATGTTTCAAAAGGTTATAAGGTTTAGACGGAAACGCCATGAGACACGTGATAAAATAAAAAAATATCGATGAAGAATGTGAAGACGAAACTTCAAAACTCAACTCAAATCAGTGGAAGGTTAGAAGAAAACGAAAATAAAATAACATCGAATGACAAATGAGTCATATATATGAAAAGAATAAAACAATCCACATGTGTATTCTATGTAAGATACTCGTCACAACATGCTTTTAAGAAAGTATATTATTCATTTTCAAATTACACCATTTATCCGGTAATTGCTAATCCTGTAATGTTTCTATTTTAAACACTTTCACATGCAACTAGTGTTCGTAGTTGTAAAATAATATTTGTTAAAATTTTACGATCTCAAATGAAATCAAAACTGCTTAGAACGTTTAAAACCCATGTTCTAAATTTTCTATCAGATTTGACTTTTAAGTAAGCCGATTAATTAACCCGATAAACGACATCTCCAAGACTCGGAATCTAAAGCATTTTAATGTAAAACGACGTTTCAAACGACTTTCTAGTTTTACTCGAGACCTGAAACCCAATATAAAATGACTAAAATACCCCTGCAAGTTCTATGCAGGTTTGACTATTTTATTTTAAGAACGCATGTTTTGCTTTTAAGTTTTGACCTGTTTATACTGCCCCCTGCAGTTTCTACATAAAATATATTTTTCGACACTTCCTAACGGCTCAAAATATATATATATACACACATGTCTTGTGGATTTTACAACAATAAAAAATAAATCTCATAATGAGCATCAATAAAAATATAGCATAATGAATGACAGAAGATGCTTCAAGGTATTCAACACGAAATTTAGGAAGCAAAACGATGAATGACGTTCATAATTTAAGTTTCAAGGTGCAAAGTAGGCAAATCTCCTTGGTGCCACGATTGTCAAAAACACAAAACATAACAAGAAAAGAATGTAACATTAAAGGGTTGCGTTCCGGGAGCAAGAAGGTTAATGAAAAACAAATGATACAATTTTATAGAAGTAAAATCGTATCCCAATCTAGAGCCATAATCTAGACGATGATTTATAAAATGACGATGACGTTACCGAGATATAAGCGAACAATACACTTCGGAGTCGATACATATAAATGTCAATAAGTTAAATCTTCGCATGCCGTGTAAAACGGTGATAATAATCAGCAAAATATTATGAAAAACCCTGATAGTATTCAACACGATTATAGGAGAGTTTCAAAATGTGTGACTCACACGATAGCGGTTAGTCTTTTCCAAGGACACATTGAACTACACAATGGTCTAGAGACTACGTTTCAAGACGTCCAAGCACAAATAGCCGGAAGACGATTTGGATATCTACGTAGATATCTCAAAGGGTTAAATAATGAAAGTAACGCGCGCAAATGAAGGTATGTAAGGTCATAATATAAAAATTTTGCAATAAAAGCAATTTAAATACTTCAAAAATAAATACAGAAAGATCTTAAAAATTCAGTGTATTTATTTAAGTTAATCATTAATAAATGATAAAATTTTATCGAAAAGTTTAACGACATAAATATATATCGATAAAAGATTATAGTATTTATTTAGAAATACTTAGCAATAAGGCATACATAATAATGTATACTAAAGTTGTAATCCCAGAAGTAGCTTGAACCTGAAGTCACGCGAAATCATGTGCACCGACTCTTTGAAAAATAAAACCGACAGTTATAGTTTAGGTTTTTAGAAAAAGATTTAGTTCTCTATAACTCATGGCTCTGGTACCAATCTTTAACACCCCCAAATTTATACGCAGCGAAATACATCTTTGGGTGCTAAACAATGATACAACAACACATAATTTATAAAGAACGACTCGAAAAGAGACGTTTCAAATTTATCGTTCCTAAAATATTTATCAGAGTAGCGTAGTCCCAAGTAATCGTTACCAAAAGATAAATTAAAACAACATATTAGTTTGTTTTAAAATGGAACGATAAATAAATCAAAGAGTTTGAACAACAAAAGCAGTGCACAACTTCAATCTCGTGACCTCCAAGCTTCCACTTCTTGACTACCTGAAATACATGTGAGTAAAACAATCAGCAAACATGCCGAGTGAATCTATAGGTTTATGAAATCAATTTGAACACAAGCAAAGATTATAAGTTTGTGGCATGCTTATAAGCATCAAATAATAATTTGCATCAACAATGATAATTGTATATAGCATAAATTGCAATAAGCTCATGGAACCGAGCCCTTAGACACTCCCATATCATTCTAATAAGACGAGAGATTTATTAATTGTCGGTTACCTCCAGATTATTGGTACATTGCCGTATACCTGACTTCTCAATACAATATGCTCAAACAGTGTGGAGGTCGGGCCTAAGCTTCTATGACAAGTCCACAAAAACTGAACCGGGGCGGCTTCCCCCATAGATCTATTAATTGTACTAGCGGTTAACCCATCATAGGTTAATTAACGGTCCATAATTGAGGTTTTTAACAAAGGCAATCACTTAATGCAATTTAAAGGCAACCACGGGTCCATTAATAGAGGGACAAAGCATACCATAAAATCTTGTGTTCTAAGTTTATAAAACATGTATTCCCCCTCGCGGGTTTAAAATCATTTAATAACTAGTATAAAGCGAGGCTATAGACTCACCTTAGCCAATAGTGGTAATGAGACGATCGCCGACGATAGATGATGCCTTTCAAACACGAGAACCGCAACCTATCAAATGAGGTGCGGTCATTAATAATAGACTCGAGAAATAACCCATACATAAGAATATAAAACTCGACTCATAAAATCACGACAAAATCGAGAGAAAACGATACAAGTGATACTATTACACTCTCCTATATATTCATTTTATTATTCTACGCCTTTAATAAAAATCTGCCGGAACATACCGAATGTCCAAGCCGTTTTCCCATACTTAGACATATCAACTTTTTATGATACTACTCAGAGAACTCACTTACTATATTTAGAAAGTCGTCCCAAGAGCCCATTAAAATATTTTACTTCTAAAGTTCCCTGCCCGACTCATCTTTGAATCACAAAATCCGGACAGTTTAGCGACCTTGACTTACGAAACTATTTTGACCATTCTAAACAACTCCGTTTGTAAAACCGCCACTTGATTCTAAAAATAGACTCAAAATGCTAAACTTGGAGCCTAAGAACAGCCCTTGAATCATTTTGAAACTCATTTTATAGTCCCCGAGATTCGATCCAAATATCGACAACAATTTTCGGATTGTGTCAACACTCGTCTCCCGGTACATGAAAATCAAACTAGTGTAACTTCCACCTCGTTTAGAGTTGGAAGGCCTACTTTATATCAAATCGAAGCTAACGAAATTCTCTACAACATAATCCCATCATATCATCCTATATTCAGACTTAAGACCCTCGAAAATGGCCTCAAACCTACTGCCTAAAATTGACTATAAAAATCTCTTACAAAATCAAGTTTTTGATCAAAACCAACAACTTTTATCATCATTCTAACATCCTAACATCACCATAAACCAATCCTAACACTTGTATCATCATCAAAATCAAAAACCCAAAAATTAAAATTCAACTTTTTAACCAAAACATTACATAAACATCATTTGATCATCATCTCTAACACATGCATGATCAAAATCACCACCTAATAAGCCTAGTTTTTTTTATCAAAATTCAAAACTCAATGCATGTAAGTAAAAATGGTATCATTAGAATCACCTTTCAAACATAGGAATGGGACTTGTTTTGTTTTTGGATGGATCAAAGTTGATCATCAAAAAAAATTGATGGAATGGATGGTGGTGGTGTAGGCCAAAATGGAAAAGAAAGAAGAAAGATGGTGTTTTTGTTTTAATGAAATTTTTTAAATGAATTGTGTTAGTGGAAAACATATATATAGTGTAAGGTTAGGGTAGTTTTTTCCAATTTGTGATAGTTTTGGTCCAAAATGTAATAAAATAGTTTAAAAGGGTAAAAATGTAAATTGCAAATTTTTAAATATTTACGAGACTCGGGTTTCGTAAAAATACTTTTTAAAAGTTTAAACGCACACGAAAAATAATAATATAACGACTCGATACGTAATTAAAACGACATCGTCGAAAATATTAAATATCGAAACGATCGATAATAAAATATAAAATTTTTGGCATCCGTCGGTATCGCGATCACTAGTAGTCCTCGTTACTCGTCAAAATATCAAAATATAATATTTAATATCGGTTTCAACTTAAACCGTTAAACATAATAATATTTAACGTTATAAAATACTTCAAAATAATTGAAAGTAGAATTAAATTATGACCTTATTTTTACGGGTTTTACAAAAAATCATCAGTGATGACAAAACAGTAAGATTTACCATTCAAGCTTTCTATATTAGTTGGACCAAACAAGTCCATATGTAGCAAGTAAAGTGGTTTAGAACTAGAGTGCGCCTATTTAGACTTAAATAAGACCTTGTGTTGTTTGCCTTTAAGGCATGCAACACAAGAGTGGTCATTGTGGAAAGCCTTTTCAGGCAAACCATCAACCAAACCATGTCTCACAAGTCTGTTTATATTTTTAAAATTAATGTGCCCTAATCTCGTGTGCCAAAGATTACTCTAATCAACTGAAGCCTTAGCATAAAGACATGACAAGTTATTATTCATCCTAATTCCATTAAGATTCACATTATAAATGTCCTTATGCCTAGGTGTTCTATAATCAATGAATTTCTCATCTGGTATTTTAAAATCCTTGCTCAACACCAAGCATTCAGTATCAGTAAAAAGAACCTTATTTTTGTTATCACAAACTTGTGATACACTAAACAGATTATAGTCAAGTTCTTTTACCAGAAACACGTTTTCAAAACGCAAGTTGTTGGTGAGAAGAGTTCCTTTGCCTGTGATAGTTCCATATCCGCCTCCAAAGTAAACTTTCTCACCATCCTTAATGGGAGTGAAGTTTGTGAGATAATCTTCCTTCCCATTCATGTGCCTAGAGCATCCACTATCCCAATAGCCATAATCATTAACCTGCTTTTGAATGCCCCGCACATAAAGAAAACAAATTAGTTTTCTTTGGGAACCCAAGCCTAAGCAGACTTGGATTCATTTGGTTGTTCAACAAGAACAAACTTAGTCCTCATAACAACCCCTTGTTCATCCCTTCTTGGATTAAACACCCAGTTCACCCCAATTGGTTTTGTTTTGACCTTTGATATATAATTAAATCTGTTACAGGTCATAGAAATCCCATCTGAATTAGGGTTTTGGTCTTGCTTAGGTCTCCATGTCAAGCTAGAAGAAGCTTTTAACCCCTTTCTCTTTGGTTGCAAATATTTACCATTATTTGGTCTGGCAACGTTTCTGTCAGCGTTTGATTTGGTCTTGTCAATGCTGAAATTACCCTTGTCAGCGTTGAACCTAGGGTTTGCTACAGGAACCCATTGTCTATTAGACCATGTATTGGTCTTCTGAAAAGGTCTTTGTC
This sequence comes from Glebionis coronaria, assembly GCA_025667525.1. NCBI lineage: Eukaryota > Viridiplantae > Streptophyta > Magnoliopsida > Asterales > Asteraceae > Glebionis > Glebionis coronaria. Next base: position 83,200 of record JANFOE010001292.1, on the reverse strand, counting down.
CCTAAGTAATAGACCCTTTAGTAAAGAATAGGGCTGGTCTAACAACTTGTGGACTTTGCTGAACAAAAGTTTTGGGTTTGACAGTGTTTGACTTTTTGTCAGCGTTGACCTTTGAAGCGTTGACACACTTATAGGCTAAATGTGAAAAGCTACCACAAGTATAACAGGCTTTTCTAGACATAACTCTAGGTCTAGAAGAAAAGAAACCTGTTCTATTATCACTATACGGAGTTTTATAATTTTTATACATATTTTTGTTAATTATTAAAAATATGAAAAAAATAATTTTAGAAAACTGGGTCAACCCAGGTTGAACCTAGTCGACTTGGGTTGACCCGGACCCGGTGACTCTACCGGGTCGATTTAAAATCGGGTTTCAAAACATTGTTTAAAACCAAAAAAAATTGTCTGTTTTATCTATATTGATAATATACATTGATAAGTGTGTAAATACTTACCCTTTTACCACTTAAAACAAGCAAAAACAAAACCTAAATGTGAATTAATCAACGTAAAAGTCGGAATTACGCGAGTTTTGTGTATTCGTGTCAAAATAGGTACAAAAAGACAAAAACAAAGAATACACGGGATTTCACGGGCGTTTATTGAAGAAAAAGAAAAAGATTGAAGAAAATGAACAAAAGTGCAAAAAGAATGAAAGTTGGAGTGCTTGAAATGAAGAAACTATGATAAAGGCTAAAGAAGAAGTTTATAAACAACAAGGACTAAATCTGCCAAAGAGATAAATTTTGGTATGTGGACTACACGTAGACCAATTAGAAGCCATCATTTCATGTCACACGGATCACCAATTTGTTCCACCAATGATAGCCCAAGTTGAGGGTTCACATGGATCACCAAATTCAACCATTAATACCCACAGCTCCATTAATACCAATCATTACCCTTTTTCCCATTATTACACAATTAATTACCTAGGTTATTAATAAACATATCTCAACATCAGCTTTTTACCCCGATCCCATAACACACACACACACCACCCAATCACAAAGGCGAAGTGGTAATTTTATTCATCAACATTTTACCAACGATCCAGGCCGATTCAAAAGAAGTGTTATACATGAAAAATGCTCGCAAGGAAGAGATGAATTCAATGGTACACTCCAATCAAAATGTTGTGGCCTAATTCGCCCAAATCACCTTCAACCTTATAAACCCTAATATGACGTGGCATTCTTTAACTGGATGTTTTAACTGTCATTTTTGACACAGCTGTCACTCAAGAAAACCCCACTCATCCCCATGCCCCCCTAACAGCCTATAAATACTAGGATGCTCTTCCAACTCACACGCAGATTAATTTTTCCTAAAGTTTCTAGAATTTTCCTCTTATTTTCATTAGTTAGCTTAATCTTGAAGATAGCTTTAGTTTTTGTATCTCCTTTATCACATTGTACTCTCATTTCACTCAATTCAATTAAACTTCCATTAAAACATTGTTCATCATCTCTACCATTACAGTTACTGTTTCTCCTGTTGAATTTGTTGTTGTTAGTGATTACTAAGCTTTATCACAAGCTATTGAAGCTGACTTGTTCGTGTTTGGTTCAGTTTTGAAGTCTGGTGTGAATTCGAGTTTTTGGAGGGAATTTGATCATTTGAATTCAATTCATTGAATTCAAGTAATAACTGGTGTTCTTGTGGTTGATTCATGATCAGTAGGTGTAGGTGATTATGTTTAAGCTTCTTCTCCATCAACAGAGGCCTAGAAGTCGGGTTTACGTCATTTTCATATTTTTCGGTAAAATTTAGGTGTTATATGCATTTGTATGATCAAGTGTGCAAATACTTGTTTCTTTATTGATTCCTAGTTCATTTGATCAGTTTGAGTAGATTAGATATCTGGTTTAGCTACAGCATCATTGGATCCTTGAGTTCCGTTGTTAAAATTGCTTAATAATAGTTTAAGGTCTGTTTGGATTTTCTTTGTGTGAAGAGTTGTGTTATAACTGTGGTCTTGGTACTTTTTTCATCTCATTTGTAGCATTTAGACACCATAGAATTTGTCACATAGAATTTAAATACACAAAGTCAAAAAGGATCAAAATAAGGTTGTGCTTATGGTTAGTTGTCATGAAACTACTATTCTAGCTCATTACTTGATCAATTTTGAGAGGTAACCTTTGATATTTGAGGCTTTGGATAGCTTTTAGTGCTGATAAGATAAATATAGTTTTGGATTTTTACTGTAGTAAACTCAGTAAGCCATAACTCAGCTCCAAACATGCCTAATTGAGCTGATTTTCTATCAACTTTTGGTCAAAAGTTTTAATCAGCTCAATCTGAGTTTTTAGTTAGACTTCCTTTATAAAATTTGGTTCATAAATAGCTTATTATCAATTTTCATCTTTAAGGAATAAGATTTGAAAAAGTCAAATTTGGTCAACGTTGGTCAAATAAGCTCAATTAACTTATTTCCACTTTCTAGCTTATTTTCTCAATGAAATTTTGATTTTCTTGGATAGGTGTCACTTTTCTCAGCTTATACTCATTCCTGAAAGTTCAATAAGCCTATATAAGCCTAAATACTTTTTCCAAACACTTGTACATGCTATAAAATTCGAATAAGCACTTCCAGTTCATTTCATAAGCTGAAATAAGTTTTCCCTAGCTAAATTTCGATTTTAGGAAGTTTAAAATTTGTTTCAGCTCATTTGGTTCAGTAATGAAGCTTATCCAGCTTGTTAGATAGCTTAAACCCGTTTTTCATACATAAGTTTCCAAAATTTCTTTCTAGTCCCTGGCGTTTTAAAATTGTTTCATTTCTTGTTATTACACACTAGTCCTTGGTAATTTAGTTTTATTTTTATAAGGTACGAATAGCAACTAGTGTTGGGCTTGTTTTGGGCCAGTTTTTGTTTTGGGCTGCGTTTGAATTTGATTTCATTTTCAGTTTTATTAAATTCTCAATTTCAAAAGTTTTTAATAATAATTCATTTTATTTTTAATAAATAACAAAATAAAAAGAAAATAAAGATAGAGTAAAAATAAAGTTTTAATATTTAGGTAATTTTGTATTTTCATTTTTAGCATTTTAATATTTTGTCGTTTACATTTTATTTGTGCATTGTTTAGTTGTACTTTTAGTATTAATGTGGTACGTGTACTTTGTTTTTCAAATAAATACGTATTACATATATAGTATTTTTACATTTTTACGTATATTGTGCTCAAATAGAAATATAATACCATTCAAGCACTTATAACCAAAAACGATAAATCTCTTGTTAAAATTGGAAATCAATTCAAGTCGATTCGAGGAAAAACGATTATTAATTGGCATCGCTGCCATTTCGATCTCATTACGATTGACGATTTTTCGTGAGACGATTTGGATTTTGGGATCCGTTCACTTTTGGACGTTATTTTCATGCAATCAAAAATATAAAAAACCAAAAAAATCAAAAATATAAAAATAGAAAAAAAAAATAAAAAATCACAAAAAGCAATTTCTTTCCTAAGAACTGTACCAAAATAATAAAAAAATAAAAAATGTAACACTTCTCATAAAGTGTTACACAAAAATATTACGGACTACTATGCATATTATTTTTCTTATTTGTTTTTCTCTCATCTTTTCTTGTGAATATATCTTTTTAAAAAAATAAAAATACAAAAATATTTTCTTCTTACTATATTACTATATATATTACGTATACGTAGATACGATCAATCAATACACATATCTTCATAAGTAGTGCTTTGCAATACACCGTGATTAGTGGCGTTCCTGTTTGGGAATAAAATTATCCAGTCGCTGACAAAAGGAATCAAGACACTTATAAGAGTAATCAAGCTGTAGACAAACAAGACACATACTATAAGGATTAAGCCACTATCAAGAGTAATTAGCGGTTAAAGTCAACACGTTTGTATAAGTTAGGAAGATGTATATGAATATTGTATTTCTTGTGTTTATCTGTTTGATATCTTCCTAATATAGTTGATACCTAGCTTAATGTTCAAGGCTCCTTATGTGTATAAAAGGAGGCCTTAGGGTTTATTGTTTGATAACACTTTCAATAGCTTTGTACGCAACAGTTATCATTAATCGAAGTTGAAAGTTTGGTATATTTTTTGTTCTTTTTTCTAAGTATTAATTCCACATAATACTTAGTTTTTTTTCAGACACAAGTTTTCTCTACGTATTATACTTGATTCAATCTCGTTAATACAAAGCTAAACCGATCTAAGTTTGGGATCAACAAGTGGTATCAGAGCTTGTTGAGGAACTTTGATCTAAAAGAATAAAACCCTAAATCGCACTAAACCCTAATCACAACAACACGATGACAACCTCATCCCTAATTGCTGAAACCCCATCCTCATCCACCAATCACAACCTCAAAATTCCCATGCTTAACCCCGACAACTTTGAACTTTGGAAATCTAATTTTCAACAATATCTCCAAGTCGACGATTATGTCCTATGGGAAATTATTGAGTATGGAAACACTTTTGACAAGGAGAAAAAGATTGTAGAGACTAGAGCTCAAAGAGTCACACGGTTCTAAGCCTGAGGATGCATCAAGGCCTCAAGATGGAAGAGCTACTTCTGCTGTAGAAATAGCTAATAAAAGAAACGACATGAAAGCTTTGAGTTGTCTTAAATTGGATATTGGCCCAAAAGAGAAATTTAAGTTTAGAAGGTATGAATCTGCTAAAGACTCTGAGAATCTATTGAAATCACTTATGGTGGCAATAAGGACACTTTGAAGGATAGGAAAAAGCAACTGGTAAGGGAGTTTATTGTCTTTAAAGCCTTTCCTAATGAAAAACTGAGTGAAGTTAGAAGTCGTCTTTAAGATCTCACTAGCAAATTATCATTCATGGGATTAGACTTTCAGGAAGAAGATATCAGTGCTGCTTTCCTTGGATCCCTTGGTGAAACATGGGAAATTCACACCAAATCAATTCTCGCTACCAAAAGTCGCAAGCATGTATCTTTTGATGATATCTATAATCAACTAAAGATCATGGAACCAGAAGCTATTATAAAGCAGGGAAGACCATCTACTTCAACACCAGGAAACATGGCCTTTGTTTCTAATCATGACTCTTCAGTCGCTGATAACAATCCACATGTCAGCGTATTGATTCCACATGTCAGTGGATCATCCTCAACCGCTGACACATCCAACTTTGTTTCACCAGGCCTTAAACCAGCTAGAATAGATTTGGATACCGTGTGTGCATACATTGCTTCTTTTCCTAGTACATCTCAAATTGTCTATGAAGACCTTGAGCAAATAAGTGATGATAATCTTGAAGAGATGGACATCAAGTGGAACATGGCTCTTAGGAACATAAGAGCTAACATGTTTTACAAGAATTTTAGAAAAAGGCTTACATTCAATCAAGGTGAATTTACTGGGTTTGATAAATCCAAGGTTGAATAGTTCAATTGTCATAGACTGGGACATTTCAGAAGAGAATGCAGATCTCCACTTAGGAATGATGGTGGAAAGGGAATGGTACATACTTCTGTCAAGATTGAGGATGGTGACTCAAAGGCTATGGTAGCCATACAGACCATTGATGGCATTGGATGGGACTAGAGCTATTTGGAAGATGAGGTGATGTAGAATCAAGCTTTGGTTGCTGAAAAGGAAGAGGAACATGTTCACTTTTCTCTTATGGCCAACTCATCTTCTTCATCAGATAATGAGATAATAATGATGCTTATTATTATCTATTGATGTGTTCTTGCGGAGTTGAAAAGTCTGGTGCAGCTTGCACTGTTTCCCTTAGTGTGGCTCGTGATCTTGTAACCGCACTCGATCACATACATTTCTCTTCAGTCCAGTTTGACTTTGAAAATTTTCCCTTTCAACTCTAAAAACGGAAAACATAATTAAAAATGAGTTAGTACTAAATTATTTTAAATGAAAAAAGTTTGTGTAACACTACCCCATTTTGGTAAATAGAATGTCATGCGTGATTATGGCGTGTCATCAAAGCATACAAGGATAAATGTCTTAAACACTACATGACCATAAAGGAAATACCGAAAACAAACGTCGGTACCCCAAAGTATAAGCTCATCACACACAAACATAAGTACTGTAAAGGAAAAGGACTAAACAAAGTCCATGGAAACAAGTAGCAAAATGTATGATGATAAGCATAAAGTAATAAAGGATAGAAAGCTTCCAATCCATATGCACGTACGCTTAGAGTCTAAGAGCGTCCCTGAGTACCTGCCGTTTTGGGAACATGAAAGGAAAACGGCTGAGCATAACGCTCAGTGCACGGATATACAAGCATAGAATGAATAACATAAGCATATACAACATATAGCAGCGAAATTGATCATGTCTTGGAAAACCTGGTATAACTTAGTAAAACTGGTTTTATAGTTTGAAAAGCAGTATGTTTATCTTATGAAAACTGTTTAACATGTTAACCATTAAGCCAATATAGGTCATGAAATATCAACGTGCATGAATACTTGGAAGGGTGACCTCGTCATGCAATTATAGGGGTTGCCTCTAATTAATATAAGTTTAGGTAGGAGGGATCAGCTCCTTGTGAATGATGCAAAGTCACACACCACATTCACTTGAATAATCTGTTAAAAACATGTAACGTAGTATGCACCCATACACCCCACATGATTACATAATAATATGGCCAAAAGCAGAAAGGGACGCCACGAGCTATCACTCTGCTGTGGTGAAGTCATAACACTGGTGCCTCTAGTGTTATGGTTATGGTACCTCTATAACTAGGTGAAACTGGTCATGCATGTATATGGCTTAGGCATTTAAATTAAACATAAGAAAATCAAAACATATAAAACATAAACTGGGAAAATAGTTGGCTGCATACGGGGAATCCTAATAAGGAAAGAATGTCCATACTGAAAGGACAGAGAATCTATACCTTATGTCCAGTGAACGAACAAGACGAACGGAAAAGAGTCCTACTTCAATCTCACTAATGCTACCTAAATAGTATACGCGTATAAGTATTCTGGTTACTAAGTACGTAACTGATTTATATCATGTCTTAGCTTGTTTTATATGTTCATGTCTTGTTTTACTGATTAAGTATTACTTGTATTTGTTGTATTATTATACTTGTTGTGTAATGATAAGTAACTTTCTAAAAATAGCAGGTTCCTAAAATAGAATGTTTCCAAAAATAGAAAGTTTCCAAAAATAGATTAACTACTTAAAATAGATAAGTTTCTGAAAATAGAAAGTTTTTAAAAATAGTAAGTTCCTAAAATAGAAAGTTTCCATAATTAGAATTAAGCTGGATTAATAAGCTAATAAGATAAGCTTAAGTTTTACTGATTAAATATACTAAGTCATGTGATTAATATTATAGTTTATTAATTATATCATGTTAGTTAAATAAACTATATGTTATATGATTTAATTAAATATAGTCATGATTTAATTAAATTAAAGTGTATATAATTCTTAGGTTAAAACATGTATTAATATTTATATTAATATAACCTAGGTCATGGAAATTAATTAATTATAAGTCATGTTTTAATAATTAATTATTTACTATAGTCTAAATTACATAAATAATTACTTAGGTTAAAATCATGTATTATTAATTAATAATAATAAACGTAAGTCCATGTTTTAATTAAAGTAATTATATGTCATGTTAAATTAATTTAATTAACTTGTAAATAAATAAACTTGTAAAAACAATTAAACTTGTAAAAATAATAAACCGAACCCATGTATTATTTTTATTAAACATGTCGTGAACCGGACTCGTGAACCCATGAACCGGCCCGAACCAAAACCCTACCAAAAACAGTGACAAACCGGCCTAAGCCGGTTGCCCCAGCTCTCGGTAAAACTGCCACCGGCTGCAGCCGGTGGTCTTGTCCTCTCGGACCAGCCGCTGACGCCACCAAAGTTCCCATTGGCAGTAGCCAGTGGCCCCCCCTGCTGCCTGCGGTGGGTTCCCCCTGCTTACCAAAGATAGCCACCGGCAGTTGCCGGTGGTGGGGCTGTGGCTGCCGAGACCAACCGAACCACAAGGACACCCACGACGCGAGTCGGGGTGCCTTGCCCATCCTGCCGACCGAACACCAGCACCACCGAGACCTTTGTCTCGTGTGTTGATGTGAACAAAACGACACCGAGATCCTTGTGGCTCTCGGTTTGTGTGGCGGCCAACACCAAACCCGAAAACACCCTTGTATTATTTACCCACCATGGTTTTACTTGTTTTAATTCTTGTGTTTTTAAACCCCATGATCATACATGCATAAAACATAAAAAGAAAATAAAAAGAAAGTTTTTCGGATTACCAAAACACGTGGAATCAATAGATCTTGAATACACGAACACGTACTAATGATTTGTTTGATTAAAATCAACCAATCACCCTTGTTTGGTGATGGTGCCGCCAGCCTACAGGAGCAAGGAGGAGGATTTAGGGTTTTTACTTTTCTAAAAATTTACTATGAATGAATAATGTTTACATTATTTGTTTACTTAATAAAACCCATGGGACGGGCCCCTCCTTCTTTGTGTGCCGCGGCTACCAGGGCCCACCAAGGGAAACCTAATAAGTTTGAAAACACTTATCCTTTTACCACTTAATTATAATAATAACCAAGCTAAAACGTGTATTTTATGTCGTAAATGTAGGAATTATGCGTGGTTTGTGTTTTTATTGTGTTTTAGGACCAAAAGATGAAAAAGGAAGAAAACATGGGCTTTCACGGGCTTTTATCGAAGAAAACGAGAAAAGATGAAGTCAAAAGATCAAGAGTGCAAAAAGAACGGAAGTCCAAGGCCTATTCTGAAGATTTATCGAAGAAAAAGTCTAAAGACGGAAGTTTAATGAAGTCGAAGAACCAAGTCTAAATAAAGGAGAAAATTATAAGACGAGTTCAAATTATATCGACAAATCTCGAGACGACGTCGAGAAAGACAAAGAATTTAAATCGAGTCGAGACAAGAAGAAAGAATGAAGAAAGCATCAACATTTTACTCCTCCTATAAATACCCTCCTAATGTGTCATTAGGAGAGGGTTAGTTAGTTTAGATTAGGAGTAGTGTAGATTTACTTTCTCTCTCTAGTTTTCACTTTCTCTCTCTAGCTTTTATTTCATGTTTTATTTTTTTTCATTAATCTTGTATTATATCTTCATCTTAATCTTAATCAAGCTTTTCAATTAATCATTCTCATTCTTCCTTTCTTTATTATTAATCTTGTGTTAATTTAGATGATCATGTAGTTGCTTAATCTTAATGTTTATTGATTTATTGATGCGTTTGGTTGATTATGTTTATGGGTTTTTATGTGTTTGATTTTGATAGCTTATGGTGTTTGATGCTTATTGTTTGATTTTGCTTATTTTTAATTAAGTGTTTTTATTAGTTTATTTTATTAAAAGTTGATTTTTAATTTTTAGTTTTATTTGTGTTTTTGAAGTTTTTGATTTGTGGCTAAATTAGTTTTTCTTAAAAGTGTTTTAGATTAAGTTTTAGTTAATTTCTTATTTGATTTGTGCTTATTTTTAGCTTATTTCGTGAATTTTTAATGTTACTATATCTGTCTATCATATCTTCGCAAAAGGGTTTTAACATTCCGAAGATTTCCTTTTTTTTGAATTTAGTTTTCTCTAAATTACTTGTTTTTCTGAAATTAGTCATTTCTCTGAAAATACCATTATTCCGAAATTCATTTTTTGGGAAAAACTCACTATTTGGGAAAAACTCAATTTTTGGGAAAAACAAATTTTTTGGGGAAAACTCATTTTTTGGGAAAAACTCATTTTTTGGGAAAAACTCATTTTTGGAAAAAACTCACTTTTTGGGAAAAACTCACTTTTTGGGAAAAACTCATTTTTTGGGAAAAACTCTTTTTTTTGGAAAAACTCATTTTTTAGGAAAAACTCTTTTTTCCGAAAAAACAAGTTTTTCCGATAAAACTTGTATTGCGAAGAAATGGAAATTCACAAATTTACTGTTCTTATTCCGAAAAAGTTGAGCAGTCTGCCTGCCTGGTCCACTAGTTTCCAGCCAATTGAGGTGCCCGGTTGGCAGCTTCCAGCTTCTTGCCTGCTAGCTTGTTTATTTATTAGTATTGTTCCGTAATTGTTTAGTTTTATCTGAAAGTTGTTCCGATTTTATATCAGAAAGTTACGTATTTTTAGTTGAATTTTTCGTCGATTTTTAGTATTAATAATTTTCGTAAAGTTCAAGTTTTATCTTTTATTTAGTACCCGCTTTAGGTTTTTCCTCGTTTAGCTTCAAAGTACCATTTTAGTTTTATTCTCTCCTTTTTCATTAAGTAAACTTTATTTTCGAGTCGATAGTTAATTTCGTCTTTTAGTTTTATTTTTATTAATTGATTCATTTTAAATTTACGTTTTATTATTTATATTGTTTTGTTTTTATTAGTTAATTGCTTTTAGCTTATTGTTATTATTTTGCGCATTTACCTTTTAAGTAGAATAGAATACCAAACCATTTTATTTTCCACCAACAACGACTGAGTCGCACTAATAACCAGTAATCAATTCGACAAGATCGGACGATAACTCTTTTTATACTTGGCCAAAAACCCTTGTATTAAATGGCGCCGCAGCCGGCTCTTTTCGTGAAGATTAACGGTTTTTTGTGAGAGACACGTTGGATTTTGGGATCCGTTCACTCGTGAACGTTATTTTTCGTGTCAAAAATATTTTCAAAAATCCTAAAAAACAAAAAAAAAATCAAAAAAATCCCAAAAACAATAAAAAAAATCATAAAAAACTTTTCTTTTCAAAAGTTTTGCAATAAAAACATTCCTATTCACCCTCTATTGTGTTTAATTCTTTTTCTCAACCCCTCTAATTTTTAATTCTTCATGGATTCTTATGTCCATTGCGTAGGATGTGGGAGACGATTATATGGGTGCGAATCATGTCAATGGTGTTCATGCGAGCAATGCGGAAAAGATATTCCACCCATTTCAACCGATTCACTATTTGGATTTTGTCCATCGTGCAATTCGACTAATTAATCCTTTTCTTCTAATCCACCTACTCTCCCCCCTTGCATATATTGTGGAAGCGATTCTCATTGGCATGTTTTGTGTCCAATTCGATACCCGCCTCATGGCGAGCAAGAACTGGGTTACAATTATGACAATGGTAATAGCTATCCACATGACGCACCGGGTTTTTCTCAATACCTGTGTTGAAATTATTGTCGGGGCCCTCACGATACTTCTTATTGTCAGCCAATAAATTATTATGAGCCAAATCCGTATCCTCGTTTTTCTTCACCGATGGATTATTATGAACCAAATCCGTGTTCTAATTCTTCTCAACCGATGATTTACTATGATCCACATCCGTGCTATAATTCTGGTTTTCACAATTTGAGCCCCCACAATACACCCTCGATCATCAACCTTCTGTTGGAATGTGTGAAGAAGAACGAGCTAATTTTTTGAATACACTTCAATACGTTCAACAAGAATTAGCTAGCATACGTGAAGCAAGGGAGGAGGAAAAGCGACAGCAACAAGAACAAGTATCTAATCTTAGTGATTATACTCCTCCTCCTGTGCGTCCATACTACTATTATGATGATGCGAAGATGATATCTATAATCTCAACACATCTTCTGAGATTACTACTCCTACTCTTGATATCCCTAATGCGTCTAAGGATAGTGATACATCGAGTGAGATTAGTGATTTTGATCTTGATAAATTCTTTGATGAGGTTTTTGATGTCCCTACTTTTGCTGAGCTTACGAACGAGGTCGCTCTTAATGATGATTTTTCTCCATGCTATGAGAATTTCACTTTTGAAATTTCTCCTTCTCCTCCGGGCGATGAAGGCGATGTTGATTTATTCTCTCTGACATACGAGAAGTTCACCACTGAACTTGGTCTTGTAGATGAGGTGGAAGACGTTATTCTTCGCGACAAATTACTCAAAGTTCATCTTCTTATTGCTAAAATTGAAGCGTTGAATTCTGCTCCTATTTTTGAGTCTTTACCTCCGTCTATTACTTCAGTTGAGAATAATGATACAGGTATGGAGGAAATCGACATTCTCTCAATATCTCCGGGTAGTGATTAATAAGTGTGTAAACACTTATCCTTTTGCCACTAAAATCAAGTAAAAACAAGACCTAATCATGTGTTTTGCATCTTAAATGTCGGAATTACGCGTGGTTTTGTGTTTTGTGTGATAAATAGGTACAAATGATTAAAAGAAGATAAAACACGGGATTTCACGGTCAAATGTCGAAGAAAATGTCAAGAAAGAGTCAAGACAAAGATCAAAAGACAAAAGTGTGCCAAGTTCGCGAAAACCGTCAAAAATCAACACGAGAATGAAGAGAGAAATCTTAGAAGCCAAAACCGAGCTTGTTTTAGTGGATTTAATATTTGTGGAGTTAAACGGGCTTGTGGGTCCCAAATTCGGGTTAATGGGCTTAAAAGTCCATTTAAATGTTGCTTGATAAATGACTACAAGATCAAAAGCCCATTTGGCCAAATTCTACACGGATGAAGACATTTAATCTACAAACCCATAATCTTTGGGCCAAGCCCAAGTAAATGCAAAAGGAACGAATGAAAGTAAATTTACTTTGCTTGACCCGGTCAACCCCTCCCCACGTCACTATTGTTTTAACCCTATAACCTCACAACATCCACTCACACGTTTTTACCCACCGACACACATAAATTAAACCCAATTACCCAATCCCTTCTTGTTTTCCCTACACGTGTACTCCATTGTCCCAAAAACCCAATAATAAATAAAAACAGTTTTATTTACCCTTCACATTTTTTCGATACAAACAAAGGTGCTTCCCTTTTACCCTTTCTCTCTCACATTATTGTTTTCATCTTCCCCATTTTTCCTCTCACCCAAAACCAGTAAAAATCCACTATTCACCAAAACCCTAATCCAGTAAAAAGCCAATCAAACATAGGGGTTTTAATCCCACGTGCCTTGCACGAGTTTGGGAATTAATTCCCCAAAGATTTCGGAAGAGAAGATGGAACGAAGGTGATACGTGGCATCTCATCATTGGAACCAACACCTCATCATTCCATATCCACCAATCAGAGGCCTCTAAAGAAACACAAACCCATCCACGGTGGCAATCCGTGTGATGGGTAATTTTTCTCCACCGTTCGATTAAAGAGAGAAAAAAAGAGAAGAGATTGAAGGGCTGTGATTTCTCTCCGTAGCCACCAAGGAAGCCTAGAAGGTTCAGGGGATCCTTATAAAAACCCCCTCTCTCACATGTAATTGATAAGCTTTTCTTTATTTTTTTAATTTTTAGAAAATAGTTAATTAGGGTTTTAATATTGTAATCTTTTTTTTCAGTATTGTAAGTTTGGATTTTATTAATGAAATATTAATTTTAGTTTAATTCAAGTCTCAATTTAATTTATCTTTCTGTTCTTACTCTAAATTTGGATCTACTTTTTATATTATTACTGTTCGTTGGATATTGTTATGATATAAAAAAAAAAAAGATAAAGAAAAGTGAGATATTGATTTTCCCCACTGGGAAATCAATTTAAAAGGCTACTGTTCATCTGGTATTTGGGTTCGATCCAGTTTGGTGATGTTTTGGTTCGAGATTTATATTAGTTTCGAGAAGCTGTTGGTTTCGAATCGAAGGTGGTGTTAGTTTTGTTGTTCGTATCGGTTTAAGCTCGCTCAGCGCGACGCTTCATCCCAACGGTTTTCGCCAAATGGTTTGTTTTCTCTTTTAAGTTTATGTTTAATTGAATTTTTAGAATAATTTGCTTATTGTTCTTTGGTAGAATTTGGATTTGCTTAACTTATATTGTGCTTATTGGTGTTTGGTTGAGAGTTAGGATTTGCTTTTGTGTTAGAAGTTTGATGTTGCCTGCTATTATTTTGCTTTAAAAATTTTAGGCTGTTTGGATTTGCTTTTGTGTTTGCTGCTCCATTTGTTTGGTAGGCTGAAATTATTAAATCTGCTTATGTTTTGTAAGTTGCTATATCTGCCTAGTTTAGTTTAAGTTCATAGATTTCGTTTTGATTTAATTTGTTTAGTCTAAGCCTTTTGTTTTAGCTTATTAGTTAGCTTAGTTGTTTATTGCTTATTTAGTTTAGCTTATCTGCCTTAATAGCTTATTTGGAGTATTGCTTATCTAGTTTTGGCTTATAGGTATTCTGCTTATTCGGTTTTCGCTTATTGGGGTTCTTGAATTCTTTGCTGGTCTATTTGCTATTACAGAAACTGAACCAATTGTTCAGTTTTCTTTCTGTCCAAAAAAATCAAGTCCAAAAAGGTTGTAGTAAAAATAAAAAGTAAATCGTCCTTGCTGGGTCTCGAACCCGTGACCCTTCGTTCACAAACCCAACGTGATAACCACCAGGCTAGCAAGCGTTTTTGTTTATTAGTTTACGTTAGGTAATTAATATAGGACATTTAGATCTGGCAGCTTTTAATTAGTTTAATAATAGTTTAAGTTAATTTTAATTTTAATTAAAAGTAATTAAAAATTTTACGTTAATTTTCAGTTTTCAAAAATAAATAAAAAGAAAAAAAAATATATTTTATTTAATTTGTTTTTCAAATTAGTTTTTTTTAGTTCAAAATTAATATAGGTTTTATTTAAAAGTAGTTTCAAAATAGATTTGTTTAAAGTAGATTTTTAATTAAGTATTTAGTTTAAAAAGTTTTAAATAGATTATTTTTTTAAAAAAAGTTTAGTAGAAGTTATTTTTATAGATTTATTTTTATATTTTTTTTAGATAGATTAATTTTAATAGCTTTTATTTTTTAAATTAGTTTAAAAATAGTTAATTAAATTAGTTTTCATTTAATAGTTTTAAATTAGTTTCTAAAAAAATACCCAAAAAGATATTATTGTACCAAAAACAATTTAAGTGCAAACGATAAAACCGGAAGTCAAATTCGAGTCGAATCGAGGAAAACGAACTTAATTTAAAGGACTAAAAATCCTAGTTTCAAATTGGCGCCGCTGCCGCTTCGCTCGTACGATTGACGATTTTTTCGTGAAGACGTTTGGATTTTGGGATCCGTTCATTCTTTGAACGTTACGTTTCTTGCACAAAATCAAAAATACAAAAAAAAAAAAAAAACATAAATTACAAAAAAAAAATTAAAAATTCACAAAAGCAATTTCTTTACTAAGAATTGCACCAAAAAAATTAAAAAAGCAAAACGTAATACTTTTTCCTAAAAGTATTACACCAAAAATATTACGTATTAGTGTTAATTTTTTAGTTCGATTTCTTTCGATTTTTCTTGTGAATATATATTTTTCTAAAAAAATACAAAAAGATTTTTCTTTTACTATAATATATTACGTAGCACAATAACTTACCTACTTTTCAAATAAGCCTTAGTTGGGATTTCATCACCTAACTATTGTAGTCGAATCCTTAACGAAATAAAAAGGCAAAATAGATAAATACTAGTAAGACGTTTGAACTCGATATATACAAACTATAAGGTGGGTATAAGGCGACGCGCTATAAAAGGCCGTCTAAGGAAAAAGGTTTTTAAGTGTTTTGTGCCACCTCGTTTCCCCGCTTGCTTGTGCGTATATTGAGAGGGACGACCGATTATTGGTTTGCCGACTCAAGTAGTACTTAAGTATATATTTTTGTAGCTTTTTCATATTGCTCCTCGAGAGGGAAAATCCTTTTCCTCTCAAAGTCGACCGAGGTCACCTAACTCATTCCAAGTTTTAATTGTATGCGCACTCGCGCGCATACATACATACCAAGTGGTGTACCAAATACTTCTAATTCTTCCAAAAAGAAGAAGAAGAAAAACAAAAAGACCGTCATTCAAGCCGATCCCGAGAATCGAGCTTTCGACATAACGATGGCAACGGATAATCGACCAATGATTGAGATTCTTCAATCTCACGTTGAAGGAAACGATGATGCGATTGTGGTGCCAACCATTGGAGCTAATCATTTTGAACTTAAACCGGATTTTATTCGAATGGTTTCCGCTACACCATTTTTAGGTCGTACTAATGATGACCCACACGCTCATATCAAACGTTTCATCCAATTAGCTAATACCGTCAAATACAATGGGGTGCCCCAAGAGGCCGTTCGCCTCCAACTTTTTCCTTTTTCCCTCGAGGGACAAGCCCGGATTTGGCTTGATAAGGAACCACCCCAAAGTATTACCACATGGATCGACTTAGAGACCAAGTTCATTAATTACTTTTTCCCACCATCACGGACCACCGCTTTAAGAAATGAAATAATCAATTTTGAGCAAAAATATGGGGAAACTTTTAGTGAGTCTTGGGATCGATTTAAAGAGCTTTTGAGAAAATGTCCACAACACGGTTTTACCAAAGTGCATCAAATAAATACGTTTTACAATGGTTTAACTCTAAATGACCAAGACTCACTTAATAGTGCCGCGGGGGGCAATATTCTTGTGAAAACCATGAACGAGGCTTGGGCCATTATTGAGAACAAGGCTAAAGTGCAAACCAAGAGTGTTAGGGCCACTATGGCAAGTGCTAGTTCTAGTGAGAGTGACAAGAAAATCGATCGACTTACTTCGCTTGTTGAAACACTCGCTCTAAAAACCGACGCCCTCACTACACATGTGCATGCCGTGAAAGAAAAAAGTGAAACATGTGAAACGTGTGGTGGACCACATTCATATTTCAATTGTGACAAGGTTTACAATGATCAACAACAAGTTTGTGCTTTTAATGCTAATGAGAGGGTTCAATTTAAACCTAATGTTGATGTTAACCATTTGTCTTATAAAAGTACTAATTATTTGGCTCCCCCGGGTTTTGTAGCACCTCAAAGACCACCCCCACCCGCCCAAAATACCCAATACCAAAATAGGAACCAAGGTCCTCAAATGGGTAATTTTCAAGGGAATGCTAATCAAGGGAATTTTAATGGTCAAAATCAAGGTTTTCAAAATAATAACCAAGGTTTTTATAATAACAACGGTTTTCAATCTCAATATCAAAACCAAGGTTTTCCTAATCAAGGGTTTAATCAAATGAACATGCAAAATCCTCAAATGGACTTGGTTCTACAAAAATTGACCGAACATGAGAAAATCATGCAAGCTATGCAAGCATCTACTAGACAAATGCAAGAGTCCAACGATAAGAGATTTTTGACTATGTTGCAAACCCTTCGACCCCAAGGTGCCTTACCATCCAATACCGAGATTAACCCTCGTGCTAATGTGAGTGCTATTAATACTCGAAGTGGAGCCACTTTAGTGGGACCTTCCATCTCTTCGCCCATAAAGGAGAGACAAGGCCCGGAGGTCATAATGAGTAATCCTACTCCCCCTCCGGTGATTCCGCCCACTACCACTCCTAGTTCTAGTCCTCCATTGCCGAAAGAGCCTATTCCTACGGTTGTTCAAGAAGCGAGTCCTTCTCCTTCTCAACCTAAGCCTAATATTCCTTATCCATCTAGGTTAGGCAAGACGAAAGTGCTCAACAAAGATGACATTCATGTCTCTAACTTTTTGAAAATGATTTCCAATGTGAATGTTAACGTAAGCCTTATTGAAGCACTTGCTCAAATGCCAAAATTTGTCAAAATGTTTAAAGATTTTCTCAATAAGAAGGAAAAAATGGTTGAGCTCGTTAACACCCGTTTAAATGAGAATTGTTCCGCGGTTCTTCTCAAAGAGCTTCCCGAAAAGCTAGGAGATCCCGGACGATTCGTGTTACCTTGCTCGTTTCCTCAAATCGATGATTGTATGGCTTTAGCGGGTCTCGGCGCTAGCATCAATCTTATGCCACTTTCGGTTTGGAAACAACTTTCATTACCCGACCTTGTACCGACTCGTATGACTTTAGAGTTAGCTAATCGAACTCTCGCATACCCCGTTGGTATTGCCGAAGATGTTTTTGTTCGAGTCGGTACATTTACTTTTCCCGTGGACTTTGTCGTCGTCGACTATGAAATGGATCCTCGTATTCCGTTAATACTTGGTAGACCATTCTTAAGGTCCGGAAGAGCCTTAGTTGATGTAGCCGAAGGGGAGTTAATTCTTAGGGTTCGGGATGAACAACAAGTTTTTAAAATGGGAAAAATCACAACGAAATCAAATGGAAAAGAGTCGGTCAATATGATTGATGTTCTTAATTTTGATAATGAAGAAAGTTTTATCAATCCTTTTGAAGCTAAAAAGTTTAATATCAATGATTTTGTGGTATACTCAAATCCACTTTTTGACACTTCAAATGATACTCCACTTTTTGAAGAAAATGGGGAAACTAATTTTAGTGATGTCTCATCCCTAAGTAATCATTCCATTTCGGATTTTGAGGATGCCAATAGTGAGGACACTTCTTCAAGTGCTCACTTTCCTTTCGATATTAGGGAGACACCTTTAGAGCCTCCAATTTTTACTCCCATTTATGACACCGATAGTGATGACACTTTTTCAAGTGATCACACTATTTTCGGCTTAGACGACTCGCCTTTTGACCCACCCACTTTCGACCCACCCATTTATGATTCACCAATCTTTGATAACTACGATGATGACACTTCTTTAAGTAATCTCATTTCCTTGGGTTTTGACGAGACACCTAGTGAGCTTAATGATCCTATTCTCTCTATAAGTGATTCTCCCATTCTTGAGTCTCCCTTTGATTCTTATATTCCTAATTTGAGGGACATGACTTTTGAGGAGGATCCTCCACCTTTAGAGGTCGCCCCTATTTTAGAGGATATTCCATTTGAGGAGGATTTAGAGAACTTTCTAAACTCCTATTTTCCTCACGAGGATGAGTTTTCCTATGACTCCGACGATACTTATGTTTTCCCATCAAGTTTGGAAGAGGACGACCTTCCCACTTTGGATTTTGACGACATTTTGAGCTTAAATGACGACACCTCTTGCTATTTTCCCGTTAAGGAATCGGTATTTGATCCCGGCATAGAGATTTTTGTGCTATCATCTCCAAATCACCTTATCTTTGCTTTGAAGAGATTTTTGCCTAAGGATACCCCACTTTTCTATGACTTGCGTACCACCTCGGGGTTTATTTCCTTTTGTGATGGAATTTATGTGTTTGACCCGGGTGGATTTTCATGGGGTATGCCTTGTATGACTTTGTTTCACCTTAATCATGGAGAGATTTTCCTCCCTTGGAAATCTCGGTTGTTCCATGATTTTCCCATTTGAATGATGACATTCGGGAATTCGAGTCGAGCTAGAGACTCGTGATAAATAAATCAAGCATCGTATAACTAGGTTAGATTTTTACCTTTTCCACCCTTTCCACCTTTTTCACCTTCATCCATGTCCACCAATAAGTGTAGGGGAGGAGCCAAGTAGGTTGTTTGGTTGTTGTGATGTGTGTAGGTACATGTGCTATGATGATCCACTTTTGGTACTTTTGACACAACCCGTGATCCCGTGTTTCCCGTGTACCCGGTTCCTTCGATAAGTTTTTGCTATTGTGATTCATCATTTTAAATAAAACGCATAAATGTAATCACTTTAGTTGTCCTTTCCTTAGCTCGATTTAAACAACGCACTCAATGTCCTAAGTGTAGGGGAGTTTATTCTCCCACATGTTTAAACATTGAGGGCAATGTTTATATTAAGTGTAGGGGGGATTTCTATCGAAATTTTAGTGCCTTTTCCATGAATGTGACCTCATTTTTTCGGAAAATTTTTAAAAATTTTCAACGTTTTTCAAATTTTTGATCTATTTTGGCCTAGTAGTTTTTTTATTTTATTTTTCTTCCTTTTGTTATCGCATCGTATGTATATATTCTATTTCAAGAATAAAGTCATAAATAAATAAAATGGTTTTAACAAGTTTAGACGTCTTTGATATATTAGGCCCGTCGTGAATATTTTGACTCAACCCGAGTTTACTTATCCGAGTTTACTCTAGCTAGTATCCTTAACCATGTAGACCTTAATTGGTTTATTAGGCTAAGCATCCACGAGTCTCATTCCTTGAGATTTTAAATTGTGGAGAACGAGAGATGATAGAGTTAATTATAAGTTCGGTATTCTTTCATTAACTTATGTGAGTTAGTTATGAGCTTTTTCTCCCATCACTTGTTAATAAATATATTTGCAATAAATAAGGTTGTACGATTTGAAAAGTTACTTAGCTTCTAGCACAAGATCGTTTAAAAGTTGCTCGGTATTAATTAGAGTTCATAGCCAAGGCATAACTTATTGAAACGGGACGCGAAGATTGGCTTATCCAAAAAGGCCCTAACAAGGCATGAGGATACCCGAGTCCAAAAAGGCCCTCACAAGGCATGAGGATTCACTTTTTGCTAAAGATCCAAAGATGATGTGAAGATCATTAATCCAAATCAATATGAAGGATCAAGACACACGACGAGAAGCAATTACTCCCCTAAAGATCATGGAGAAGTCTATCCAAAAAGACCCTAACAAGGTATGAGGATAAATAGATCCAAGTCCAAAAAGGAGGCGGATCGTTGTATATCAAAATCCTAAATAAAGAAGAGGATAAATGAAGAAGTCGTGGTCAACGTTTGAAGCATCTTTCACTCCTTATGAAGATGTATACCAAAATGAAGAGAAGACCATAATTTCAAGATCGTCTCTCAAGATTTGAAGTTTGAAGTACAAGCCAAATATCGGTCCGAGAAAGGTCTCAAATCGTGAAACGAGTTATGCCAAGATATGAACTTTTTGAGGTTTCGAGAAGCAGTTTTAAAAGATTTTGTCCTTTAGCTAACTATTGATTAAATCGTCCCACTTTGTTTTCGGCCTAAATAAATTATCGAAATAAGTCAAAAATGCATCCTCATGATCATTCAAGACAAAAATAAAATACAAGAGATACACCGTAGGAATAAGGGGGTCTAAGTGATTAACTAAACCACATGAGTAAGTGTTAGTAGTGCTAACTTGTAATAACAATGATCTCGTTTTTATGCTTGGTGTGGGGAACGTGAAACTTGAGGGTGATTAATATTCGTGAAACCAAAGCCCTAATCTAAGTCTTAGATTTCTTTACGAGTTTCTTCCATCTAATAATTTCCAAGTTAATAAATTGTTATAGCTTTTTAAGTTTTTATCTTTTCGTCATAGTAGTAGTGGTAATAATTATAAAGGCCGAGATGGATTGATTATGAGAAAAATGTAACTTATGCTTTATAACTATGCATTGCATGGGGTCATTGCAATGGTCAAGTGTAGGGGATTTAATAAGTGTGTAAACACTTATCCTTTTGCCACTAAAATCAAGTAAAAACAAGACCTAATCATGTGTTTTGCATCTTAAATGTCGGAATTACGCGTGGTTTTGTGTTTTGTGTGATAAATAGGTACAAATGATTAAAAGAAGATAAAACACGGGATTTCACGGTCAAATGTCGAAGAAAATGTCAAGAAAGAGTCAAGACAAAGATCAAAAGACAAAAGTGTGCCAAGTTCGCGAAAACCGTCAAAAATCAACACGAGAATGAAGAGAGAAATCTTAGAAGCCAAAACCGAGCTTGTTTTAGTGGATTTAATATTTGTGGAGTTAAACGGGCTTGTGGGTCCCACATTCGGGTTAATGGGCTTAAAAGTCCATTTAAATGTTGCTTGATAAATGACTACAAGATCAAAAGCCCATTTGGCCAAATTCTACACGGATGAAGACATTTAATCTACAAACCCATAATCTTTGGGCCAAGCCCAAGTAAATGCAAAAGGAACGAATGAAAGTAAATTTACTTTGCTTGACCCGGTCAACCCCTCCCCACGTCACTATTGTTTTAACCCTATAACCTCACAACATCCACTCACACGTTTTTACCCACCGACACACATAAATTAAACCCAATTACCCAATCCCTTCCTGTTTTCCCTACACGTGTACTCCATTGTCCCAAAAACCCAATAATAAATAAAAACAGTTTTATTTACCCTTCACATTTTTTCGATACAAACAAAGGTGCTTCCCTTTTACCCTTTCTCTCTCACATTATTGTTTTCATCTTCCCCATTTTTCCTCTCACCCAAAACCAGTAAAAATCCACTATTCACCAAAACCCTAATCCAGTAAAAAGCCAATCAAACATAGGGGTTTTAATCCCACGTGCCTTGCACGAGTTTGGGAATTAATTCCCCAAAGATTTCGGAAGAGAAGATGGAACGAAGGTGATACGTGGCATCTCATCATTGGAACCAACACCTCATCATTCCATATCCACCAATCAGAGGCCTCTAAAGAAACACAAACCCATCCACGGTGGCAATCCGTGTGATGGGTAATTTTTCTCCACCGTTCGATTAAAGAGAGAAAAAAAGAGAAGAGATTGAAGGGCTGTGATTTCTCTCCGTAGCCACCAAGGAAGCCTAGAAGGTTCAGGGGATCCTTATAAAAACCCCCTCTCTCACATGTAATTGATAAGCTTTTCTTTATTTTTTTAATTTTTAGAAAATAGTTAATTAGGGTTTTAATATTGTAATCTTTTTTTTCAGTATTGTAAGTTTGGATTTTATTAATGAAATATTAATTTTAGTTTAATTCAAGTCTCAATTTAATTTATCTTTCTGTTCTTACTCTAAATTTGGATCTACTTTTTATATTATTACTGTTCGTTGGATATTGTTATGATATAAAAAAAAAAAGATAAAGAAAAGTGAGATATTGATTTTCCCCACTCGGAAATCATTTAAAAGGCTACTGTTCATCTGGTATTTGGGTTCGATCCAGTTTGGTGATGTTTTGGTTCGAGATTTATATTAGTTTCGAGAAGCTGTTGGTTTCGAATCGAAGGTGGTGTTAGTTTTGTTGTTCGTATCGGTTTAAGCTCGCTCAGCGCGACGCTTCATCCCAACGGTTTTCGCCAAATGGTTTGTTTTCTCTTTTAAGTTTATGTTTAATTGAATTTTTAGAATAATTTGCTTATTGTTCTTTGGTAGAATTTGGATTTGCTTAACTTATATTGTGCTTATTGGTGTTTGGTTGAGAGTTAGGATTTGCTTTTGTGTTAGAAGTTTGATGTTGCCTGCTATTATTTTGCTTTAAAAATTTTAGGCTGTTTGGATTTGCTTTTGTGTTTGCTGCTCCATTTGTTTGGTAGGCTGAAATTATTAAATCTGCTTATGTTTTGTAAGTTGCTATATCTGCCTAGTTTAGTTTAAGTTCATAGATTTCGTTTTGATTTAATTTGTTTAGTCTAAGCCTTTTGTTTTAGCTTATTAGTTAGCTTAGTTGTTTATTGCTTATTTAGTTTAGCTTATCTGCCTTAATAGCTTATTTGGAGTATTGCTTATCTGGTTTTGGCTTATAGGTATTCTGCTTATTCGGTTTTCGCTTATTGGGGTTCTTGAATTCTTTGCTGGTCTATTTGCTATTACAGAAACTGAACCAATTGTTCAGTTTTCTTTTTGTCCAAAAAATCAAGTCCAAAAAGGTTGTAGTAAAAATAAAAAGTAAATCGTCCTTGCTGGGTCTCGAACCCGTGACCCTTCGTTCACAAACCCAACGTGATAACCACCAGGCTAGCAAGCGTTTTTGTTTATTAGTTTACGTTAGGTAATTAATATAGGACATTTAGATCTGGCAGCTTTTAATTAGTTTAATAATAGTTTAAGTTTATTTTAATTTTAATTAAAAGTAATTAAAAAGTTTACGTTAATTTTCAGTTTTCAAAAATAAATAAAAAGAAAAAAAAATATATTTTATTTAATTTGTTTTTCAAATTCGTTTTTTTAGTTCAAAATTAATATAGGTTTTATTTAAAAGTAGTTTCAAAATAGATTTGTTTAAAGTAGATTTTTAATTAAGTATTTAGTTTAAAAAGTTTTAAATAGATTATTTTTTTTAAAAAAGTTTAGTAGAAGTTATTTTTATAGATTTATTTTTATATTTTTTTTAGATAGATTCATTTTAATAGCTTTTATTTTTTAAATTAGTTTAAAAATAGTTAATTAAATTAGTTTTCATTTAATAGTTTTAAATTAGTTTCTAAAAAAATACCCAAAAAGATATTATTGTACCAAAAACAATTTAAGTTGAAACGATAAAACCGGAAGTCAAATTCGAGTCGAATCGAGGAAAACGAACTTAATTTAAAGGACTAAAAATCCTAGTTTCAGTGATGATGATGACACGGAGGGGGATATTCTTTTTGATACCTTGATCCATGAAGATATTGTCTCAAGTCCCCTTCCCGGGCACCTTTTATCCCAACCTTTAGACATCATTACGGAGGATGAGTGCTTTGACCCAGGGGGTGACATTGACCATTCCATGATTGACACCTTTACGGCTTTGCCGCTCAGTGATAATCATATGTCTTTTGGGGATGACATTTTGATTCCTTTACCCACCCCACCTCCCGTGGATCATGATTTCACATAGTTTTCGTATGTTGAAAGGACTTTTCTACCCTTCAAGACTTATCCTCATGCGTCTCCTTTATTATTTTCCTCCGGGAACGAGGACAAGGTCTTTAATCCCGGTATTACATTTGAGGCTTCCCCATGGACAATTTATTTTAGGGACGAGTCAGGCTCGTGACCCGGTTAACAAAAACAAGCGCTTCTCGGGAGGCAACCCGATTATCTATCCTTTTATTCCGTTTTTCTAATAAGTGTAGGGGGAGACCCTAGTATGTGTTTGTAGTTTTCTTTCTTATCATGTGTAGGGATTCGAGCTTTCAAAGATCAACTCTTGATGACTTTTGACGACCCGTGATCCCGTGTACCCGTCTTCCCGGTTTTATCCTAAACTCTTTTGATTCTCTATTTTATATTTTCCAATATTAAAATAGGAATCACTTTAGTTGTCTCTTCCTTAGCAAGATTTAAACAACGTGCACAATGTCCTAAGTGTAGGGGAGTTCACTCCCACATGCTTAAACATTGAGGACAATGTTTATATTAAGTGTAGGGGGACTTCTATCAAAGTTAAGTGGGCTTTTCCTTGTATTTGTCCTCATTTTAACCGGAAAATTTGATTTTTCGACATTTTTCAAAAATTTTAATCTATTTTGGCCTAGTAGTTTTTTCTTTGTTATCGTCATTTACTTTCTTTGCTAAAAATAAAGTTTAATAAAGTGGTTTTAAATTTTTCAAAGTCATGAATCTTTTGACTCAACCCGAGTTTACTTATCTAAGTTTGTTCTAGCTAGTATCCTTAACGTGTTTAAGTCAAGTTTTGCTAGGATTTTATATAGGGAACTTTAAAACGCGAAAGTCTTAACTCTTACGGGTTAAGAACAAGAACTTTTCGCAAGTTCCTATAATTGATCCTAGAAAGTCGTTTATCAAGGGAACTTTAAAATGTTAAATCTAAACTTGAAAAAATCTAAGAAGTTGCAAGATCCTATAGATGACTTGAAAACCCAAAACTTTGGTTTAATTGGCTAAGCATCCACGAGTCTCATTCCTTGAGATTTTAAAATTGTGGAGAACGGGAGATGATAGAGTCAATTATAAGTTTGGTATTCTTTCATAAATTTATGTGAGTTAATTATGAGCTTTTTCTCCCATCGCTTGTTAATAAATTTAATTACAATAAATAAGGTTTTACAATTTGAAAAGTTACTTAGCTTCTAGCCCAAGATCGTTTAAAAGTTGCTCGGTATTAATTAGAGTTCATAGCCAAGGCATAACTTATTGAAGTAGGATGCGAAGATTGGCGAGTCTAAAAAGGCCCTAACAAGGCATGAGGGCCACATTTTGTTGCTAAAGATCCCAAGTGATGTGAAGAATCATTTATCAAAAATCAATATGAAGGATCGAGACACACGCCGAAAAGAAAATGCTCCCCTAAAGATCATGGAGAAGTCTATCCAAAAAGGCCCTAACAAGGTATGAGGATAAATAGATCCAAGTCCTAAAAGAAGGCGGATCGTTGTATATCAAAGTCCAAAATAAAGATTGGAGAAAAATGAAGAAGTCGTGGTCCAACTATGAAGAATCTCTCAAAACTTCAAGTGAAGAAATTCCTATTATGAAGAGAAGACCATTATTTCATGAACGTCTCTCAAGATTTGAAGTATGAAGTCACTGCCAAATATCGGTCCGAGAAAGGTCTCAAATCGTTAAGCGAGTTATGCCAAGATATGAACTTTATGAGGTCCCGAGAAGCAGTTTTAAAAGATTTTGTCCTTTAGCTAACTATTGATTAAATCGTCCTACTTTATTTTCGGCCTAAATAACTATCGGAATAAGTCAACAATGCATCCTCGTGATCATTTAAGACAACAAAAAAATATAAGAGGTACACCAAGGAATAAGGGAGTCTAAGTGAATAATTGGGCCACATGAGTGATTGTTAGTTTGCTAACTTATAATAATAATGATCTCGTTTTTAAGCTTGGTATGGGGAACGTGAAACTTGAGGGTGATAATCATTCATGACATTCCAAAACCCCAAGGTAAGTTTTTGATCTTTTTACTAGTTTTCTTCCTTTAAATATTTTATGTCTCTTTAATAAAGACCAAGATGGATTGATTATGATGGAAAATGTAAAACTTACGTTGTAACTAATGCATTGCATGAGGACATTGCAATGATCAAGTGTAGGGGATTTAATAAGTGTGAAAACACTTATCCTTTTACCACTTAATTATAATAATAACCAAGCCAAAACGTGTATTTTATGTCGTAAATGTCGGAATTATGCGTGGTTTGTGTTTTTATTGTGTTTTAGGACCAAAAGATGAAAAAGGAAGAAAACATGGGCTTTCACGGGCTTTTATCGAAGAAAACGAGAAAAGACGAAGTCAAAAGATCAAGAGTGCAAAAAGAACGGAAGTCCAAAGCCTATTCTGAAGATTTATCGAAGAAAAAGTCTAAAGACGAAAGTTTAATGAAGTCGAAGAACCAAGTCTAATTAAAGAAGAAAATTATAAGACGAGTTCAAATTATATCGACAAATCCCGAGACGACGTCGAGAAAGACAAAAAATTTAAATCGAGTCGAGACAAGAAGAAAGAATGAAGAAAACATCAACATTTTACTCCTCCTATAAATACCCTCCTAATGTGTCATTATGAGGGGGTTAGTTAGTTTAGATTAGGAGTAGTGTAGATTTACTTTCTCTCTCTAGTTTTCACTTTCTCTCTCTAGCTTTTATTTCATGTTTTATTTTTTTCATTAATCTTGTATTAGATCTTAATCTTAATCTTAATCAAGCTTTTCAGTTAATCATTCTCATTCTTCCTTTCTTTATTATTAATCTTGTGTTGATTTAGATGATCATGTAGTTGCTTAATCTTAATGTTCATTGATTTATTGATGCGTTTGGTTGATTATGTTTATGGGTTTTTATGTGTTTGATTTTGATAGCTTATGGTGTTTTATGCTTATTGTTTGATTTTGCTTATTTTTAATTAATGTTTTTAGTAGTTTATTTTATTAAAAGTTGATTTTTAATTTTTAGTTTTATTAGTGTTTTTGAAGTTTTTGATTTGTAGCTAAATTAGTTTTTCTTAAAAGTGTTTTAGATTAAGTTTTAGTTAATTGCTTATTTGATTTGTGCTTATTTTTATCTTATTTCGTGACTTTTTAATGTTACTGTATCTGTCTATCATATCTTCGCAAAAGGGTTTTAACATTCCGAAGATTTCCTTTTTTCTGAGTTTAGTTTTCTCCGAATTACTTGTTTTTCTGAAATTAGTCATTTCTCTAGAAATACCATTATTCCGAAATTCATTTTTTTGGAAAAACTCACTTTTTGGGAAAAACTCATTTTTTGGGAAAACTCATTTTTAGGGAAAAACTCATTTTTGGGAAAAACTCATTTTTTGGGAAAACTCGTTTTTTGATCAAAACTCGTTTTTTTGGGAAAAACTCACTTTTTGGGAAAAACTCATTTTTTTTGGGGAAAAACTCATTTTTTGGAAAAAACTCATTTTTTGGGAAAAACTCATTTTTGGGAAAAACTCATTTTTTGGGAAAAACTCATTTTTTGGGAAAAACTCATTTTTTAGGAAAAACTCATTTTTTCCGAAAAAACAAGTTTTTCCGAAAAAACTTGTATTGTGAAGAAATGGAAATTCCGAAATTTACTGTTCTTATTCCGAAAAAGTTGAGCAGTCTGCCTGCCTGGTTCCACTAGTTTCCCGCCAATTGAGGTGCCTGGTTGGAAGCTTCAAGATGCTTGCCTGCAAGCTTGTTTATTTATTAGTAGTGTTCCGTAATTGTTTAGTTTTATCTGAAAGTTGTTCCGATTTTAATTCTGAAAGTTACGTATTTTTAGTTGAATTTTTCGTCGGTTTTTAGTATTAATATGTTTTCGTAAAGTTCAAGTTTTATCTTTTATTTAGTACCCGTTTTAGGTTTTGCCTCTTTTAGCTTTAAAGTGCCATTTTTGTTTTATTCTCTCCTTTTTCATTAAGTAAACTTTATTTTCGAGTCGATAGTTAATTTCGTCTTTTAGTTTTATTTTTATTAATTGTTTCGTTTTAAATTTACGTTTTATTATTTATATTGTTTTGTCCTTATTAGTTAATTGCTTTTAGCTTATTGTTATTATTTTGCGCATTTACCTTTTAAGTAGAATAGAATACCAAACCATTTTATTTTCCACCAAGAACGACTGAGTCGCACTAATAACCAGTAATCAATTCGAAAAGATCGGACGATAACTCTTTTTATACTTGGCCAAAAAACCTTGTATTAAAACCCATAGCTATTTCGTGTTCTAAATTATTATGTGTTCGTGTGCTTGTATTTACGTGACGTTATTATTAAATATTCGTGTTATAATATATACTTGTACGTAGTCGTAATAATAATTACGTAAATACATAATTATACGTTCATGATTCTTACATTCATGATTTCATGTTCGTGATTTAATTATAATCTATAATAATTATTGTGCATTATTAGATACTTAATACTTATCGTGTAATAACACGGACGTAGTTCTTGTAATTCATGTTCGAGAACGTATTCATGTTATAAAAGGAATTTTTTAATCATGTGCGTACGATTATAAGTGTACTATTCATGGTAAAATCATGCGGGTTTTACAACTCTTCCCCCCTAAAAAGAATAATTCGTTCCCGAATTATAGATAATGTAAACTGAAAAAGAGGAACATACCCGAATTCAAAACTTGAAATGAGGGTAAGAAGTCCGGATAGACTCCTCGGTCTCCCAAGTGGCTTCCCGCTCGGTATGATCCCTCCAAAGGATTTTGACGAATGGAATCGTCTTCTTCCTCATGACTCGTTCTCGCCTGTCAAGAACTCGTTCGGGTTCCTCTATGAAGGTAAGATCTTCACGAATTTGTTCCAGTGGATACCGAACTATGTGAAGTGGATGATACTTGTACCCTCTGAGTAAGGACACATGGAAAACGTCGTGTACGTGAGAAAGCTCCGGAGGTAATGCTAAACGATAAGATACTTCACCGACTCGCTCAATGACATCAAACGGTCCAATGAATCAAGGACTGAGCTTCCCTTTGATTCCAAAACGCTTAACGCCACGTGCCGACGATACCTTAAGAAAAACGTGATCTCCTACGTTAAAATGTAAGTCCCTGTGATGTTTGTCGGCATAACTTTTCTGTTCCTTCAAGTGTTCGCTCACCAACCTGATCCCAGTAGATTGGGGCGCGACACTTTCTGCCATACAACATCTCGAATGGAGCACATTTAATACTTGCGTGCTAACTGTTGTTGTATGCAAACTCTACCAAACAGATGTAATCGTCCCAATCTCCTGTCTATTTCAGCGCACATGACCTTAACATGTCTTCTAATGTCTGAATCGTTCGCTCTGATTGCCCGTCTGTTTGAGGATGAAAAGCCGTGTTGAGCTTAATTTGTACCCCAAGATTTCTGCAGACTCTTCCAAAATCGTGAAGTGAAACGAGGATCTCTGTCCGGGACGATGTTGGATGGATCACCCTAAAGTCTCATGATCTCGTTCTTGTAAGTATCGGCAAGTTTACTGACCGGATCTCCCTTGCGGATCCGTAAGAAATGAGCTGACTTAGTAAGTCGATCAACGATAACCCAAATCGCATCGTGCCTCCTCTTTGTATGCGGAAGACCAGTAACAAAATCCATGGTGATCTTGTCTCACTTGCACTCTGGAATATCTAACGGTTGTAGAAGACCGCTAGATCACTGATGCTCGATCTTCACCTGCTGGCAGGTAAGACATTTGGAGACGTAAGTGGCAACATCGTGTTTCATACCACTCCACCAAAAGTATTGCTTGATGTCGTGGTACATCTTGGTCGAACCAGGATGAATTGAGAATGAGGAGCTATGAGCCTCAACCAACAATGCTTCCTGGAGTTCTTGATCGTCAGGAACACAAAGTCTCGTGTCCTGCCAAAAGATACCGTCTTCGTCTACACGAAATTTTGTCTGCTTCTCTAAGTTCTGAATTATCGCCCAGATTTCACCATCATCCTTCTGAGCTTCCTTGATCCTAGCGAGTAACTCAGGTTCCTCTCTAAGATTAGCCCAGTAACCGTGTTGTCCACGTACCATGATCTCGACGTCTAGTCGCTCTAAGTCTCTTATAATTTCCTCCTCAATTTTAATGCCGTTTATCATTCCGGACATTCTACTAAGTGCATCTGCCACTACATTCGCCTTGCCGGGATGATACTGTAGATTAATGTCATAATCCTTCAACAGCTCTAACCATCTCCTCTGTCTCATGTTCAATTCACGTTGAGTGAAGATGTACTTAAAACTCTTGTGGTCTATGAAGATGTCACATGATTGTCCATACAAGTAGTGCCTCCACATCTTCAATGCAAACACGACTGCTGCAAGTTCCAAGTCATGCATAGGGTTATTTTTCTCATAAGGCTTAAGCTGCCGTGAAGTGTACGCGATCACTTTCCCATGTTGCGTGAGAACACGGCGAAGTCCCTTCCCTGAAGCATCACTGTAGATTTGAAATCTACCTGAACCAGAAGGGAGAGTAAGAATCGGTGCAGATATTAACTTCTGCTTTAGGTCTTCAAAGTTATTCTCTCTTTCTTCAGTCTAGACAAATTTCTCCCCTTTTCGCATCAGTTTGGTCAATGGTAGTGCTAAACTGGAAAATTTCTCTACGAACCTACGGTAGTAACCAGCTAAGCCTAGGAAACTGCGAACCTCAGTCGCTGATGTCGGTCTTGGACACTTGGTAATAGCCTCAACCTTTGTTGGATCCATGGTGATTCCTTCTGCTGATACAATGTGACCTAAGAACGCCACCTTGTCTAACCAGAACTCACACTTGGAGACTTTATCATACAGCTGCTTCTGGGAAGAATCTGTAATGCTGTACGAAGATGGTCTTCGTGTTCCTCCTTGGACTTAGAGAATATTAGGATGTCGTCAATGAAGACAATGACGAACTTGTCCAGAAATTCATGAAAGATTCTGTTCATCAAATCCATGAAAACAGCTGGAGCATTGGTAAGGCCAAATGGCATGACTACAAATTCGTAGTGCCCATAGCGTGTACGGAAATCAGTCTTGGTGATGTCCTGCTCTTTAACCCGTAGCTGATGATAGCCCGACCTCAGATCAATTTTAGAGAAATGTTTGGCCCCTTGGAGTTGTTCAAACAAGTCGTCAATTCGTGGCAACGGATACCTATTCTTGATGGTGATCTTGTTGAGCTCACGATAATCTACGTAAAGACGCATACTGTCGTCCTTCTTCTTCACGAATAAGATCGGTGCGCCCCATGGAGATGCGCTCGGTCGAATGAAACCTCGTTCCACAAGTTCTTGCAATTTTTCATTTAGCTCTATGGGAACCATGCGATAAGGAGCCTTGGAAATCGGCTCAGCTCCTGGGATGAGCTCGATGTTAAACTCTACTTCATGTGCAGGTGGTATGCCCGGAAGTTCTTCTGGAAAAACATCTGGAAATTCTGACACTATTGGCTGATTCTGAATTGATGGAGATTCAACATCCATGTCATGAATAGTAGCTAGATAGCCCTCGCAACCATGTGAAAGTAAAGCACGTGCTTGCAGGGTTGATATGATTTGTATAGACCTTCTGGGTACGAACCCGTTGTGAATGTACTCTGGTGCAATTGCATCACCGAAGATGACCCGATATGTATGGCAGTCTATGGTGGCGTGATGTTTGGATAGCCAGTCCATGCCCAATATCATGTCAAAATCACTCATGTCCAGTGGAAGTACGTCAACAGGACGAATCTTGTCGTCAAACTCTAAGGCAAGGCTCTTGTATACATGGGTTATGCGTACAGAGTCTCTTAAAGGCGTGGAAATGTTTAGTACATTCTCTAATGGCATAGGGGATATCCTAACATTCTTAGCATAAGCAGTAGAAATGACCGAATGAGTAGCACCCGTGTCAAATAAAACACATGCAGCTTGACCATACATATACACGATTCCAGCGATGGTACTTGTAGACTTGTTGGCCAGATCGCGAGAAGTCGTGTAAATGCGTCCACTAGTAGGAGGCGGCTTAGAATCAGCATGTCCAGATGTGCCCTCCATCTCGCTCTTACGGCAGTCCTTCATGCGATGACCAGTAAGGACACACTTGTAGCATGCGTCGCTGTCACGACGACATGGCCCTGGGTGCCTACGGTTGCAGGTAGTGCAAAGAGGATGGGTATACCCTCCAACAGGTGCCCTTGTTGGTTGGGAGCCTGATAAGAACAGTATACATGAGACATGGTTTATAGATACAAAAGGACAATGCAGGGAAATCGTAAGATGTAATACCAGTGATAGCTGGACGGTAGGCTGTGAACCTCTTTGGTTCTGGTCCCTCCCGTTACCATGATTCCTGGTAGAAGATTGATAATGTGTCAAAATTATGAAATATTGCATGTAACATAAGAAAATGAGTAAGTGTAAGGACCTGCTGCTGTTGGAGTTTCCAGCGTTGTTACTGTAATTATCATTACCGCCACGCCTATCCGTAGCAGAACGGTCGTGAGTCTGACCGTTTCCCTTGGGCTGAGTAGGCTGTTGCTGAGTAGCCGGCTGAGACTGGTCCCCAGTCTTCTGCCTGAAAGATGTAGTTTAAAGAGATATATAAATATTGGATAATACTGAAAGAATTCGGAATGGTCACTGCTGAATAACGAATTTTTACCTCTTCTCGGGTCTCTCTGCTTCCCCGAACTCTTATCTTTCTTGCAGCATCTCCAGCTTACGTGCTGCATCGGCAACTTGTGACACCGTGTTGAACGTAGCACACACCAAGTTGTTGGAGACCGATGTACGAAGAGCCCACCGGAAGTGGTATGCTTGCTCTTCGGCAGTACCTGCTGCTGCGCCAAGAGAACCAGCCAAACGGATAAAATGATGCATGAACTCGTTGTTGTTCTCTCCAGCTCTCTGCCTGATTCCGTGGTACTCCCTCTTCAGCTTGTCTTGCTCAGCCTTGGGGAAGAACTGTCCCATCACTAACTCCCTGAACTGAGCACAAGTCAAACCAGCCACCCAATTATCACCTCCCTCAGACTGCTTGAGTGCCTTCTACCATCCTAGCACATCACCTTCGAACTTGTAACAGGCCAACCTCGACTTGAAGACGGGGTCACATCCCATTGTATCGAATATCTTCTCAATGTGAGCCAACAAGCTTTCAGCTTCACTAGGGCTATCAGTTTTCTCGAAGGATCGAGGACGTTGCTTGTTGAATCTCTCCAGCCATGTGACCATTGTTGCTGGAGGAGGAGGAGGAGGTACTGGGTTTTGTTGCTGATTGTTGGCAGCCTACACCTCAGCCCTGATTTCGTTCCTCAGCTGAGGAAGCAAAGCTTGCATCGCATCTTGGGCTGTTGCATTGAGTTGTTCCTCTTCGCGTGTGAGAATCATCTGACAGTATAACATAAAAATATACATGATTAAACTGATCAAAACATAAAATATATATACATGAAAAAAATTTATACCAATAAATCATGAGAAAAAATTTATGCAGAAAAACTAGTACATGAATGCATGATGCAATTCTATGAAAACTTTTATATGCGCGAGAGTGAACGCCTATGATCAGTTCACTCAAAACAAAAGACATGGCGAGGGGACGCCAATGAGTCGGTCCCAAAGTTAAAAGTTTTGATAAAAGCACAGGTAAATAGGGCCAGTCCTGTACCAACCATTACTTAGTCATAAACCTGCGACAATGACATATATATGAATGCATGAAAACAATGAATGCATGATAACCGACTGTCAGTTCTAGGAAGACCATTGTGACTACCCACTAATCACAGGTCGTGTTTTGAGAGCCTATAGGTCGAAACCTGGCTCTGATACCATAATTGTAACACCCCATTTTGGTAAATGGAATGTCACGCGTGATTATGGCTTGTCATAAAAGCATACAAGGATAAATGTCTTAAACATTACATGACCATAAAGGAAATACCGAAAACAAACATCGGTACCCCAAAGTATAAGCTCATCACACACAAACATAAGTACTGTAAAGGAAAAGGACTAAACAATGTCCATGAAAACAAGTAGCAAAATGTATGATGATAAGCATAAAGTAATGGAGGCTAGAAAGCTTCCAATCCATATGCACGTACGCTTAGAGTCTACAAGCGTTCCTGAGTACCTGCCGTTTTAGGAACATGAAAGGAAAACGGCTGAGCATAACACTCAGTGCGCGGATATACAATCATAGAATGAATAACATAAGTGTTGGAAATACGTTTTTACGTATTTAGGAAGATTCGGTCACTCCGACAATATATTAAGTAGTAGCTCGTAGTCTAGATATCTTTATATATATCAAACAAGGAAAAGCCCGGTCCATGCTTGTATGGCCGGCCTAATTGTAAGCCCAAGCCCATCTTATGGGCTTGGTATATAAACCCTCTCCTTAGATGGAGAGGGTGGTGGTTTCATTTTCAATTACACATAGTTCTTTCATTTCTCTCTCTAGAAGTGTGTGAAATCCACCAAGTTTCTATCTCTTTCTCTCTCTAAAAAATAAGCTAGATTTACAATATCTTACAAATGGTATCAAGAGCCATAGGATGATTGTTTGGTTTATGTGTTTGTGTTCTTCATTCATACGCCTAGTTTGATCCAAATTCATACGTACCAAAAAAAATTTGTGTTTTTATGGTTAAATCTTGATAAACATCATCTACTTACTTGTTGTAGTGATTTGTCATTGTTACTTTGGTTAAAAACACAAAATTTTTGGGTGTTTGATTCATTCTTAGGCTAAAAATCTCGAATTTGTTGTGTTTAGTACTATCCGAGAAAAGTGGTAAGTTAGCTTCGATAGTACGATCTGTGTATTGAGATCGCATAAACCTGGGGTTTCTACTTACGATCCAATATCACGATCACATATTACGATCGCTTGTTACGATCCAAGACTACGATCTAGTAACTGCGATCTACTACTACAATCAAGACTACGATCGAGGAGTGCGATCAACCGTTGCGATCACAGGCCACGATCAACCGTTGCGATCACAGGCCATG
The DNA here is from genome assembly GCA_025667525.1 of Glebionis coronaria. Taxonomy (NCBI): domain Eukaryota; kingdom Viridiplantae; phylum Streptophyta; class Magnoliopsida; order Asterales; family Asteraceae; genus Glebionis; species Glebionis coronaria. The sequence goes on along the minus strand of JANFOE010001292.1, from coordinate 47,778 downwards.
ATCAACCGTTGCGATCACAAGCCACGATCAACCGTTACGATCACTGGCTACGATCACTCGTTGCGATCACTGACTACGATCCAGCGTCACGATCAAGGAGTACGATCTAGTGACTGCGATCCGAGTACGATCTAGTGATTGCGATCCGAGTACGATCTAGTGACTGCGATTCGATTACGATCTAGAGGCTATGATCCCCATTGCGATCAAAGTTTACGATCCAACTGCGATCAAGAGTTACGATCCAACATTTTTCAAAAACGTGTTTTTGAAAAATTTTATGTGTAATTTCGACTTGGAATTTTTGGTTTATCGAGAACATAATTTTGGGGATTTCAACATTATTTCTCGGCTTTAACACACAACAACAAATACATTTACTTTCTCTCATTGATCGATCAACATTTGTAAATCTTAACTTATAGAAATGGACTACACATCTCTTACGGATAAGTCCATCCTCTCGGGTACGGATAATCGTCCACCAATGTTGGTGAAGACTATGTATGAGGATTGGGCTTCCCGAATGGAACTTTATATGTTGAACAAAGAAAATGGACATCTCATTTGGGCATCGGTGCTCAATGGACCATTGGTATATGGTACTATAACAGAAGGTGCTGTTACTCGTCCTCGCACTACGGGTGAATTAACTGGAGATGCTAAGATACAAGACAAGTGTGATAAACAAGCTACAAACATCATTCTCCAAGCCCTTCCTCCAGATGTCTACAAACTCGTCAGTAAACAAAAGGTTTCCAAAGAGTTATGGGATAGAATTCGTATTCTAATGCAAGGCACTTCATTAACTAAATAAGAACGAGAGTGTATGCTTTATGATACATTTGATAAGTTTGCCTATGTTCCCGGGGAGACTCTCAATGATTACTATTTGAGATTTACCCTATTGTTAAATGAGCTCAATATCTATGGAATGGCAATTCCTACGTTTCAATTGAACACCAAGTATTTGAACACTCTTCCTTCAGAATGGAGCAAGTACGTGACAGCTTTTAAATTGGCTAAGGATTTGCATCAAACAAACGTGGATCAACTTCAAGCTTTTCTTCAACAACACGAAAGTCATGTGATCGAGGCTCGGTTGTCTACACCTCAAGTTCGTGATCCACTTGCCATGTATGCTTCTCAACAAAACATGGCTTTCACTTATCAACAACCATCATACTTACAGCAACCACTACCACACACCTATCAGCAACCACAGCAACCACCTTATCAACCACTAATGATGCCACGACAAGAATTTCAACAAAGTGTTCATCAACAGTCTTTTCCATAACAACCAGCAAATCAGGTATCACCCTCACAAGCCATCACTTCTCCAATGGGCTACACTCCTCAGCAAGGATATTTTCTAATTGAATCACAACCAGCACAAGCCTTATACTCCAATGAACTTCCACCAATTGAAGCACCGGTCTTTACTCCAAATGATACGCCAATTGATGTACTAAACCATCTCACTGCCTACTTGTCAAAACTTGTTGCAACTAGAGGATTTCCACCAACAACAATCAGCCTCGCACTTCTTCAAATCCTCAACAGCAAGCCACTATTCAAGATGGTCAAGTAACAGTGTAATCCATTCAGGGTAGGCAAAATTCATATGGACCCACAACAAGGACCGTGAACAATCAAGCTGTGAATTCTCAAGCTAGTGGAAATGGAATCACTATTGGTCCTCAAAAGGTTGTGACTTGCTACAATTACCAAGGACAAGGTCATATGGCGAGAGAATACACTCAGCCAAAAAGGAGAAGGGATGCAACATGGTTTCGTGAGAAGATGTATTTGGTTGATGCTCAGTCTAAGGGAAAGATTTTGGATTCAGAGGAATTAGCATTTCTTGCAGACCCAGGGGCAGCAGATAATGAAGGCATTGCAGTCGTCTCTACTTCTAATGCAGCATATCAAGTAGATGATCTTGATGCATATGATTCAGATTGTGATGACATTCACTCAGCCCAAGCTGCACTCGTTGCTAATCTCTCTCACTACGGTTCTGATGTCATCAGTAAGGTACCAACCACATCTAATAATGTTCATGATAATCCACATCATGTTGAGCATGAAAATGACAACCTCAAATAGCATTCGGGAACTAGTAACTTAAATAATGTGGTATCTAATCCAACACATTTGAGTGAACCTCAACCAAATGCTACGACGGGTATGGAATCTTATGATTAACGTGATTTGGTAAGGGTGCCTAAATATATAATTGATAACATGAATATGGTTGTTCGACAAACCCTAGATATGAATGCCAACCTAACCACTGAGCTTGCGTTGTATAAGGAAAAGGTCAAAACTGTTGAAATGGTCCCTCAAGCAGATAAAATAACTTATTCTGAATTTGACCAATTTCGTTTTGAAAAGATTGAACACTTAAACGAAATAGAATCATTAAAAGCTACCCTTTCCAATGAAGTAAAATCAAAAGAGTCGGTTGTAAATGATTTTCAAAAACTTAAAATGGATTTTGAAACTCTCGAGTCTAAAAAGTTTGAATCAGAAATTAATGCTACCAAACTTCTTAAATTCAAGGAACAACAGCTTTTAAAACAATACGCTTCCACAGAAAAGGTTCATCTTTTAACTAAATCGTTCAAAGAACTCGAACTTAAGCTTCTTAAAGATTTACCACCTAATCCTGGTTATGCAAAACAAGATCAGGAATATATTCCTTGTCATTATGATGTGACCCTAATTGGCAAATCAAAAGAAGAACCTTTTGTTCGTAGTACTGAGGAGACACGGTCACTTACGGAAGAAACTCAATCTAAAATGCTTTCAAAATTCCATAAGCTTGATTATGATAAGAATAATAAAGATCAATTTTATAAAAAGACCTGCATTCACTTACGAAAGGAATTAGCTCAATTATCAGCTTTTGTGCCCCAGAGTTTGTCAACGAAAAACCTTCCTAGTACGTCTCCTACACTTGTCAAAAAGGATTTAAATAAGTTAATTCCACCGGTAAGTAAGGTGTCAGATAGCTTAAATGCGGTGCACCAATACTTTTCCGATTTTGACAAGGTCATTTTGGAACGTACGACGGCTTCGGCCATAACGAAATGTGAATGGAATTTTGAGCACACTAGAACTGCGTTTTGAGACGAAATTGTTCCGTTTGTAAAGAATGTTAAAGCTTGTCTTAGTAATATTGATCAGGATTTGCTTTTGGAAATAGAATAAGTTAGACGTGTTTTCAATGAAATGGATGATGCTTATGAAAATAGTTTACTCGAAATAGAACGAGTTTCACGCCAAAATGATCAGCTTCTGAAGCAAGTGATGTCTTATGATATTGTTTCCGTCTGTGTGAATAAAAGTGTTGATAATGATTATTTATGCATAATGTTGAATCTGTGGATAATGTGGTCGGTAGTACTTGTCACGAATCTAACGCTGAATTTTTAAAGCTTCAAGATTCATATTTTTCGCTTTCAAAACGTTTTGATGAGATTCAAACACATTGTATTTCGCTTGAATGCAAGCAACAATTTATTCAAGAAATCTTTGAAACGTCATTCGAAGGTGTTAATATCGATGATGCAAATTTTCACAAGAATTTTCAATTGAATTTACAATCAAAACAGCATCAGCCAAGTGACAAGGTTGCTAAATCTTTGCCGATAGACATAGAGAAATCTAAGAAGATTCATTGTGTGAACGTACTTGAGGTCGCTGAGAATTTTAAACTTGATCTAGATAATCGAGTTTCCAAGATTTTGTCCAAAGTTGATAACTTAAAACAGAAAAATACACAACTCTTCGATTCAGTAAAGCCCGCATGTGATAATACCACTGCACATGATCAATCATTGATTGAACGACTGAATCAAAAGTCCGTGGGAATATCTGATTTGAGGGAACAAATTTGTGATAAAAATATGGATTTGGCTGAGTTAAAGGAAACACTTCGTACTCTAAAAGGTAAGAATGCTGTGGATAACACAGCCACTGTCTCAGTATCGTCCTAGTGCTATCAAAAAGAACCTTATCGCCATCACACCACTAAACAAGGGCCCTAGGACTAAACCATCTCAAACATTGGTCACTAAAGACAAGTAAAATCAAAACCAGCTTCTAATAATTTCGTTTTGCCTTCTACAGGAGTAAGGGCCACTACTAAGGCTCAAAGATCTAAGCTTAAAAGAAACAAGAAGAATGATAGGATCTTACCCCCATCTAATAGTGAAGTGACGAAGAAAGTAGAAGCCCACTCTAGGAATGTTATTTATGTTTTAAATAAAAAGAATCATGTAGATAAACCTAAAGGCTCTGCGGTTGTGCAGCGTTCTAAGCCTACTATGAATTCAAATTTGAAATGTTAGAATTGCAATGAATGTATGTTTTCTAGTTGTCATGATTCTTGCCTTATTGACCATGTGAATGAGATGAATGCCCGGAAAAATGGTTTAGAATGGAAACCGACTGGGAAAGTGCTGACCCAAGTTGGTTGGATGTGGCGCCCCACTGGTAGAACTGTCACTATAATAGGAAATGCGTGCCCTTTAAATAGGATCACTCCCACTAAAGCGATGAAAGCGTGCCCTTTAACTAGGAGTACCAAGGCTACCAAAACACCAGCGTGTCCTTCAACTAGGTACACCAACGCTACTGTAGGAAACAAGTGCCCTTTAAATAGGTCTACTCCCACTGTAGTGCCCGCTAATACCCCAAAACCTTAGAAAATTGGAACATTAAAACCTGTTAGTGCAAAAACTCACATTAGAAAATGCAGGAGTTAAGGGTCACACAAATGTTAGCAATTCTGATAATATTATATCTGTACCTGTGATGAGACTGCAATTATACATAGTCTCATCGTCCAAATCAGGCTTAAAACGCTTAAAATATCATCAAAATACCCCTATATATGCTTGTATTTGTGTCTTGTGTATTTTAGGTGCGGATATCGTGAAATCAACAAATGATCACAAGAATGAAGCAATAACGAACACGGGAAACGAAGCCGCACAAAGAACCAGGCCCAAAATGGAATTTACAAAATTGCCCTTGAAGTTTTGAAGATTGGCAAGAATGGTCCCTCATCTTTTGAAGACTTGGCATTTTGCAAAACTCATAAAATGCATTGTGGTCCCTTAAATGTCAAGAAATTACACTATGAGCCCTTAAAGAATGCCCAAATGACATTTGTGATCCTTGATAAAAGTATTTGCAAAACTTGTGCCAGATTTGACAAGTTGTGTAAAGTTGATAAGTGTAATGTTGGAGTTGTTAGCTATTTAATTCAAAATGAAAAGATGAAGAGAATTGGGGGACCTATTCTGTCCAGACACACAACTCCTCCCATCCAACCCTGTTCCACCACGTCACCCCACCCAATCTTCTCACCCAATCACAAGTCACCCCACAACCACGTCAGATCCCACTCACCCATTTTTTATTAAATCTGGTTAACTTAATTTTTTGGAGGTAAACAACTTTTCAAACGGTTAACCAGATTAAACCTGCTAATCCTCCCACCCCTAATCCTAGAACCCTAAAAACCCAATTTAACCAAATCAAAGGGGTTTTCTTAATACTCATCCAGATCATCAATTTACTACTCCCTTAACCTATCCCAACTCCCAAAACCCATCACCTTCAACTCATGGGTCCCCCACGTGGCTCCCCTGCTACTCCAAGACAAAGCAAGACAGCAAATCAACGCTCCAAGATAGTTTCTTTCTCCCAAAGGCATCCAAGAACGGTTTAGATGGCATTCTAACAGCTAAGCACCAACAAGCTGCCAAAAATCTATCACATGGCACTCTTGGACCAAGTATCTTGACTGGCATATTCCAAGCATCTCAGAGGGCACATTTGGAAGTTCACATCTAGGTTTAGGGTTTATGAGTTCGTTTCTTATCATGTATATAAGCTAGAATAGCAGTCATTGTAGTTCTTGTTCCAAATTTTTGTTCTTTCACTTTCTAGTGTAATTTGAAGGAAATAAAAGTTTGAGTTCCATTGAATTTCTTGTTTTTAATTTACATGTTATTTAAATTTAAGTCTGTTTTAATTCAGTTTATCATCAAAAGGTTTTCAAAAGGTTTTGGAAAATTTTGTTGAGACCCACATTTGGTCTGATTAGCTTATAGCTTATTGTATAAGCTATAAGTTGGCTGTCCATCTTGTGTCAGTTTTACTTGCTTGTGTTTCAGTATTCAAAGATTGGAAGTCCCAATTTCCTATCAAGAAGTTTCAAAAGTTCTGTGTGGTTCCAAAGTTGAAAGGAAAATCAGTTTTTAAAAAGTTTTTTTTTATTATAAGCTATGAAGATAAGCCAGCTTAATAATTAAGCTTGGCTTATATTCATTTCAGCTATCATTTCCAGGATATTCTTGTTCCCTTTGTTTGTTATCAGCAGGTTTACAATCCAGTGTTTTGGATGGGTGGAGTTTTGCTTTGAAAATCTTCATCACCATCATCCCACATACCAACAGTTCCTCTCTAAAGATTGTCAGCTCAAGCCCGGGCTTGATGGAGAAGGGAAAGCTTCCCTTTGTGATTCCTGGATGTAGGATCACCAGGTAAAGACCTTTCTCACTTTTTCATTCTTGCTTTGAGATTTTTGTTTGAAACATGATGATTTAGATAGTAGGGTGTTGAAATGTTAGGATAATGCTGGATTTAGTATATTTGTGAGATTAGAGCATGTTAGGATAGGTGTATATGAAATTGGTGCAAGTTAGGATAGAAGTCTTTGATCAAAATCCATTTTTCTGATTTAAAGGAGTGTTTGGATTCAGGTTTTAAAATGGGTTTGTGAGATACAAATGTTTTTAAAATCAGTTTTAATTCACTCATTTTGGCTTAGTTCTTTGTATTAAGTTCTTGGTGTTGGTTTGGTACCATTTGGTGAGTGTTGTATGCATAAACCTTGATAACCATTGCCTAAAAATCAGTAAGCATCAAATCTGCCTTAATTTTGTGATTTTCCCATATCAAGTTTTGGTGCTTGTTAGGATATAGGTTAGGTTAGGAGTTGTGAGTGATTTGGGGGAGTGTGTGAGTGAATTGAGTGAGTTTTGGCCAACCAAAACTCACCCAATTGCACTTTGCATCAGCAAAGTCCCATCAGACCCCCCCCCCCATTGCCTTACAGTAACTGAATTGAGCATTTTGAGCTAGATTTTGTTGAGTGGCATTGTGTTTTAAGCTTTTTATTGACTCCCCACAACCCAATTGGTTGTGGGGGTGCCTTTGTTTGCCCACAAATCCAAGTAACAAGCAAGTTCTAGGCACAAAAGTGCCCAGACCCAAATTTTTGTGAAAGTAGTGGGAACTCACTTCCCACTGCTAGTGTAAAGGTTTCCCCTGCTAAGCAAGAGGACAAAAGGGGTCACATGTCATTGTCAGTTTTCTTAATTTTTTGTCTTTAGTGACCTAAAATGGGAATTAGACTTTGAAACCAGTTTTGTTAATTTTCTTATTTTATTTATGATTTTTATGTTTAATTAATTTTTATTTTACTGTTCATTTGCTATTTTTAGGGTTTTATTGCTATTTTTAATTAACTTTTATGTTTCTGTTTTTGGCATTTAGTGCCAAAAATACTTGCTTTTCAGTTTAAACATTTTTCTTAGATTAGGAAAAACATTTTAAGATTTTTGGTTAAAAAGGTTTTTACTGTTCATCTTTTTATTATTTTTTAGAATTAATTTAAGTTAATTAGGGTTTAAACTGTATACTGCTTTGTCTTTTAGTGAAAAATATTTGATTTTTCAAACTTTTTCATTTTTCTACTATTCATTAGAGTATATTAGGATTTTTAAAATTGTTCAATTAATTTTGACATTATTATATTATTTTTTTATAATTATTTTAATTTTAAAATAGTTTTTAGTAATTTAAAAATAGAAAAATAGTTTTTAAAGATTAGGAAAAATACTTTTTAGTTTATAAATAATATAAGTAAGTTATTTGTTCAATAAAATAATATTTTGGACATTTTGATTAATTATATTTAATTTTAGGGCTTTAATTAGCATTTAAAATTGAATATTTAATTAATAAAAGGTTTTTAAAATATTTTTATTGGATTTTTATCCTTATTTATATTATTTTGAACTACTTTTTCAATTTTAATTTGTTTTTTGTTTAAAATTTTTAAGTTTTCACGTTTTTCGTACTTACGTTCGCGTTTTACGTCTTTCGTCGTAGTTAATTGTAATCGTAGCTCGTCTTAGTTTTTCTTTCTTTTCTCATCTAAAAACGACACTACCCTAAACCTTTGATTATATCTTTTGGCACATTAATCCACATACCTCCTCGAGAACGAACCCGCATTTGTTCGGTTTCGCGTTTTTCCTAAAACGTGCAACTTAATACTTGCCCCCATTATACCTTGTTTTTCCTAAAACAAAGGTGTACTAATTTTACAACTATCAAAATGGCGCCGCTGCCGGGGAGGTGTTTTTAGTGTGCCATTATTAGTATCGTGTTTTTGTGAGTGGTGCGTTTTTGCTTTTCACATTTTGAAAAGCGTGAATATCGTACATACTCATTTTTGTTATTTTTCCTTATTATATTATAGTAACCAAATAAATTGTGTTTATCCTAAATTAAACACACAACATCATTTTACTATATTGTAGATATATTGGGTTTCGTTTTTATTGTGAATATTATTAATATATTGTATTTACGTAGAACAATAAAAATACAAGTACTCCAAATACGTGAGAAATCACAACCTTGATTCGGGATTTCATCACTCGATCATTGTATTCGAATCCAAAGCAAAAGTAAAAGGCAAAATAGATAAATACTTTCGTGAGGCTTAATTTCAATTAACACAAACTATAAGGTGGGTATAAGGCGGTTGTATTTCACGACCTAAGGGAAAAAGGCTCTTAAGTGCTTAGCGCCGCCTCGTTTCCCCCGCTTGCTTGTGCGTGTTTTGAGAAAAAGGGCTAATCGAGGGTTTGCCAACCAAAGTATTATCTAAGTATATATATTTGCTTGTTTTCAAGATTAAACCCTCTTGAACGATTTGGTGTTCCACCATCGTTCTAAAGTCATCGAAGGCGTTCACTCCACGTGATCGTTTTCATTCCTTGAGGCTCTTTTAATCGAGAAAATCGATTCGAGGAGAGATTTGTAGATTTTTGTCTACGTAATACATTCAAAATACCAAAAAAATTAAAAAAAACAATCAAAAGCACAAAAATAATCTTCCACATTCCCTCTATATTCATAATTCTACTTCTAACCCTCTAGTGTTTAATTCTCGTAACACCGTTCTCGTTGCATCATGTCAAATCATGGTGGTTATTACTCGTGTCCATATTGTGGAGGCCCGCCCGATGGTGCCAATTGTTTTAATTGTAAGGTTATTGGAGGTCGAGAGGGTTATATCTATAACTCCGCTCCACGTGGTCTTGTTGACAATTTTCAATCTTACGACCAAGATCACCCATCGTCTTCGTTCTACTCGTCATATGATTCGTCTTTTAATTGTGATCAAAATCAAAATGATGGAATGAATCAAAACGCCTTTTGTGACTATGTGAGACGCAATAATGCAAACTTAATGATGATTCAAGAACAAGTTAGGAACATCACGAAAAACAATTGGAAACTCAAAAGGAATTTTACTTAAAGGAAATGGCCTCCATGAGAACCGAGTTGGAAAACGAATATGATGCCGCTTTTAAAGAACAAGAACGTTTATCTGACCAAGTTGACGAGAGACGGGATAAAATTGTTGACAAAGTTGTGGAGGCTTACACTATTAAGCAAAATGAACTTCTTTCAACGATTGAGACCTTAGAGAAAAAAGTAGCTTCATACGAGTCGAGTTCTTCATCGAACGTCACCAATCCTAATCTCGAGGGAGAGGTTAAAGTTATTTCGACTCCTAAGACTCGTACGTCTCGTATGGATCCCAATCTCTCAAATTTTAGAGTCATGCAACCTTTGTCGTCTTGCAAAAACGTAGAGGAAACAAAAACGTCATCCAACGAAGTTTTGAAAAATGTTTTTGAAAGTAAACCAAAGGAAAAACTCGTAGGATACTTGGGATATTTAAATCTTGTACCTTCTAAACCTAATTTTTCTAATGAGGATGAAATTATTGAGGATTTTCTAAATCAATATACACTTAATTTTGACGAAGAAATTCCATTAAATGATTTTAAAAAAGAAAAATGTGAAAAGGTTTTTAAGGAAAGCATTGAACCCTCGTTTTTACAAGATGAAAGAAAATTAATTCCGAAGGGACGTGTTAGTAGTTTTGCTAAAATGTTTGAAAACCCACGTTCGATCCCTTCGAAGGACAAAGTTGAAACCGTCAAGGAAAAATCGTCACAAGACGAGCCTTTTACTCCTAATCCCACACCGAGTGAGATTTTGGATTTATCATGTGAGAAGTCCGCCGATGGCCTTGCTCACATCGATACGTTTTTTGATATCGAGGTCGAAACGACAAAGGCAAAATCTTCAATCGAAGATCCTTCTTTTCCTAGTTTCACGACGGCTGAAGCTAGCGACTCGATTATCGACGACTTGATTTCCCAACCTCTTCCACGAGGAAGAGAAGACGTTTTTGATCCCGATGGTGTTTTTCCGAGATCAAACGTATTCTTGATGATCCGCCTTCTATTTTCGAGTTTGATGAGGACCATTGCGTTAGCTCGGAGGGGGATGTTTTATTAATCGATTCACGTTTTAAAAATTCAAATCCTCCTCCCGCCTTCAAGATAAATGTGAAAATTTTAAGTGTGCCTAGAATTGTTTTGGAAACACCAAATATTTTCAATTTAATCAACTTGGGTTTTCGTAACAATGAGTTAAAAAATGAAAAAAGGAATGATTTTACAATTGATTTGAAATTTTTTCCAAAGTTAACTCCGTCATCACCTCGCTTAATTGAGCTTGCTACAAACGCGTCTACTTCTTTTGACGACGTTTTGTGTGGATCTAGTATGGGGGAAGCCCCATTTGTTCCCTCACACTTCTCCACCGAGGACGAGATTTTTGACCCCGGTATCACGTTTAAGATAAAATCTCGGTCTTTTACCGAAGTAGTCACTATAAGATCTTTCTACACTTACGGTGAGAGTTTACCTCGAGTAACTCGATTTTTATGCCCAACCAATGTCCCACCCTTCTCTTCTTATGCTATTTTCTTGTGTCCCTTTGGGACGTTGTTACTTGAAGTCGTGTTGTTTCGTTTATCATCCGAAAACGAAGACACGATCTTTGATCCCGGTATAGAGGTTTTGCCTTTATACACGGTCGCTTTTGGGCCTTGATTACATGTAAGTCCCACCAAAAATGACCTTACCAAGATTATCCCTAAATGATCACATTTATGGGGATTCGAGTCGAGCTTTTGACTCGGTTATCAAAAACAAGGTGCCTCGTGGGGGATTCTCATGCTTATCCTTGTATATATTATCGCCTTCTTAGTTTAATGTAACGAGGGGACTTGTGCTCTTCCAACCTTTGTTTCGTGGTTGTTTGTGATTGTGATTTATTAGGTTCATCGTCATCATTGAAGCCTCTCGTGTTCGTTTTACGGATCACTCGAGCTTCGATCGTTGCCTTTGGAGATTCCGATATCCCATGATATCCTTTTATGTTCTAACGTTTATCTTATTAGCATAATTCATAAACGGCTTTTAGGTTATTCGTTACACCCTTTCCATGCTAGATTAGGCATTCGACTATGTCTCTAGTATGGGGGTGTTTGCACCCCTAGACTCGAAACATTGAGGACAATGTTTAACTTTAGTATGGGGGGTGAATAGATACTTGCCTTGCCAAACCTTCACGCTTTCCAAATTTTATCGTTTTGTTATCGTTTTTGTTGCAAAATAAGGCTAAAAATGGCAAAATTTTAAAATTTTCTAGTTTTTCATAAGTTTTTAAGACACAAATGTAGGTTTTCTGATGGTGAGAACGAGAGTAATTTTTGACTCGACCGTGCGTGTTGAGCACTTAGCTTCGATTCCTTAACTTTTTAGGTTAAGTCTCTTAAATGAGGACGAGAAATGATAGAGTTATTTATAAGTCTCGTAATCGTCACGATCTCATGTGTAGTAATTATTAGCTTATTCTCCCCACGCTTTTGTATAATAAATTGTTAATAAATATTGATTTGGTGGTTTAGTCACTATTGTTGGTTTCTAATTTGTTTTAGTAGCTTCCATGTAATTAAATTGGGAAAACATTAAGGTATCGCCAGCGTTACGGTTTTGAAGTATTGGCACCCGAATAATCGAAAGCTTCACCTAATAATAAGATTTCAAGTGCTCACCTAAATCTAGCAAACAATTTGAAGCCCCACAAGGCCTAAAATCTATGCAAAAATGAAAGTGAATCAAGCCTTAATCTTCAAAGCTTTAAAGATCCAAAATTTGCTTTAGCGTGAGGATATACGTCTTTGGCTAATAAAACCCCCGATGAGGCGGATAATAAAAGGCAAGGCAAGACTGAAGTCATAATAAAAGCTCCATGGCGGAGTTGAATAAAAGATGAAGGTAAACCAAAGATAATAAGGCCCTTCCGTTAGGGGGCGTATAAAAGTCTTGGTAATAAGTCTCATGTTCAAAACCGTTATAAAATCGTGTTTATCGATCCTTCTTGTTAACTTAATTTTTTGACATCGTTGTCTATTAGGATGAATTATTAATTTAATGATTTTGGTTACACCGTTAAGTTTCTATTTTTAGACTTAATCTCTATTCACGCATAAGTCAATGATGTATCCTCGTGATCATTAAGACAAAATAAAATATAACAGATACCAAGTAGGAATAAGGGAGTTTAGGTTCGTAATTAACACTCATGAGATATGATCGTGTTGCTAACTTATAATAACAATGATCTCGTTACACGCTTAGCATGGAATCGAGTGAAAATCGAGGACGACGAAATTATTTCTAACGAAGCATTCACGTGTTCTTATTCTTTGACCCTAAAAGTCACCTTATCGTGATGAAAACCATACATTATGTCTAAAACGCGTGTAGTAGTTTATTTAAGTTTACGTTTTCAATAAATGTCATCATAGAATGAATTTTGGAAGTGCTATGATACTTAATTCTAGCATTGCGTGGGGACACGGCAATGGTTTAGTATGGGGGAGTGATGAGACTGCAATTATACATAGTGTCATCATCAAAATCGGGCTTAAAACGCTTAAAATATCATCAAAATACCCCTATATATGCTTGTATTTGTGTCTTGTGTATTTTAGGTGCGGATATCGTGAAATCAACAAATGATCACAAGAATGAAGCAATAACGAACACGGGAAACGAAGCCGCACAAAGAACCAGGCTCAAAATGGAATTTACAAAATTGCCCTTGAAGTTTTGAAGATTGGCAAGAATGGTCCCTCATCTTTTGAAGACTTGGCATTTTATACCCTTGCAAAACTCATAAAATGCATTGTGGTCCCTTAAATGTCAAGAAATTACACTATGAGCCCTTAAAGAACAAATGACATTTGTGATCCTTGATAAAAGTATTTGCAAAACTTGTGCCAGATTTGACAAGTTGTGTAAAGTTGATAAGTGTAATGTTGGAGTTGTTAGCTATTTAATTCAAAATGAAAAGATGAAGAGAATTGGGGGACCTATTCTGTCCAGACACACAACTCCTCCCATCCAACCCTGTTCCACCACGTCACCCCACCCAATCTTCTCACCCAATCACAAGTCACCCCACAACCACGTCAGATCCCACTCACCCATTTTTTATTAAATCTGGTTAACTTAATTTTTTGGAGGTAAACAACTTTTCAAACGGTTAACCAGATTAAACCTGCTAATCCTCCCACCCCTAATCCTAGAACCCTAAAAACCCAATTTAACCAAATCAAAGGGGTTTTCTTAATACTCATCCAGATCATCAATTTACTACTCCCTTAACCTATCCCAACTCCCAAAACCCATCACCTTCAACTCATGGGTCCCCCACGTGGCTCCCCTGCTACTCCAAGACAAAGCAAGACAGCAAATCAACGCTCCAAGATAGTTTCTTTCTCCCAAAGGCATCCAAGAACGGTTTAGATGGCATTCTAACAGCTAAGCACCAACAAGCTGCCAAAAATCTATCACATGGCACTCTTGGACCAAGGATCTTGACTAGCATATTCTAAGCATCTCAGAGGGCACATTTGGAAGTTCACATCTAGGTTTAGGGTTTATGAGTTCGTTTCTTATCATGTATATAAGCTAGAATAGCAGTCATTGTAGTTCTTGTTCCAAATTTTTGTTCTTTCACTTTCTAGTGTAATTTGAAGGAAATAAAAGTTTGAGTTCCATTAAATTTCTTGTTTTTAATTTACATGTTATTTAAATTTAAGTCTGTTTTAATTCAGTTATCATCAAAAGGTTTTGGAAAATTTTGTTGAGACCCACATTTGGTCTGATTAGCTTATAGCTTATTGTATAAGCTATAAGTTGGCTGTCCATCTTGTGTCACTTTTACTTGCTTGTGTTTCAGTATTCAAAGATTGGAAGTCCCAATTTCCTATCAAGAAGTTTCAAAAGTTCTGTGTGGTTCCAAAGTTGAAAGGAAAATCAGTTTTTAAAAAAAAAATTATTATAAGCTATGAAGATAAGCCAGCTTAATAATTAAGCTTGGCTTATATTCATTTCAGCTATCATTTCCAGGATATTCTTGTTCCCTTTGTTTGTTATCAGCAGGTTTACAATCCAGTGTTTTGGAAGGGTGGAGTTTTGCTTTGAAAATCTTCATCACCATCATCCCACATACCAACAGTTCCTCTCTAAAGATTGTCAGCTCAAGCCCGGGCTTGATGGAGAAGGGAAAGCTTCCCTTTGTGATTCCTGGATGTAGGATCACCAGGTAAAGACCTTTCTCACTTTTTCATTCTTGCTTTGAGATTTTTGTTTGAAACATGATGATTTAGATAGTAGGGTGTTGAAATGTTAGGATAATGCTGGATTTAGTATATTTGTGAGATTAGAGCATGTTAGGATAGGTGTATATGAAATTGGTGCAAGTTAGGATAGAAGTCTTTGATCAAAATCCATTTTTCTGATTTAAAGGAGTGTTTGGATTCAGGTTTTAAAATGGGTTTGTGAGATACAAATGTTTTTAAAATCAGTTTTAATTCACTCATTTTGGCTTAGTTCTTTGTATTCAGTTCTTGGTGTTGGTTTGGTACCATTTGGTAAGTGTTGTATGCATAAACCTTGATAACCATTGCCTAAAAATCAGTAAGCATCAAATCTGCCTTAATTTTGTGATTTTCCCATATCAAGTTTTGGTGCTTGTTAGGATATAGGTTAGGTTAGGAGTTGTGAGTGATTTGGGGGAGTGTGTGAGTGAATTGAGTGAGTTTTGGCCAACCAAAACTCACCCAATTGCACTTTGCATCAGCAAAGTCCCATCAGACCCCCCCCCATTGCCTTACAGTAACTGAATTGAGCATTTTGAGCTAGATTTTGTTGAGTGGCATTGTGTTTTAAGCTTTTTATTGACTCCCCACAACCCAATTGATTGTGGGGTGCCTTTGTTTGCCCACAAATCCAAGTAACAAGCAAGTTCTAGGCACAAAAGTGCCCAGACCCAAATTTTTGTGAAAGCAGTGGGAACTCACTTCCCACTGCTAGTGTAAAGGTTTCCCCTGCTAAGCAAGAGGACAAAAGGGGTCACATGTCATTGTCAGTTTTCTTAATTTTTTGTCTTTAGTGACCTAAAATGGGAATTATACTTTGAAACCAGTTTTGTTAATTTTCTTATTTTATTTATGATTTTTATGTTTAATTAATTTTTATTTTACTGTTCATTTGCTATTTTTAGGGTTTTATTGCTATTTTTAATTAACTTTTATGTTTCTGTTTTTGGCATTTAGTGCCAAAAATACTTGCTTTTTAGTTTAAACATTTTTCTTAGATTAGGAAAAACATTTTAAGATTTTTGGTTAAAAAGGTTTTTACTGTTCATCTTTTTATTATTTTTTAGAATTAATTTAAGTTAATTAGGGTTTAAATTGTATACTGCTTTGTCTTTTAGTGAAAAATATTTGATTTTTCAAACTTTTTCATTTTTCCACTATTCATTAGAGTAAATTAGGATTTTTAAATTTGTTCAATTAATTTTGGCATTATTATATTATTTTTTATAATTATTTTAATTTTAAAATAGTTTTTAGTAATTTAAAAATAGAAAAATAGTTTTTAAAAATTAGGAAAAATACTTTTTAGTTTATAAATAATATAAGTAAGTTATTTGTTCAATAAAATAATATTTTGGACATTTTGATTAATTATATTTAATTTTAGGGCTTTAATTAGCATTTAAAATTGAATATTTAATTAATAAAAGGTTTTAAAATATTTTTATTGGATTTTTATCCTTATTTATATTATTTTGAACTACTTTTTCAATTTTAATTTGTTTTTAGTTTAAAATTTTTAAGTTTTCACGTTTTTCGTACTTACGTTCGCGTTTTACGTCTTTCGTCGTAGTTAATTGTAATCGTAGCTCGTCTTAGTTTTTCTTTCTTTTCTCATCTAAAAACGACACTACCCTAAACCTTTGATTATATATTTTGGCACATTAATCCACATACCTCCTCGAGAACGAACCCGCATTTGTTCGGTTTCGCGTTTTTCCTAAAACGTGCAACTTAATACTTGTCCCCATTATACCTTGTTTTTCCTAAAACAAAGGTGTACTGATTTTACAACTATCAATCGAGTTGCTAACTTATAATAACAATGATCTCGTTACACGCTTAGCATGGAATTGGGTGAAAATCGAGGACGACGAAATTATTTCTAACGAAGCATTTACGTGTTCTTATTCTATGATCCTAAAAGTTACTTAACCGTGATGAAAAAATTACATTATGTCTAAAACACGTGTAGTAGCTTATTTAAGTTTATGTCTTCAATAAATATCATCATAAAATGAATTTTGGAAGTGCTACGATACTTAATTCTAGCATTGCGTGGGGCACGGCAATGGTTTAGTATGGGGGAGTGATGAGACTATAATTATACATAGTCTCATCGTCCAAATCGGGCTTAAAACGCTTAAAATATCATCAAAATATCCAAAAATATGTCTGTGTTTGTTCATTGTGTATTTCAGGTACGGATATCATGAATTCACCAAAAGATTACAAGAATGAAGCAAAAACGAACACGGGAAATGAAGCCGCACAAAGAACCGGGCCCGAATCATGATTTTGCAAAAATACCCTTGAAGTTTGAAGATTTGTCAAGTTTAGTCCTCCAACTTGAAGACTTGTCATATTTTGTTCTTGGAGAAGTCATTTATACACAATTGGTTCTTGATGTTTGAAGACATGGCAAAACAAGCCCTTGAAGATCAACAAAATTACATCACAAGTCCTTATGAGAAGTTTCCAAAACAGTTGTGCCAAAATTGACAAGATGGTCAAACATATTACAAAGGGAAGTGAAGTGTAGGATAGTCAGATTTTATTTGAAGAGTTTTGTGAAGATGAGGGGGTATTATTGCCAAAAATCTAACCCAAACCCAACTTAAGCCCACTAATCTAACCATAATACCCTTTTACCCGACCCATACCAGCCCAACTGACTCCCCACGTCACCAGTCCACCTCACCCCCTCCACACCACTCACCTCTATACACGTACACCCCTCACCCCACTATCTTATTATATTTTTAAATCACTGTTAATATAAACCATTTCCCACTAAACTAATACTATTCAGATTAAAACCCAAAAACCCACAAAACCCAGTTAGACGAACCCTAATCCCCCTCTCTCATATAACTCAAAATCATTATCCCCTAAACTCCAGATTGATGATTGAAGACTTTTTGAGTCAAACCCACCTATCAAAATCCCCACCCCGTGACCACAATGGTCCCACTTGTACTCCCCTGCTCAACCAAAAGAGGCAAAAGAGAATCATGCCAGAATATCAACGTCCCATGATCATTCCTTTGTCCCAAAGGAATATTTGATGGCCATGATCATCCCAACAACTCTCATTCCAACTGGCATCACATGTTTGTAACTTTGACCAAGATTCTCCAAGGGCAAATTCGGATTTTCAAGCAATTAGTGTTTAGGGTTTCCTTTTTTCTGTATTTTTTTAATCATGTATCTAGAATGATCTTTAGGTAGTATAATATATGTGGCATGTCACATATATTATTGTTCCAGATTTTGTACATTTTTAAACTTATTAATGAAAATGAACCCTTTAAATCTTGTGCAAAACTGAGTTCCATTATATTGTTTTCAAGTAATTTAATCATCTATTTTTCTGCAAATTTAGTTTAAGATTTATTAAAAATTCGTGTTAAAAGGATTTTGGAGAAGTTTCTATTTTTAGATTTTTAACCAGTTTGAGTCCAAAAGCAAATGAAGTGAAAGTGGACTTTGTTCTTTGGACTCCAATTGGTGTTATTATCTGGTTAAAATTTGGTTCTCAAAGTTTGGACTTTTCAAACTGTTGGTTCTTTTTAAAAAAATTTGATTTTGTTGGTTAATGTTGACATCACTGTTCATATATGCCTAAGATCGTAAGCTGCCTTATACACAGCTTATGAGCTTATCATATAAGAGCTTGTAGTGCTCTCTTGGTCTGTGGTGGTTGTGCAGGTTAACAAGGAAACTATAAGAAAACATCACCTTACATTTCATTTCATTTTCATCCACTATTTTGAAGACATGTCCAGCCTTGGGTCTTTTTAAGATTCCACTAAAGGGCTTTCTCTACATATTCTTTGGCAGCTTCTTAGTCCATTTATTTGAAGGCATCAGCTAGGTATTTTCGGCTTGAACCCAAATAATTGAATTGTGACTGTGTTACTTGAATATATGTGAAAGAGCATGATTCTGGTTTAAATGTATATGTTTCTGTTTGTTTATGTTTATTCATGATTGATATTCATGTTTTAGTAGTTGGTAATCATTTTTGAGTTGAATTGATACGTTTTGGTTTGCAAAATTGTGATTCTGAAATATAAAGGAGTGTTTGGGTATGCATTATAATCTAAGTATTTGGTGAATATTTGGCTTGAAATTTGTTGACACTCACTCTAGAGGTAGTAATAGGGCTGTAGTGGTAGTTTGTTCAATATTTGGTACAATAGAAAGAAGTTGCATGCTTATTAGTTGCTAAATCAGTCAAATAATCAGAAGTTTTGTATCTGGTTTGATTTTAATTTTTAGTCCATAAAAGTTAGTAATCTGTTAGACTTAGGTGTTGTCTGGGATTGAGAATTGGTCATTGTTAGTTTAGTGGTTAATTAGGTGAGATTTGAGCCTTTGGATCTCATCATATGGCACACTAGATCAGCAAAGTGTCCCACAGCCCCTTATAAGCATACAGTAACTGCATTAGGGGGATTTTAGTGTGATTTTTGTGCTATACTTGTTGTTTTTATATTTTTTGTGATTCCCCACAACCCAACTGGTTGTGGGGGTGCCAATATTTGTCCAAGAAACCAAGCACATCACAAGTTACAAGTCAATACGTGCCCAGACCTGTTTTTTGCACTAGCAGTGGGAACTCAGTTACCCCTGCTAGTGTATTCTTAGGTACTGCCAAGCAAAAGGACAAAAGTCCTTGAAGTGTCATTGTCAGTTTCTAACTATTTTGTCTTTAGTGAACTTATTTAGGAGTTAGACATTGAAACCAATTTCATTATTTTTCTTATTTTATTTGTGATTTTTCTGTTCATTTTATTTTTCAGTTACTGTTCATTTAGTATTTTTTAGATTAAATTGCAATTTTAATTACTTTTTAATTTTCTGTTTTTGTCTTTTAGTGACAAAAAGTTATATTTTTCAGTTTTAAAATTTTTTATAGACTTAGAAAAATAGTTTAAGATTTTTAGTTTAAAAAGTTTTTACTGTTCACCTTTTTAATTAATTTAGTTTATTTAAGGTTTTACTTATTATCAGTTTTGTCTTTTAGTGAAAAATTTTACACTTTCTTCAAACTTTTTCATTTTTCTACTGTTCATTAGTATAAATTAGGATTTTTAAAATTGTCAAATTATTTTTAGCATTATTTTATTATTTTTTATGATTATTTTAGTTTAAAAATAGTTTTTAGTGATTTAAAAATAGAAAAATAGTTTTAAAAATTTAGGAAAAATACTTTTTAGTTTTTAAATAATATAAGTGACTTATTAGTTCAATAAAATAATATTTTGGGCTTTTTCTTAATTATATTTGATTTTAGGGCTTTAATTAGCATTAAAAATTGAATATTTAATTAATAAAAGGTTTTAAAATATATTTGTTGGATTTTTATTCTTATTTATATTATTTTAGACTTAGTTTAAACTTTTAATTAATTTTTAGGTTTAATTTTTAATTTTGTCGCGTTTTTCGTAATTACGTTATCGTTTTACGTCAACGTCGTAGCGTGATCGTAGTCGTAGCTCGTCTTTACTTTTTCTCTTCTAAACCAAAAACGTCACTAATCCAAACATGATTTTATATATTTGGCACATTAATCCACACACCTCCTTCGAGAACGAACCCGCATTTATTCGGTTTTACGTTTTTCCTAAAGCGTAAGACTTAATACTTGCCGCTCATACGCGTTTTTCCTAAAACGTGTACGATTAACTACCATCAATCACCGTAACCCATTATCTTTGCAATATGATCATTTCCAAATCGAACCGTACCAAGAAACTTGCTGACAAAATTTCTGAGCTGAGAGCGATCTCCGGTCATATGTTTAGAGCAACCAGAGTCCAAATACCAGAGAACAATTTGGACCACCTGTTTTCAACAACAACTGTAGATAATGCATTGGAAACTATTGGTTCCGGAGTGTTAGCAGGTTGATAATCGTAGAAATACGTCTTTTAGGAAAAAGAGCGTAGAATGGGCAAGTATTAAGTTGCACGTTTTAGGAAAAACGCGAAACCGAACAAATGCGGGTTCGTTCTCGAGGAGGTGTGTGGATTAATGTGCCAAAATATGTAATCAAAGGTTTGGGGTAGTGTCGTTTTTGGATAAGAAAAGAAGGAAAAACAAGACGGGTTACGCTAAAAATTATCCTACGATGCGAAAAACGCGAAAACGTTAAACTCGACAAAAATCGAAACTATTCTAAAAATCACCAAAATTTAAACTTAAGTTAAGAAATATTTAATTAGAACAAAAATGAAAACTAAAATTTCCAAAACCTTTTTAATTATTTTATATTCAATTTTAAAGTTTAATAAAAAACTCAAAAATAAATAAAATGCATAAAAAGTGAAATTGAAAACTTTTTGTTTTGTAACCCTAAAACATATTAATTAAAACCTAAAAAATATTTTTCTAAAAATTTAAAACACTTTTTAGTATTTTTAATGACTTTTCAAAATTTAAATCTAAAAATAATCCTAAAAAATTAAATAATGAAGATAAAATTTGTATTATATTTTCTAAAAATTCTAGACTGAAAATAGATTAGAAGAAAAATGGAAACGTACAAAAAAGCTAACCTAATAAGCTGCTAGCAGCTTATTAAGGTTCGAATGTGATAATAAGCTATAAACTAAACACCCCTTAAATACCACCCTAGGGAAAGACTTAACAATAAAGTCCCTAGGGCGCGTATGGTTAAGCTGAGTGTAGTTAAGTCGTTGGGTAAGTGATTGGCGAGGGTTCGAGTCCCTGCCACCCAAAATTTGTTTACTATTTTTTTCTTGTTTTACACTACAATGAACCGTGATCCAGTAACTCAAAAACACACAGACAATTCCAACGATACACGTCTTAAACCTGAAAATCAAACCAAAACTGAGCTCTTATGAACAAAGCAGGGTGCCTTTCTAAGTTTCTTTGTTTCTTTATGCAGTTATGGGTGGATTCGTGGAGCCCGGGAAAGGGAGCGTTAGGTGTTGCTTGGGCACAACGGCACCCTCACAACCCAAAGGTTGTGAGGAGTAACATAAATACTCAAAATACATAAATCCAACATCAAATCTAGCACATATCAAACAAATTCAGCAAAATAGACAGAAAAAGGGTTCTGCTAGCTATAATAGTGACTTCAAATGCAATATAAAACCTCCAAACTTACACAAAGCCTAGATACCAGTTAATTAGAACTTAAATCTACCCTAAATCTATTTATGAACACAATTCCAACATTCAATTCACAGTATTAAGACCAAGAAAGTTGTTGGTGTAGATGGTATAGCAAAAGAGTGGGTTTACTGATGATAGGAACCTACAGTCGGTTAATTTGAACTCTAAAGGCCACAAATGAATACCAAACCTCAAACCAACAGTCTATTAACTTGAATTAACCTAAATACTAGCTGCTAAAAACATTTCATGCCAAAAATCAAATATTTGGAACTTAAAGTACCTACTGATATGACAGCAAACAGAAAATTCAAGTTTGTTGATGCTTTAGGTGTTTTGATGAGATTTGATCCACCACAACTTGTTTTAAGCTCAAACAAACTACACTTTTATGTCATACAACCCAAATAACAACCTCTAACCTAAATATTGACCATATTTCAAAGCAAGAAACATAGAAATTAAACCTCTACGACCCTATTGTATGATTCTGCCTATATTTAGCTAATGTGTGCAAATTCCTTTTTACTAAACAAAAATACAAACCCTTGCTGAAATAACCCTAACTCTATTAGACAAAGAAGTGGAAGCTGTTTTACACCAAGATTTGTGTTACTCCATCCTTAACACCCTAATTCCAAACAGTCCTTAAAAGTGAAAAAACAAATTTTATCAAATATTTTCAAAAAGGTCCTTTGCACGAGACTAGACCTCTACACTAAACTTACTTAAAACGACCTATATTACTCAAATTAGACCACATCTAACACAATAAACATCTCATGAACAGATTAAGCTACAAAGTTAAGAATGATTCAACCAAATAACACAAAATTACTCAATAATAAAAAACAAAGAGGAATCAAACCTCCAAGGTATACAACCACACCTTGGGGGGTTTTGAGCTTATGTGTGAGCTTTCACACAAGCGTCCAGCTGAAAAACATAAATGAAAGCTGCTTCAAGAGCAATTAACACATATAATCAATGGATTTTTCTATTTTTTTCACTTTTGTTTTCTCTAAACCTTACACTAACATGTAAGATGAACAATGGTCAAGTAGCAATTGCCTCACAAGTGTCTTCACCCACATTCAAGTACCTACAGTTACTTGATATAAATTCTATATCAGTTAACCATAGTCATACCCAAATATGAATGACTAACTTGACGCAATTCAAACTTATCCTAATCTTAAGCTAGTGATAGAGTAAGAACTTAAACCAAACACCACTTTATGAGCAGATTTTGAAAACTACAATGTGAAATAGTAAACTAAATGGAACATAGATACATTAAAAACAAATAAAGTAAACAAGCAACAAAATAAGCAGGAAACAACGATCAAAAAGCTAATAAGCAGTTAACCACAAGCATAGGCAGAATTATAGACAAATAAATGTAGAAAAAAAAATGGGAAGTCACTTACATAGGGTCCAAAGCTTGAAGACTTCTAACCACAAACACAAGCACCTCGACCTCAGCTTTTTCCACCCTATTAAACACCACAAACTACCAGCAGCTTATTCCATCAGCTTATAACCAAGAACTCATCACTTCCAAAACCGATAGAAACTCGCTGGAATTCCTTTTAACCATGTAACCAAAAACATACAAGCCTCCACAGCTCCAAACCAAGAACAATCATCAAACCAACTCTATAAACCAGCTAATTGTCAAGTAGCTTATCTAAGAGCTTAATGAACAGTAACCCGGTGAACAGTAACTTTTTTTTCTTTCAAAAACTTCTCACAAAATGTAAACCTTCACTTTAAAACTCCAACCTTAAAACTTGAAACATGAAAACTCAAACAATAGTTTTCTGAAAACCAACCCTCAAACAATAACTTTAGAACTCAAACACGAATTTTGAATCAAGGAAACACAAACTTCCAACTTTTCACAACTTTTGAAATTAAAATAAATGTGACTAAAAATGTAAACGTGCATAAATTTAAAGACAAGTTAAATAAAATGGAACTCAATAATTTCATTCAACAATTTGTAAGAACGTTACAAATTTTGAGCAGAAAAATTGGAACAAAAACAAATAAGTCACATGTCGACCTATTTATACAACTGATAGAACAATCTAGAATAGAGAAAACCCTAGCTATTACAATCTCCAATTTGCCCTTGTTGACTGATTTGAATTTGGTCAAGAAAACACTCACATGTGAATGATTCTGATATCCAGCTGTAGTTCTTTGATCATGGCCGTTTATTTAACCCTTTGGGAGAAAGAAATTGAGGAGAGCTGTTGGATGGTTGATCCCACTTTGTCTTCTTCTTGATCATGTGATATGGGTAGGCTGATGAGGGGACAAAGGGAGATAAAGTCGTTTTCTGGGTGTGGGGTGTTGTTGGGGAATGGGTAAATAGTTAAATGGTAAAAGAAATTTCAGATTACCCTTTGGGAGAAAGTGATTAATATGGATTAGGGTTTTAGAGGTGGGGGATGAGTAACAGTAGATGTTTAATCTGTTTTTTTTTTGGTTTTAATTCTTTGTTTCCCGGTTTAAGAGAAATTATTAATATTAATTTAAATAAATTAAACCAATATTAATAATTAGTATGAAAGGGTGACGTGGGTTATGATGAAAGGGTGGAGGGTGTGAGGTGGCGTTGTATGATTGGAGGGTGGAGTTTTGGTGTCTTGGTAGAAATAGCCCTCAGTCTTGCAAACTTTTGGCATAACAAGTTTATCCAGCATGAATAACCAATTCCCTTTGCTTACAAGTTTTTGTTTTTATAATTTTGCCACAAAAACTTTGAAAAATCATTCCAAGGGTATAGTTTGTACTTTCTTGATTCTTCAAGGACTGATCTTAACATATCTTGATACTTTAAGGACCAAACTTGTATTTATGAGTTTTACAAGGGCCTAAAGTGACAAGTCTTCAAACTTGAGGGACCATTCTTGACAATCTTCAATTCTTCAAGGGTAATTTTGGAAATTCCATATATGGGCCCGGTTCTTTATGCGACTCGTTTCCCGTATTCGTTTTTGCTTCATTCTTGTGATCTTTTGTTGATTACACGATATCCGCACCTAAAATACACAAGACACAAATACAAGCATATATAGGGGTATTTTGATGATATTTTAAGCGTTTTAAGCCTGATTTGGACGATGAGACTATGTATAATTGCAGTCTCATCACTACGTTGCCTCCCCCATACTAAACCATTGCCGTGTCCCCACGCAATGCTAGAATTAAGTATCATAGCACTTCCAAAATTCATTCTATGATGACATTTATTGAAAACGTAAACTTAAATAAACTACTACACGCGTTTTAGACATAATGTATGGTTTTCATCACGATAAGGTGACTTTTAGGGTCAAAGAATAAGAACACATGAATGCTTCGTTAGAAATAATTTCGTCGTCGATCATGTCTCATGAGTGTTAATTATGAAGCTAAACTCCCTTATTCCTACTTGGTATATCTTATATTTTATTTTTGTTTTAATGATCACGAGGATACATCATTGACTTATGCGCGAATAGAGATTAAGTCTAAAAATAGAGTCTTAACGGTGTAACCAAAATCATTAAATTAATAATTCATCCTAATAGACAACGATGTCAAAAAATTAAGTCAACAAGAAGGATCGATAAACAGGGTTTTATAACGGTTTCTAACATGAGACTTATTACCAAGACTTTTATATGCCCCCTAACGGAAGGGCCTTATTATCTTTGGTTTACCTCCATCTTTTATTCAACTTCGCCATGAAGCTTTTATTATGACTTCGGTCTTGCCTTGCCTTTTATTATCCGCCTCATCGGTGGTTTTATTAGCCGAAGACGTATATCCTCACGCTAAAGAGAATTTTAGATCTTTAAAGCTTCAAAGATTAAGGCTTGATTCACTTTCAATTTGGGCATAGATTTTTCGGCCTTGTGAGCTTCAAATTTTTCCTTAATTTAGGTGAGCACTTGAAATCTTATTATCGGTTGAAGCTTTCGATTATTCGGGTGCCAATACTTCAAAACCGTGACGCTGACGATACCTCAATGTTTTCCCAATTTAATTACATGGAAGCTACTAAAACAAATTAGAAACCAACAATAGTGACTAGACCGCTAAATCAATATTTATTAACAATTTATTATCAAAAGTGTGGGAAGAATAAGCTAATAATTACTACACATGAGATCGTGAAAGATTATGAGACTTATAAATAACTCTATCATTTCTCGTCCTCATTGAAGAGACTTAGCCTAAAAAGTTAAGGAATCGAAGCTAAGTGCTCAACACGCACGGTCGAGTAAAAAATTACTCTTATTCTCACAATCGGAAAACCTACATTCGTGTCTTAAACACTTATGAAAAACAAGAAAAAATTCAAAATTTGGCCATTTTTAGCCTTATTTGCAACAAAATGATAACAAAAAGATGAAATTTGGATTTCGTGTTGATGTAAGCAAGGTGAAGTATCTACTCACCCCCCCCCCCATACTAAAACTAAACATTGTCCTCAATGTTTCGAGTCTAGGGGTGAAAGCACCCCCATACTAGAGACGAAGTCGAATGCTTAATCTCGAGCATGGAAAGGGTAAAACGAATAACCTATAGCCGTTTATGAATTATGCTAATAAGATAAACGTTAGAACATAAAAGGATATCATCGGATATCGGAATCTCCAAAGGCAACGATCGAAGCTCGAGTGATCCATAAAATGAACACGAGAGGCTTCAATGATGACGATGAACCTAATAAATCACAATCACAAACAACCACGGAACAAAGGTTGGAAGAGCACAAGTCCCCTATTTACACTATTAGAAAGCAATAATATTTACAAGGATAAGCATGAGAATCCCCCACGAGGCACCTTGTTTTTGATAACCGAGTCAAAAGCTCGACTCGAATCCCCATAAATGTGATCATTTAGGGATAATCTTGGTATGGTCATTTTTGGTGGGGCTTACATGATAAACAAGGCCCAAAAGTGTGTGGAGTACTTTAAAAACCCGATACACGAATACCGGGGTCAAAGATAGCGTCTTCGTTTTCGGATAAAAGACGAAACAACGCTACTTCAACACGTGCTAAAACCTCAAAGAGGTAGAAGAAAATAGATGAGAAGTAGAAAGGTGGGGCAATTGGTAAGTCAAACTCATGAGCTACTCGAGGTAGACTCACACCAAGAAAATAGATACGATTTCCATTTATTGCATCGGTGGAAGACCGAGATTTCCCTTTACAAGCAATTCCGAGATCGTAAATCTCGTCCTCAGTGGAGAAATGTGAGGGAACATAAGGGGCTTCCCCCACACTAGATCCACACCAACCATCGTCAAAAGGAGTAGACGAGGTGGTAGCACTCATATAACGATGTGATGACGGAGTTAAACATGTAGAAAAATCTTTTAAAACATTTTTAAAATCTTTTCCTATTTCATCGTTTAAAAACTCTTTATGAAAACCCGATTTAATAATGTCGAAAATATTTGGCGTGTCAAATTCAAAATTAGTCGCGCTAAAAATCCTCACATTTAAGTCGCGGTTAGGGGGTGGTGGATTATATAAGTTCTCAAAACGTTTATCAATAAAGAACACCGCCCCCTCGGGGTCAACATACTTGTCATCCTCATGAACGTCGATCTCGACGATTTCTTCATCAAAGATAGGCTTTTCAAACCACGGTTTGTCATTCCCCTCCTTGAGTATCTTAGAAACTCTCTCGAAAAGATCACGATCACGCACGAAACCATCATTCTTTTGTGGGGATTGTTGATAAGTTAAATCCTCACGAATGTGGTAAACGTAATTCTCATTTGAGGAGTGTTGATTAGGTAACTCCTCGAGAATTGGATTTTTGGTCAAATGAGTTGGCTCGTCATCGAAAATAAGACGTTCCAACTCATTAAGTTCATCCTCGGTTTTGGAAAGATCGACCTCACTCGTAGGTGGAAGTGAAGGCATAAGAGCTAGCTCTCGTTCAATGATTTCCTCAATCTCGGGATCAAACTCATAATCATCGTACTTCACATGTTTATTATTAGGAGAATCAAAAATTGCATGTGGATTTCGAAGTACGTGATCAATCTCAGCAAAATCACCATCATCATCGTCAAAGAAAGAGTCGATGTGAGCACTCACAACCATGGTCTTACAAGTCGAATGACTATGCTTAGGTGACTTTTCTAAGACGAGAGGATCGATGTCGATAAACCCTTTAGCCTCAACGGGTGTTGGGCTAGGCAAAGGAGGCACTTCGATGGAGTTAGAAGTTGAAGCCTCAAAGACGTGGTCCTTCGAAGGTGGTGAAGATGAGCCCATTTTGGTCATTGTCGTGATGGCACTAACGTCGCCCTTCGGAATTGGTGTTTCACTTGTTTCGCTAAATACATCCCAAAGTGAGTTTTCATCCATAAATTTACACATACCCTTTTGAATTAGGTACACGTACTCTTTATCATTAAAATCATCATCTTTATAACCATTTTTCTAAATTCTTTCAAAACATGCTTTAAGCCTCATTCTTTTCGCTAAAGTGAACATTTTGAAATCATTAGGATTTGAATCATTAGGTTTTGAAACCTCGGTTTTTTCATTATCATTAAACACTTGGGATTTTCTAGCGAAAAAGTCCATTTTGTCATCCCCATATCTCATAGTAAGTCTCCCCTCCTGAACGTCGATTACGGTTCGAGCTGTCGATAAGAATGGTCGGCCTAAAATAATGGGACATTTAGGGTCACACTCGTAATCGGATATAACGAAATCCGCGGGAAAAACAAACTTTCCAACTTTAACATAGACATCCTCGGCTATTCCAATTGGTATAAGTGGAGTATAATTTGCAAGCTCGATTGTCATGTTCGTGGGGGTAAGTCTAGGCAATCTCATCATTTTCCAAAGAGAATGAGGCATGAGATTGATGCTAGCACCTAAATCGGCAAGGGCTAAACATCCCTCAATCTTGGAAAAATCACAAGGTAATAGAAATTGGCCCGGATCCTCTTCTTTTCTCGGCATACGCCTTTTAGGTTTTTTAAGAAGGATTGAAGCACAAGTTTCTTCAAGGGTTACTTTGGTAAGGTCGATAAAACTCTATTTTTGAACCGTGGATGGAATTTGAGGTACACGAGGGTGTGCACTCTTTTCCTTGGTCGCCACGTTCACCCCATCGACTTTAGAACAATAAGACGTCTTAGAAGTCGAGGGTTGAGTAGAAGGAACAACTCGAAATCCTTCAAGGTTAGGGGTAATCACACGACCTTTCTCACGAGACGAGGCGGCTTTACATTGTTCCTTCGGATTTGCAACGGTGTCACGAGGTAACGAACTCGATGACGCACCCGAGGACTTGTTCATAATGGCCGAAAACATCTTTTTAATGTCAATTTGTCCTTGCTCAATCTTCGTGTTTTGAAATTTCAAAGTATTCGAAAAGTCGTTTTTCAAAGTACCAATTTCTCCCTCTAATCGTCTCATATTAGCCTCATTCATTTTCATGTAATTTTGAAAATCGTTTGACGAACTATTTTGATTTGAATTAAAGTTCCCTTGGTTTTGATTACTTCTTTGAAAATTGTTTTGATTCCCACTTGAAAAATTGTTTCCTTGATTGTTGTTGTTTGCAAAATTCGAGTTTTGATTATTGTCTCGATTTTGCCAATTCAAATTCCGACCTTGATTATAACCTTGATTTTGATTCGAAAAATTTCCTTGTTGATTGTTTCCTTGAAAATTGTTTCGGTTTTGATTCGAAAAATTGTTTCCTTGGTTATAATTGCCATGTTGTGATGGACCCGCGTTATTTTGATTTTGAAAATTGTTGTTTCCATTTAACGCACTCACATTCGACGTTTGGCCATCCGTAGCCGCACACTCGTAATAATTATGAGGTCCACCACAAAACGTACACGAAACCTCAACCGCTTTCACCGTAGCGGGAGCGTCTTTCTTTTGCATCTCAATGAGAAAAGATGTAAACACATTCGTAAGCTTGTCGAATTTCGCATCAACTCTCTCAATGTCGCGATTAGAACTACTAACATTGGCGACATTGGCAACACTCGGTACGTTGCGGAGTTGGTAAACCTTGGATCGGTTTTCGATAATTATCAATGCATCTTTCGGAGTCTTACACAAAAAGTTGCCACCGGCGGCGGAATTCAACGAATATT
Source organism: Glebionis coronaria (assembly GCA_025667525.1). Lineage (NCBI taxonomy): Eukaryota > Viridiplantae > Streptophyta > Magnoliopsida > Asterales > Asteraceae > Glebionis > Glebionis coronaria. The sequence goes on along the minus strand of JANFOE010001292.1, from coordinate 17,555 downwards.
GCTCTTGAAAATTAAGACAGTTGTAAAACGTATCGATTTGGTGCAACTCAGAAAAACCATGGTGAGGACATTGCCTAAGCAATTCCTTAAAACGATCCCACGCGTCTCTAAAAGATTCATTCGGTTTTTGCTCAAATTTCGTAATTTCATTCTTGAAAAACTTCGTCTTAGACGGTGGGAAAAAGTAATTAACGAACTTGGAAACGAGATCCTTCCACGTAACTATGGAATTAGGTGGCTCTTTCTCGTACCAATCCTTGGCGGCACCATCGAGCGAGTACGGAAAAAGCATAAGCTTGACGACATCGGTGTCGACGTTCTTAAACTTGCTCCTAGCTAAAAGATGATAAAAATTCCGAATATGGTCGTGAGGATTATCGGCTTCACGACCTCGAAACTTCGTAGCTTGGATTAACGAAAGCATTCCGCTCTTAATCTCAAAATTCTCCGCTTCGATAGCGGGAATTACGATCGCGTCTCCATAACCCTCGGTGGGCGCTTGGAGCAATTCCATCATCGAACGATTGTCGGCCATCTCCTCTACGGTTTCTTCAACAACGATATTACGAACGTCGGTTTCTAATTCTCGTCTACGTCGTCGATTCCTTCGATTACAATTACGTCGATTCGAAGCTTCGCTAGAATTGGAATAATCCTTCGATCGAGTGCGCATGCACTAAGCGTAGAATGGGTGGTAGCAAAGAAGATTCTTTTTGCGGTTTTTCGATTTTTCAATTTTTTTGGTTTTTGATTGTTTTTTATTTTTTTTTTGGATTTTTGGTGTATTACGTAGACACAAATCTACAAATCTCCCCTCGAATCGATCTTCTCGATTAAAGGAGCCTCAAAGAATGAAAAAGATCACGTGGAGTGAACGCCTTCGATGACTTTAGAATGTTGGTGGAACACCAAAACGTTCAAGAGGGTTTAGTTTTGAAAACAAGCAAATATATATGATACGTAGATAATACTTGGTCGGCAAACCCTCGAGTAGCTCTCTTTCTCAAAACACGCACAAGCAAGCGGGGGAAACGAGGCGGCGCTAAGCACTTAAGAGCCTTTTTCCCTTAGGTCGTGAAATACAACCGCCTAATACCCACCTTATAGTTTGTGTTAATTGAAATTAAGCCTCACGAAAGTATTTATCTATTTTGCCTTTAAACTTTTGCTTTAGATTCGAATACAATGATCGAGTGATGAAATCCCGAATCAAGGTTGCGTTTTCACGCTTTTGGAGTACTTGTATATTTATTGTTCTACGTAAGTACAATATATTAATAATATTCACGATAAAAACGAAAACCAATATATCTACAATATAGTAAAATGATTGTTGTGTGTTTAATTTAGGAAAATTAAACACGATATATTTGGATATTATAGTATAATAGAGAAAAATAACAAAAATGAGTATGTACAATATTTACGCTTTCCAAAAATTGAAAAGCAAAAATGCACTACTCACACAAACACGATACTAATAATGGCACACTAAAAACACCTCCCCGGTAGCGGCGCCAAAAATTGATGGTAGTAAATCGTACACGTATTAGGAAAAACGCGTATGAGCGGCAAGTATTAAGTCTTACGCTTTAGGAAAAACGTAAAACCGAATAAATGCGGGTTCGTTCTCGAAGGAGTTGTTTGGATTAATGTGCCAAATATATAAAATCAAGTTTGGATTAGTGACGTTTTTGGTTTAGAAGAGAAAAAGTAAAGACGAGCTACGACTACGATTACGCTACGACGTTGACGTAAAACGATACGTAATTACGTAAAACGCTAATTAAAGCCTTTTATTAATTAAAACGTTTTATTAATTAAAACCTTTTATTAATTAAATATTCAGTTTTTAATGCTAATTAAAGCTCTAAAATCAAATATAATTAAGAAAAAGCCCAAAATATTATTTTGTTGAACTAATAAGTCACTTATATTATTTAAAGACTAAAAAGTAGTTTTCCTAAATTTTTAAAACTATTTTTCTATTTTTAAATCACTAAAAACTATTTTTTAACTAAAATAATCATAAAAAATAATAAAATAATGGTAAAAATAATTTGACAATTTTAAAAATCCTAATTTATACTAATGAACAGTATAAAAATGAAAAAGTTTGAAAAATGTAAAATTTTTCACTAAAAGACAAAACTGATAATAAGTAAAACCTTAATTAAACTAAATTAATTATAAAAATTAATTAAAAAGGTGAACAGTAAAAAAAATTTAAACTAAAAATCTTAAACTATTTTTCTAAGTCTATAAAAAATTTTAAAACTGAAAAATATAACTTTTTGTCACTAAAAGACAAAAACAGAAAATTAAAAAGTAATTAAAATGGCAATTTAATCTAAAAATACTAACTGAACAGTAACTGAAAAATAAAATGAACAGAAAAATCACAAATAAAATAAGAAAAATAATGAAATTGGTTTCAATGTCTAACTCCTAAATAAGTTCACTAAAGACAAAATAGTTAGAAACTGACAATGACACTTCAAGGACTTTTGTCCTTTTGCTTGGCAGTACCTAAGAATACACTAGCAAGGGTTACTGAGTTCCCACTGCTAGTGCAAAAAATAGGTCTGGGCACGTATTGACTTGTAACTTGTGATGTGCTTGGTTTCTTGGACAAATATTGGCACCCCCACAACCAGTTGGGTCGTGGGGAGTCACAAAAAATATAAAAGCAACAAGTATAGCACAAAAATCACACTAAAATCCCCCTAATGCAGTTACTGTATGCTTATAAGGGGCTGTGGGACACTTTGCTGATCTAGTGTGCCATATGATGAGATTCAAAGGCTCAAATCTCACCCAATTAACCACTAAACTAACAATGACCAATTCTCAATCCCAGACAACACCTAAGTCTAACAGATTACCAACTTTTATGGACTAAAAATCAAAATCAAACCTAATACAAAACTTCTGAATATTTGACTTATTTAGCAACTAATAAGCATGCAACTTCTTTCTATTGTACCAAATATTGAACAAACTAAAACTACAGCCCTATTACTACCTCTAGAGTGAGTGTCAAAAAATTTCAAGCCAAATCTTCACCAAATACTTAGCTTATAATGCAGACCCAAACACTCCTTTATATTTCAGAATCATAATTTTGCAAACCAAAACGTACCAATTCAACTCAAAAATGATTACCAACTACTAAAACATGCATATCAATCATGAATAAACATAAACAAACAGAAACATATACATTTAAACCAGAATCATGCTCTTTCACATATATTCAAGTAACACAGTCACAATTCAATTATTTGGGTTCAAGCCGAAAACACCTAGCTGATGCCTTCAAATAAATGGACTAAGAAGCTGCCAAAGAATATGTAGAGAAAGCCCTTTGGTGGAATCTTAAAAAGACCCAAGGCTGGACATGTCTTCAAAATAGTGGATGAAAATGAAATGAAATGGAAGGTGATGTTTTCTTATAGTTTCCTTGTTAACCTACACAACCACCACAGACCAAGAGAGCACTACAAGCTCTTATATGATAAGCTCATAAGCTGTGTATAAGGCAGCTTATGATCTTAGGCATATATGAACAGTGATGTCAACATTAACCAACAAAATCAATTTTTTTTAAAAAGAACCAACAGTTTGAAAAGTCCAAACTTTGAGAACCAAATTTTAACCAGATAATAACACCAATTGGAGTCCAAAGAACAAAGTCCACTTTCACTTCATTTGCTTTTGGACTCAAATTGGTTAAAAATCTAAAAACAGAAACTTCTCCAAAATCCTTTTAACACGAATTTTTAATCAATATTAAACTAAATTTGCAGAAAAATAGATGATTAAACAACTTGAAAACAATATAATGGAACTCAGTTTTGCACAAGATTTAAAGGGTTCATTTTCATTAATAAGTTTAAAAATGTACAAAATCTGGAACAATAATATATGTGACATGCCACATATATTTATACTACCTAAAGATCATTCTAGATACATGATTAAAAAATACAGAAAAAAGGAAACCCTAAACCCTAATTGCTTGAAAATCCGAATTTGCCCTTGGAGAATCTTGGTCAAAGTTGCAAACATGTGATGCCAGTTGGAATGAGAGCTGTTGGGATGATCATGGCCATCAAATATTCCTTTGGGGCAAAGGAATGATCATAGGACGTTGATATTCTGGCATGCTTTTTGCCTCTTTTGGTTGAGCAGGGGAGTACAAGTGGGACCATTGTGGTCACGGGGTGGGGATTTTGATAGGTGGGTTTGACTCAAAAAGTCTTCAATCATCAATCTGGAGTTTAGGGAATAATGATTTTGAGTTATATGATAGAGGGGGATTAGGGTTCGTCTAACTGGGTTTTGGGGGTTTTTGGGTTTTAATCTGAATAGTATTAGTTTAGTGGGAAATGGTTTATATTAACAGTGATTGAAAAATATATTAAGATAGTGGGGTGAGGGGTGGTACGTGTATAGAGGTGAGTGGTGTGGAGGGGGTGAGGTGGACTGGTGACGTGGGGAGTCAGTTGGGCTGGTATGGGTCGGGTAAAAGGGTATTATGGTTAGATTAGTGGGCTTAAGTTGGGTTTGGGTTAGGTTTTTGGCAATAATACCCCCTCATCTTCACAAAACTCTTCAAACAAAATCTGACCATCCTACACTTCACTTCCCTTTGTAATATGTTTGACCATCTTGTCAATTTTGGCACAACTGTTTTGGAAACTTCTCATAAGGACTTGTGATGTAATTTTGTTGATCTTCAAGGGCTTGTTTTGCCATGTCTTCAAACATCAAGAACCAATTGTGTATAAATAACTTCTCCAAGGACAAAATATGACAAGTCTTCAAGTTGGAGGACTAAACTTGACAAATCTTCAAACTTCAAGGGTATTTTTGCAAAATCATGATTCGGGCCCGGTTCTTTGTACGGCTTCGTTTCCCGTGTTCATTTTTGCTTCATTCTTGTAATCTTTTGGTGAATTCACGATATCCGTACCTGAAATACACAATGAACAAACACAGGCACATTTTTGGGTATTTTGATGATATTTTAAGCGTTTTAAGCCCGATTTGGACGATGAGACTATGTATAATTACAGTCTCATCAGTGAATATCATATTGGGAATGTTATAATTTCAAGAGTGTATTATGTGGAAGGTCTCGGTCACAACTTATTTTCTGTGGGACAATTTTGTGATGCAAACCTAGAAGTTGCTTTTCGAGAGCATACCGGCTTCATAATTTGGAAGGGGATGATTTATTGAAAGGTACTCGAGGGAATAATTTGTATACTTTGTCTCTACAAGACAAGATGGCCGCTTCTCCAGTATGTCTTCTCTCCAAAGCATCAAAGACTAAGTCATGGTTATGGCATCGACGGTTATCTCATCTTAACTTTGACGCTATAAATCATTTGGCGAAAAACAAACTTGTTCGTGGTCTTCCTAAACTTACAATTCACAAGGATCATCTGTGTTCTGCGTGTACAATGAGGAAAAGCACTAAAAAATCATACAAACCCAAGACTGAAGACACCAACCAAGAGAAACTTTCATTGTTGCATATGGATCTTTGTGGGCCAATGCTTGTTGAAAGTCTTAGTGGTAAAAAGTACATCCTCGTCATTGTCGATTATTACTCTCGGTTTACATGGGTGAAATTTCTTACAACAAAAAATGAGGCACCAAAATTCATCATCGGATTTCTCAAGATGATGCAAGTGCGTCTCAACACTACTGTCCGACGCATTTGTACAGATAATGGAACTGAATTTGTGAATCAAATCTTGCGTGATTACTATGAAGAAGTTGGCATTTCTCATGAAACATCTATTGCTCGCAGTCCACAAAAAAACGGTGTCGTTGAAAGGCGAAATCGCACACTTATGGAAGCTGCTCGAACGATGTTAATTTACGCAAAGGCTCCATTGTTTTTATGGGCGGAAGCAGTATATACAGCAGTTTTCACCCAAAACCGGTCACTAATTCGTAAACGCCATGGTAAAACACCTTATGAGCTTCTACATGGAAAAGTACCAGATTTATCATATCTTCATGTATTTGGTTCTCTTTGCTATCCAAATAATGATGGTGACAGTTTGGGAAAACTTCAACCCACGGCTGATATTGGTATCTTCATTGGTTATGCACCCACAAAGAAGGCATAAGGAATCTACAACCGTAATTCTTGAAAGATCCTCGAAACTATGAATGTTGATTTTGATGAGCTGACAGCTATGGCTTCTGAGCAAAGCAGCTCTGAACCCGCACTTCATGAAATGGGACCCAGTAACATTAGCTCTGGTCTTGTCCCAAATAACCCTACTTCATCATCATTTAAACCACCTTCTAGGAATGAATGGGATACGTTGTTTCAACCGTTCTTTGATGAATTCTTTGCTCCTCCAAGTATTGTTGCTCCAGAACCTGAGGTAATAGCTCCGGTAACTGAAGTTCTCGCTCCAGAAACCGAAGCACAATCAGATACGTCTACACCTACAATTGGTCAAGCTATACCTTCAACGAGTAATTCTCAACCAACTACCGAATCAACTACTCATGTCATGCCTGTTGATGATGAAGATGATGATGATGATCACGATTTGGAATTCGCTCAAATGCGTTAACTTCCATTCTTTGGTGTACCAATTCTCGACCATAATCAAGTCGGGTCGTCCACCTCAGAGGAAGCTCCTACTACGGTCTACTCTAATCCACGGATTCGTGAACATGACAGCAAGTGGATAAAGGATCATCCTATAGATTCTATTATTGGTGACCCTAATCGTCTGGTATCCACACGAAGTCAGTTACAAGAAAATGCAATGTTTTTCCATTTTGATGCTTTTCTCAATGAAGTTGAACCTAAGACATGGCAAGAAGCTTTTACTCAATCATGTTGGATAGAAGCTATGCAAGAAGAACTTAATGAATTTATACGTCTTGAAGTATGGGAACTTGTCACATGCCCGAATCAAGTGCAGTTACTCACTTTGAAATGGGTTTACAAGGTGAAACTCGACGAGTTAGGCGGAATATTGAAGAACAAAGCTCGACTAGTAGCTCGTGGATACAAGCAACATCGACTTTATGGAATCCTTTGCACCTGTTGCCCGTTTGGAAGCTATTAGACTATTCCTCGCTTATGCAGCCCACATGAATATGATCGTCTATCAGATGGATGTGAAGACGGCATTTCTGAATGGTGAAATCAAGGAAGAGGTCTATGTTCAACAGCCAGATGGTTTTGTGAATCCTAAATATCCTAATCATGTATACAAGCTTAAGAAGGCTCTATATGGGTTGAAGCAAGCTCCACGTGCATGGTATGATCTATTGTCACAATCCCTTATTACGCAAGGCTTCGCTAAAGGCACGGTGGATCCCACGTTGTTCATTCAGAAACAAGGTAAAGATATGATTATGGTACAAATACATGTTGATGATATTATATTTGCAGCCTCGACCTAAACCTTATCAGATGAGTTTAGGACACTCATGTCTTCCAAGTTTAAGATGTCAATGATGGGAAATGTATCATTTTTCTTAGGTCATCAGATATCTCATAGTCCTAGAGGCATCTTTATCAATGAATCCAAGTATGCCCTTGAATCGCTTAAGAAATATAAGATGGAATCTTGCGACCCCGTGGATACTCCAATGGTAGAACGAACTAAGCTTGATGCAGATCCACATGGAGTTGTCGTTGATCCGACACTTTATCGTGGAATGATCAGTACCCTTCTGTATATCACAGCTAGTCGACCTGATCTTTAGTTTGCTATATGTATGTGTGATCGGTATGAAACTAGGCCTACTGAGTTACACTTAGCTACTATTAAACGGATCTTTCGGTATCTTAAAGGAACCATTAATCGGGGACTTTGGTATTCGAAGGACTCTTCGATTGCACTAATGGCATATGTAGATGCGGATCACGCGGGTTTTCAAGATACAAGGCGTAGCACGAGTGGAACTTTGCAATTACTAGGAGATCGACTAATCAGTTGGGCATATAAAAGGCAGAAAAGCGATGAAATTTCAAGTACGGAAGCAGAATACATAGCTATGTCCGGTTGCTGTGCTCAAATTCTTTGGATGAGATCGCAATTAACCGACTATGGTCTAGGTTTCAACAAAATTCCGATGTACTGCGACAACAAGAGTGCAATTGCCTTATGCTGCAACAATGTTCAGTTCTCCCGGTCGAAGCATATTGACATTCGCTAACACTTTATCAAGGAGCAAGTGGAAAATGGAGTAATAGAGCTTTACTTTGTTTGATCTGAGTATCAATTGGCGGATATTTTCACGAAGGCTTTATATCGCGCTCAAATGGAATTTTTGGCCGACAAGCTAGGTTTGAGAACATTCTCGCCCGAGACTCTAAAGGAACTGGCAAATGAAGCGAAAGAATGGGGTGGTAAACTATTCTTCGTATCCTTGGTGATCGTCTGTATATATTGTTCATATTTTTATCCACAAAAGCAAAAGACAAAAATATAAAACCATAAAAACTAAAAAAAATTAAAAATTTCAGAAATCCCAAAAACATTTAAAAAATCATAAAAGGTATTTCTTTTTCAAAAGTTTTGCACCAAAAATATTCTTCTTGCTTATCTATTGTTCTTAATGAATTCGTATGTTTCTTGTGTTGCAGGGTGTGGAAGACCATTGTATGGCTTTCAAACATGTCAATGGTGTACATGTGAGCGGTGTGGGATTGATATCGACAATACACAATTTGGATTTTTTCCCTCGTGCAATTCGATTAACTCATCCTTTGCTTCTAATGTACTTACTCCACCCTCTTGCATATATTGTGGAAGCGATTCTCATTGGCATGTTTCGTGTCCGATTCGATACCCATCTCATGACGAGCAAGAACCGGGTTACAATTATGACAATGGTAATAGCTATCCACATGACGCACCGGGTTTTTCTCAATACCCGTATTGCAACAATTGTGGGGGCCCTCACGATACTTCTTATTGTCAGCCGATGAATTATTATGAGCCAAATCCGTGTTCTAATTCTTTTCAACCGATGATCTATGATGGACCACATCCGTGCTATAATTTCGGTTTTCATAATGTTGAGCCCCCACAATACACCCTCAATCATCAACCTTCTGTTGGAATGAGTGAAGAAGAACGTGCCATTTTTTTGAATACACTTCAATACGTTTAACAAGAATTAGATAGCATACGCGAAGCAAGGGCGGAGCAACGACGACAAGAGCAAGTATCTAGTCTTAGTGCTTATACTCCTCCTCTTGTGCGTCCATACTACTATTATGATGATGATGATGATATCTATGATCTCAACCCATCTTCTGAGATTACTACTCCTACTCTTGATATCCCAAATGCGTCTAAGGATTGTGATTCATTGAGTGAGATTAGTGAATTTGGTCTCGACAACTTATTTGAGGAGGTTTGTGATGTCCCTACTTTTGTTGAGCTTACGGACGAGGTCGCTCGTAATGATGATGATTTTTCTCCATGCTATGAGAATTTCACCTTTGAAATTTCTCAATCTCCTCCGGGAGATGAGAGCGATGTTGATTTATTCTCTCCGACTTACGAGAAGTTCACCATTGAACTTGGTCTTGTAGATGAGGTGGAAGACGTTATTATTCGCGACAAATTGCTGAAAGTTCATCTTCTTATTGCTAAAATTGAAGCGTTGAATTCGGCTCCTATTTCTAAGTCTTTACCTCCGCCTATTACTTCAGTTGAGAATAATGATACAGCTATAGAGGAAATCGACATTCTCTCAATACCTCCAGGCATTGATGATGATGATACGGAGGGGGATATTCTTTTTGACATCTTGATCCATGAAGATATTGTCCCAAGTCCCCCTCCCGAGCACCTTTTATCCCAACCTTTAGAGACCATCACCGAGGATGAGTGCTTTGACCCGGGAGGTGACATTGACCATTCCATGATTGACACCTTTACGGCTTTGCCGCTCAGTGATAATCATATGTCTTTTGGGGTTGACATTTTGATCCATGTACCCACCCTACCTCCCATGGATCATGATCTCACATACTTTTCGTATGTTGAGACGACTTTTCTGCCGTTCAAGACTTATCCTCCGGCCTCCCTGTTATATTTTCCTCCGGGAACGAGGACAAGGTCTTTGATCCCGGTATTACAATCGAGGCTTCCCCATGGACTATTTAATTCGGGGACGAGTCAGGCTGGTGACTCGGTTAACAAAAACAAGCGCTTTTTGGGAGGCAACCCAATTATCTATCTATCTTTATCTGTTTTTATAATAAGTGTAGGGGAGAACCTTGTATGTGTTTGTTGTTTTCTTTCTTATCATGTGCAGGGATTCGAGCTTTCAAATATACATTCTTGCTGACTTTTGACGACCCGTGATTCCGTGTACCCGTCTTCCCGGTTCTATCCTAAACTATTTTGATTCATTATTTCATATTTTTCAATATTAAAATAGGAATCACTTTAGTTGTCTCTTCCTTAGCAAGATTTAAACAACGTGCACAATGTCCTAAGTATAGGGTAGGTTACTTCCACATGCTTAAACATTGAGGACAATGTTTATATTAAGTGTAGGGGGGACTTCTATCGAAGTTAAGTGGGCTTTTCCTTGTATATGTCGTCATTTTAACCGGAAAATTGATTTTTCGGCATTTTTCAAATTTTTTGATCTATTTTGGCCTAGTTGTATTTACCTTTGTTATAGTTATTTTCTTTCTTTGCTAGAATAAATTTTTAATAAAGTGGTTTTAATTTTTCAACGTTGTGAATCTTTTGACTCAACCCGAGTTTACTTATCTAAGTTTACTCTAGCTAGTATCCTTAACGTGTTTATGTCAAGTTTTGCTAGGCTTTTATATAGGGAACTTTAAAAAGCGAAAGTCTTAACTCTTACGGGTTAAGAACAAGAACTTTTCGCAAGTTCCTATAATTGATCCTAGAAAGTAGTTTATCAAGGGAACTTTAAAATGCGAATTCTAAACTTGAAAGAGTCTAAGAAATTGCAAGATCCTATAGATGACTTGAAAACCCAAAACTTTGATTTAATTGGCTAAGCATCCACGAGTCTCATTCCTTGAGATTTTAAATTGTGGAGAACGAGAGATGATAGAGTCAATTATAAGTTTGGTATTCTTTCATGAATTTATGTGAGTTGATTATAATCTTTTTCTCCCATCGCTTGTTAATAAATATATTTGCAATAAATAAGGTTGTACGATTTGAAAAATTACTTAGCTTCTAGCACAAGATCGTTTAAAAGTTGCTCGGTGTTAATTAAAGTTCATAGCCAAGGCATAACTTATTGAAGAGGGATGCGAAGATTGGCGAGTTCGAAAAGGCCCTAACAAGGCATGAGGGCTACATTTTGTTGCTAAAGATCCCAAGTTATGTGAAGAATCATTTATCAAGAATCAATATGAAGGATCGAGACACACGACGAAAATCAAATACTCCCCTAAAGATCATGGAGAAGTCTATCCAAAAAGGCCCTAACAAGGTATGAGGATAAATAGATCCAAGTCCTAAAAGGAGGCGGATCGTTGTCTATCAAAATCCCAAGTAAAGATTGGAGAAAAATGAAGAAGTCGTGGTCCAAATATGAAGAATCTCTCAAAAAATTCAAGTGAAGAAATTCCTATTATGAAGAGAAGACAATTACTTCATGAACGTCTCTCAAGATTTGAAGTATGAAGTTAATGCCAAATATAGATCCGAGAAAGGTCTCAAATCTGAAGCGAGTTATGCCAAGATATAAACTTTAAGAGGTCCCGAGAAGCAGTTTTAAAAGATTTTGTCCTTTAGCTGACTATTGATTAAATCGTCCTACTTTATTTTCTGCCTAAATAACTATCGTAATAATTCAACAATGCATCCTCATGATCATTTAAGACAACAATAAAATATAAGAGATACACCTAGGAATAAGGGAGTCTAAGTGAATAATTGGGCCACATGAGTTTGTGTTAGTTTGCTAACTTATAATAACAATGATCTCGTTTTTAAGCTTGGTTTGGGGAACGTGAAACTTGAGGATGATAAACATTCATGACAATCCAAAGCCTCAATGTAAGTCTTTAATCTCTTTATTTTTTTTCTTCCTTTAATTATGTTTAATAAAGGCCAAGGTGGGTTAATTATGATGGAAAATGTAAATCTTGCTTTGTAACTAATGCATTGCATTAGGGCATTGCAATGGTCAAGTGTATGGGATTTGATAGGTGTGAAAACACCCATCATTTTACCACTTAATTATAATAATAACCAAGCCAAAACGTGTATTTTATGTCGTAAAAGTCGGAATTATGCGTGGTTTGCGTTTTTATTGTGTTTTAGGACCAAAAGATGAAAAAGGAAGAAAACACGGGCTTTCACGGGCTTTTATCGAAGAAAACGAGAAAAGACGAAGTCAAAAGATCAAGAGTGCAAAAAGAACGGAAGTCCAAGGCCTATTCTGAAGATTTATCGAAGAAAAAGTCTAAAGACGAAATTTTAATGAAGTCGAAGAACCAAGTCTAATTAAAGAAGAAAATTATAAGACGAGTTCAATTTATATCGACAAATCCCGAGACGACGTCGAGAAAGACAAAAAATTTAAGTCGAGTCGAGACAAAGTGAAAGGAGAAAGCATCAACACCTAGCCTCCCCTCCTCTTATATATACCCTCCTAATGTGTCATTAGGAGGGTGTTAGTTAGTTAGTCTTTAATTTTTAGATAGGAGTAGAAGTAGGAGTAGATTAGACTACTTTCTCTCTCTAGTTTTATTTCATGTTCTAAAGCATTAATCTTTAATCTTGTTTTGAATCTTTAATCTTTAATCTTTTAAATTCAAGCTTTTAAATCATCTCATTCTTCCTTTCTTGTTTTTTAATCTTAATCTTTGCATAATCTTTCTTCATGTTGATTTCGTGTTCTTAATCATAATCTTTTTCATCTTATTTTTACATAAAGTTTACATCTTTTTAATTTTCGTGGATTGTTTTTGATGTTTCTATAAGTATTATCATTAATCTAGGCTTTTTAGTTAGCTTATTGGTGTTTTGTTTAGCTTATTGTCCTTAAAAAGTTGAGTTTTTAGTGCTTATTTTCGTCCTTTTTCGAATTTTTTAGGAAATCTGATTCGATTTTGCAATTATTGCGACATTGTGCCTTAATTTTGCAATTATTGTGAAATCTTCAATTTCGCAATTATTGCGATATTATTGCATGATTTTGCAATTATTGCGACATTATTGCATGATTTCGCAATTATTGCGACATTATTGCATCATTTTGTAATTATTGCGAAATTGTGTTCAACTTTTAGGAATTGCGAAATCTTTGTTTTTTATTGCGAAATTAATTCTAGTTTTTTTTATATATTGTGAAATTAATTGTTTTTATTTAAATTTAATTTTCAAATTTATTTTTCCCTCCATTTTTATTTAGCTTTATTCTAATTGTTTTGTCTTATTTTTACTTAGCTTTATTTTTACTTGTTCGTCTTAGTTTATTTTTCGAGTATTTTATTTTTTTAAGGTTTTAAATTTACGTTTTGTTAAACTTTAATTTCTCGTCATTTACTTTTAAAGTTTTTAATTAATTTCTTTTAAAGTCTTTATTTAAGTTTTAATTAGTTTATCGCTTTTATTATTTTGTATTTTGCTTTAAGTTTTGCACTCTTACTTTACAACAACGACCAAACTATTTCTTTTCCACCAAGAAAAACTGAGTCACACATTCAACCGGAGATCAATTCGATGAGACCGTGAACAACGAACTTTTAACCTAGCAAAATCATGTTATCAATCATCTTGAGCTTTCTACTAAAACTCAGTGCTTTCTTTCTATTTTTCAAATTATGTACCTAGCATCGACCACGGTTATACCATTTTATAGATATTTTGTGGGTAGCCATTCAACAGTACAAATCCCATAGGATATGCCATGCCCTTGGGACAGATCCGTTGATGTGGTTGTAGAAACATGTGCAAGATGGGTAATCGTTGATTGATAAGAACCATATCTAAGTCTATAAATGCGAGTAAGTGGGTGTTGGGACGTGCTATTAAGAGAAAGCATAACAACGGGTGACAGATCAGATGGATTTGCCCCAATTTCCAAATTACAAATTATCCAAATGTATTATTCCTATTTCCGTTACTACTGAATAATATTGCCGATTTCTTTATGCAGATTGCTCGATTAATCCTTAAACGATATTTGATGGAAGCGTGGGAGCAGAAATTTGTACCGGAATGTGCCTTATGTGAAGTCATTGTTATAGGAATATGTTCGCCATTAACATTTCATACGTTCAACCCAAGTATTATTAACTCACTGGTCATCAAGTGAGCCAACCTACTGCCGTTTCAAAACATGATTATTTATAATGTTGATAAATGATGAAAGGTCGTTCAGATCAAGAAAAAAAGACAACCCTGTTCGACGCGTATATCTAGATGGACGTTTAACAACCAACTGAACTGGATATCTCGCGGTTTTGGATGACACATAAGTAGTGCTGGATGTATCTCCCTACAGTACCATCAAATCAAATAAATGACTCAAACAACACCACCAACAGGTCTATTCTTTTCTCGGTATTTGGTTTTAACTTCCTTTAATTCATTTCTTTTTACTTTACTTTGTACTACTTTGTAAAACTTCTCACATTTTTTATTATAGGTGGAAGGGACATCAGAGAGACCAAGTTTGTGTATTCCCCGCTCCAACAAGCATATGTATGTCCAGGAGATTGACGATACCAAAACGCATACTTTGAGATTGACGATACTAAAATGCATATTCTTGCGTCAGCTTCAAACAACTATCCGAGAGTGGAGTTTGATTTCACTTTCGGTCGCACTATTGTAAGTACAATTTTCAACAAAATTTACTATAGATACAAGCCGTTAGAAGGTTACATATGCATAGAGTATGCCTCTTCAATAATGCAACAGAATAACACCTATAGTTAAAGTTATGCTTAGAACTATCATTGTAATGGTTCAATACCTAAAGATATACTATTCAACAATACTTATGGTGTGTGAATGATCGATTATTGAAAATAAACTACTAATAGGGAAAATTGTCTTACTATATCGCTTAGTATGTCTTACTTTTCAAGCATGTCATTGGCAATTGTGTTTTTGGTGTTTGTTTGAAGGGTCGTGAGGTGATGCTTAAAGGTACATTATTTCTTGCAACACCGGATGAATTAGCTGAGATACAAAAGATTAGGTGACCTCCGAGAGTAAAGTTGACGAGAGTGGACGTCACCAAGGAGCATCCCTTCTTCTATATCCATACAAGACCAATTTTAAATCCTTCAACGACAATGTTACCCCTACTTAAAAGTAGGTCTGTCACATTTCGAAATGTCTTTTTTGTTGTGTAGACTCAACTTTGGATGACATATATAATCTGCTTATATATATTCCATCTCTTTTTGGCCAATCTTATATGCATTTGACCCGGTAACCATGATGTTTACGTTGGAGACTTGGACTATTAGAGTATGAAGAAAGACCATATTATCAACTGCAGAACTCCAATGAAATCGGTCAGATAAGGAAAAAAAGACGATAGATACATATTATTCATGATCTTATTTTCACTGGCTACTAATCTTAGATTGATGTTCAGTAGTATTACACAGATGCCCAGAACTTTGCATAATAAAGATCTGTGTAAGTAAAACTACAATGGATGTAGGAATGAGAGTAGGAGGTGAAAGAGTACTACCCTCGATTATTTAATTAGTCTTAAAATTTAATTGTTGAAATTTGAATTTTATGATCAAGAGTTTCTATAAATTTGAGTATTGAAATAAAAGGGACTTTGTGATGCAACAAAAAAGGGCAAAGAACATGATGTAATTAGGGACGATTACATCAAGTATAAACTGACCTTTAGACTTGAAATCCTTTAGATAAATACCCTCCTAAAGTCGTTTTTTGTCAAGTATTCACAGAAACAAGATGGTAATATAAACAGGAAGAGAAAGAGTTGACGAGGAGAATATGCGGGTTTGCTTTTTATTTTTTTAAGTTTTTAAAAAACTATATTATTTGGTTTTAAAAAAAAATTATTTAAATTCAGATTTAATTTAAAAGTTAATTTCATATATCACCCTACTTTTAAAATTAATTTTATATATACTTAAAATGAAACTTTCGAATTCATAATTTATAATGATTTTTAAGCATTTTGAGTATATATGAAATTAATTTTAAAAATAGAGTGATATATAAAATTGTCTCTTAATTTAAAGTTTATGTTAAAAAACTAAACATAAATTTAACATTATTTAAGCATAAACTATAACTAAAATGAGAAATGTTATAATCACATAAACTCTACAAAAAAACATTCACACAATGATGTGGCAAGTGACATGAACCAATTATTATCTTATTTCTCCACTAACATATTGTTCTATGTCAAATCATTTATTTACACATCATTATGTAAAAAAAATTTGTGTAAAAATTATGTGCTGTTAGCAATCCTCAACTAAAATATACTAAATGATAAATTAAAAAAAAAACAATAAACTAAAAACTCACGAATCATAAACCCTTCATAACAAGAAAAAAAAAGTGACCCCGCCCGTTGGGCGGGTTACGACGCTAGTATATATATATAATATATATATATATATATGTATATATATATATATATATATATATATATATATATATATATATATATATATATATATATATATATATATATATATATATATATATATACATATATATATATATATATATATATATATAGAGAGAGAGAATTTAGATAAAATGGTATAGGTGCTTAAAGTTGTTAAAATAAGAAGCAATAAAAATAGCTAAATGACACATTATTGATTAGTTTTAATTCGTTTATGAGTTCTTGGTTCGTGTGCGAGTATTCTTGGAACTTTCAGTTCGTGTACGACTAGCCGGTTCATGATTTTTAATATTACTAGTTTCTCGTGTATTAGTTGTGTCTCATAGTTTAACAATTTATTGTCAACTCTAATGTATATTGTGATAATGTATCACTTAATTTTCGAATAAAATGATTATTTATGTTAATAATATTTTGTGAAGCAAAACTATGTATCATATGTATCAGTTGTAAATTTTAACGTATAAAGACTTTAGTGGTTTTATATCAAATTATTATCAATAATATTTATTATTTTGTGTCTAATCTTAAATAAATCACATGTTAATTGATAAAATCAATGGTTATGATGACTTTTTATATTAACAACTTTAAGGTACTACACTACAATAACCCAACTATATATATAAATATATATATATATATATATATATATATATATATATATATATATATATATATATATATATATATATATATATATATATATATATATATATATATATATATATATATATATATATATATATATATATATATATATATATATATATATATATATATATATATATATATATATATATATATATATATATATATATATATATATATATATATATATATATATATATATATATATATATATATATATATATATATATATATATATATATATATATATA